>CM046475.1:10452500-10652500 GCA_025506415.1 Flaveria robusta
CTCATCCCTATTTCCCAATTTAGTTGGTTCAAGTGAATCATAAATCATTTAAAAAGGAAACTCGTTTCTACGACAACATGTCGAAATTTTGAAACACAATGAAGCTTCGCTTCACCCTATTTGATTATCCATTGTTACTCTTGTCCGTTTATGAACATGAACATGAACATGAACATAATGTGAGCTTAAACAAATAACCAATATCGTTTTTTTCTTTTTGTGTGTTGGAATCTTCAATAGAAGATGACAGCTTTCATTTTCTTATCTTTTATCTTTTTGCCAATGGATCGACCACCAGAGAAGTCTTTAAAAATGAAATACAAGTGCTTATGTCCAACATTGTAGTTTTAAATCTAAGTATTACGTATTTTGTATAAGTAAAATCGTATATGGTGGTTGAATTATTTATTTAAAAAGAATGATTTTGAAATTTCTGGACAATTAACACATAGATTAAATTATATGTTTCAGGTTAGTTTTTTTAGACGTTTTCCATTGGTTATAGATTAATTTATATATATGTATCAGGTATATTATTGAACGCCTAACACCCGCGGACATGCACATTGTACGATTCGACTCCGTAGACATTGTTGGATATTTTAGTATAATTGAATTAACTAAGTGACTAGTACAATCGTAATATTCATCAAACTAGTCTGGAGGTGTGTAGTTCACTATAGTTTGAGTTTACTATGATTTCAGTTATTAGAACTTAACGGTTCTTAGAGGCAATGTCCCTAAGTAGTAGCGGTTCCAAAGGGGTGAGCCCCCTTGATGTGGGTCCGGGTCAACGCCCCTAGTAGTGGAAACCAAAATGTATTAAAAATTAATTTTTCTTAAATTTAACATGTGAAATTCGAATTAAAGTTAATTCTCTTTTTAATGTATTTTGAATTAAGAAGGTAAATTGTCCGGATGTAGTTTTGAGGCAATTCTGACATTTTGTTCATCTTCGTTTTGGTGACAATGATCTTGTTCATAAATCCCACAGTCAATCATAAGTACGTTCGGTAATGTATTTGTTTAAGTTTTCTTCATTTATGTTTGTTTATATTGTATCGTTTTCATTTGTTTATTTATGTTTGTTCATCTAATATTTTTTATATCTTGATTAATTTGATATTGCGTAATTAAGGTACACGTTTTTGACATCATTATTTCATTGAATTTTGGTTTCCTGTGTGTCCTGTAGTATGGATATCTAAATTTATTATTGTGTGCTTCTAAACTTAACTTTGAAATTGATATTCTAAAACATTTAATTATGATATGATACTAGGGTTGTAAATAAACCAAAGGTTTAGCGAACCAATTATGAAGCCTCCAGCTTTAAACTCGTTGACGTTTGATCAGTTAACTAATAAACAAACATGAACAAGAAATTTTCGTTTGGTTAATTAAATGAACAAACATGAAAAAAGTGCAACTTCTTTTAATTGTGTTGATGAATTACGCTCGGTAATGTCTTTGTTTATATTTTTTTTGTTCATGTTTGCTTTTATATATCGTTTCTGTTTGTTTATTTATGTTTGTTCATCAAATAGCTTTTATATTTTGTAGCTTCAAACTTTTGGTTTATACGCAGTCAACCTATTAATTTTTTTTTATTAAATACACCCTAACATTTAAAATATAACTAATAATCGATTTTTTTTTAAAAGAAGGTAGTTTTTGAGAGATGGAGTAGACAACAGGGGATTTTCTTGTTCGAATTTAGAAATAGGGGTACCCACACTTAGTAAGGACGAGTTTTTGGAACTCTTTAAACGCCAACAACCAAGATTCCTTGTGTTTAGTCTTTTTTATAGAACTTGACTCTGCCAGGGAGCGAGTTCTAAAAAACCTATAACTATATAATATGTTCTACTATTCTTAAGTTCTTGCCCTCTATGATCGACCCACAATTCCACAAATAAGAGAGTTGTTGTTTTGCTCTTGTTGACATGGCAAATAATTGATCCTTGTTTTTTGGGATTTCACCCATAAGGGCCATGCCACCCTCGTAGCACTTTAGTAGATGATCTAGTGACCCACCAAGGTTAGTATTTGGTCTCTTTAGACTTTGGACGACCTCTGTTCTTGATTTGGGAATTTTGCTTTTGTTTAGATTGTTTTTCGGATAAATTTGGTTAAGTTGCTTCATGCTTTTGTAGCCTTTGATCCTTTGAGCCTTTGATTTACTGTTTTTGTGGTTTTGTTCAAATGAGATTGATTAGGTTCATAGGTTGCTAATTTGCTTTGTGATTAGCCTGGTTTGAATCTTTGATAGTTTAGTTTATTTATTACTTCTTAAATTTTGAGTGTTTTTGATAGTTAAATAGGTTACTTTGAGCCTTTGATTAGTCTCCTTTGAATCTTAAGTGCTTTAGCTTTGAGCCGCATTTAAATCTTAAGTGCCTTTGATAAAATTGAATATATATTTTTTTTGAAAAGAGCGAGCTTTATTTTTATTAGTTTGCTTGGACCTTAAAGAATGTTAAGTCGGACCTGTTATGAGACTAAACTATACATGTGCTCTCCTAAAATTGCTTCCATTTAGATAGTGCCATATGAAATACAACATTGTTTAAAACTATAATTGTGAGTCCGGTGGTGTATGTGAAAGTGCTTCTATTTAGATAATATCATATGGAATACAATATTGTTTAAAACTGTAATTGTGAGTCTGGTGGTGTATGTTGTCAGTTCATTGTATGTTTCTTCATGTGTGCTAGTGGTTAAAGGAACTGTTAGCTTAGTGAATGTATTGGATCATATTTTGTGTTATATTATATTATTGTAACATTTTAAATATTCACTACAACAAACCAACCCACTAGAGATGACAATTCGGTGCCATATAGGGTGAGAATGTCTATAGCCACGACATGTCATCAGCAAAGGTGTCAACGGCAGAGCGCATAGCTATAGGTTTTTATAGTTATCAGTATAGGCTCTATACCGACGCCGTGTCGTCACTAAAACTATCGTTATATTAGATATTTTAAATATATAAAAACTTTATTTAACTAAATAAAATTTAATAAAGTATATATAAAATTAATGTAACCCTATACAGTTATCAGCACAAAGCTAATTTTTTATTAGTGATTAATGTAATTATGTTCGTGATATAATTATTGTTATAATGGCATACTAATTCTTACGATATTACAACTGATCTTAAAGGTTGGACAATCCATAATACAACAAATAGACAAATATAAAAAGGTCTTTTTATCGAGAGATCGAGGATGATTTCTAGTTTCTTTAGGTATTCAAAAGCAAAAGGTAACTTATTAGTCGTTATTTAATTTCTTTTATATTTATTTCCAATAATAATTCATACAGACACATACATATATATTGCTTCTCATATCAAACCGTTTAAACCAAAAAATAAAAAGACTTCAACAAGAAGACACGTAGATATACATAAAATAAAAACATGGACATACACACATACGTGCAAATAACTTATTGCATGACCAAACATTCCAACACTTGGTAACACCATCACCACAATCGTGCATGATCATCAACTCCTCATTAGTCTTTCGAATGATTGTTTAATGTGATTTGCCACCACCCCCGCTACTAATTCGATTCTGTCCATCGTGGGATGAGTCACCAGTGTTGATTTTCCCACCGCCTATAGGTATGAGAGTAGAATTACCCTCATCTCCAAGATCGTTAGCAGTGTCTGATGTTGCTGTTGGATCGCTATCAACCTAATTATAACATGCATGCTTTACATGTATGAGTAAACAAATATAAAACCTAAGTCACTAACATAAACGCTATTATTACTAATAAGTTCATTGACAATCTATTATTACTAGCAATTTACAATGTCCTTGAAACTATTTTTACAGTGACTTTATTTGTCAAATAATTTCTTTTCCCACGGTTAATTATGAAATTATTTTAATTAGAGTTAATCATATGGATAGTCGGTACAGTATGCTCAAATTTCACATCTCCCGGATTTTGAGGCTATTACTCTGCACATTTCGGACATGGCAATTCCCAACTTTATTGATACTTAACTTCTTCAATTAAGTTGGTTTTATAATAATCAAAATACCTTTCGTATAAAAAAAATCCCTATGGGACGTTTTCTTCTACTAAATATCGGAGATGGAGCTTGAGAAAACATGTAATGGGGCCGAAAGTCAGGAGACCCAAATCAGGGAGACGATAATAATACGTATAAAATTTTCGGCTGAAATACGTATAAAAATTTGGTACTGGGGAAATATTAAATAAAATATAGATTTATTAAATTCGTGTATTACGCGGCTTGAATAATAAAATATTAAATAAAATATAATTTTATTGATTATAAAATTAAATTTTAAAATAAGATATGATTAAAATCTTTTTTATTATAAATAGAATGAAAATTTTCAAAACAAATCTTTTAATAAAATGCTATTTTTAAAAATTTCTTTATTATAACTCCCAATTTTAGTGATATTTTGTTTTATAATAATTTTACTTTTTAAATAAACTAATTTTAAAATATTTTGTATTTCTAAAAATTTTTGATCTTTAAAAAAAATTTATTTTAATAAAAATTTGTTTTTTTAAACACTATTTTAATCTAAAAAAACAAAATAAAGTCACTGTAAAATTTGATGAAAATAAATATTTTGCTATCACGTGTCCCTCATATTTATCTTTATATTTGATTATGAAGATTAGACATAATAATAATGATTGTTTAGTTAGTAACAAAATCATTAAAATCAAAGTTTGATAAATATTTGAGCTCGTAGTACAAAAACTGAATTGACAGCTCGTGGTAAAAATAAATCCTTATTAACCTTACTATGTATGTTATATTTTAGATTTACTTGTCTTTCTTCTGCATTTAACGAATGTACTTTTTTATTGTAAGCTAATAACAGTAAAAATTTTCCCCTAACTACTTAAAATTTAACAAATGTACTTTTTTATTTAAATAAAATTTAAAATTTTGCCCTACCTACTTCTTATACCCTACCTAGACCTGCCTTAACGTTACTGGGTTACACATAGGTAGGTTCTACAATCACCCTACACAACCTGGTAGGTTAGTTCCTATCATTTGTTTCATTATAATTGGTCTAAGAGCATTCACATTAGATCTTTATTATTATTATAATTACATTAAAAAATAAAATTATAATTAAATAATATTTTTATTATTTTATCATTTACTTTTGTCTCTCTTACAATCACAAACAGTTAAAAATATCAAAAAATTATAAGAGTAGTGTTTCCTTAAATATAAAAATAAATATTAATATTTTTTCTCTTATGCACTTACAATCATTCCTTGGTTTCTGTCAGACTTGGTCCTGAAAGACCCAAGTTTGGGCACCACTACCTATGAATATGATATACCTACGGAGAACTTAGTCATGGTGTTATCATATGGTTTTAAATATGATTGTTCTATTAGTTTTATTTCACTTCAGTTGGTAATTTAAAAACTATAATACAGGATAATTTGATCATGAGCTACATATAGCCTAAGTAACTTTATTAGTTTAAAATAGAGGAGTTGAACGACAAGCAAAATCAGTTCGTAAGAGGAAAACGGAGTCGAAGCAAAAAAAAAAAAAAAGGGTGAGGTGAAAGAGTGGGAGGGAGTATGGATGAGATGGAGTAGTGAGAGAGGTAAAGACGATGTGACATTCACTCTTATGTATGTTAGTGAGGGAGGAAGCCGGAGGGACAAACATGTGGTGAGTTGAGGAGGAACATCACCCCTATAAAACGGTGATGGTGATTTAAAATTTCTAAACAAGATCCCCTTATAGTAAATTTAATGTTTTCAAAACCGTGTGAGAACAAAAATCGATCGCCTTATTAGTTTAGCTGTCGAACTGGTTTGAGCAATTTAATAATTTCAAAAATAATGAAACTTAAAACTACATACATATATCAATTACAAAACAAACTATATAAATATTTATATGTTATGGTGTGAATTTGCATTTATAACAAAATATAAAGACTTAAACATAAATAACTTTAAATTCTTGAGTATTAAATAAATAAGAAAATTTTAATTTTGGAGGTGAAAAACTTTTGGAAATATTGTTCGTTCTGGTACGGTTCAACCGATTCACTAGTCTGATCGACAATCAGCAAGTTGAATTGAGAACAGTTAAATAGCTTAACAGGATCGGCATGCCCTGTTTCTAATTCAACCAATCCGGCTGGTTGTTAACATATTTAAACTTTAAGTCTTTAGTGTGTTGTTATTTTATTTAATTTTTAAGTAAACTTTTACCTGAAATAAATCACAATGAAATAATTGATTATATGAATTTTTAGTGTAACTTTCTAAGAAAAATATATTTATTTACAATATTCACAACTTTAAGCTTTATATTTAAAACTTTGAATCAATTGTAACATGATACCAATAACTACTACCATATATGATAATCAAATAAACTTTAATTGATTATGCTACTTACGATTTTTTCAGGTACATGACGAATGGGAAGGAGCGAATCCATGGTTGACGTTTCATCAGCGGCAGGAAGTGGACGAAGAAGCGAATCCTTAGTTGACGTTTCATCAGCGACGGGAAGTGGACGAAGTAGCGAATCCTTGGTTGACATGGGAAGTGGATCAAGCAGTGGGGATGATGATGATGGAGGCTTATTCACAACCTCTTCAACGCTAGTAACAGCTTTTCCATCACCACTCATAGCTAATTCTTTTTTATGGCTAAGTTGTTTTCACTCTTTTCTTAAGAGTAGAAAGTATCGGTGGTGCATTTAGAAATAGGGTTCTAGTCATGTATTTAAAGGCACTTAATGATGTCAAATAAGAGTTTAATGTCTAGGCTGGTGGGGTTTTATGGTTGGAAAAGACCTTGGATAGTACCCACCTCTAATGCATTCAATACTTGTTTCTATCAGTTGATACAAACGTGAATTTTCTACATCCCATATTGAGATTTTTTTAACATGTTGTACATAGAAGTATTAGGGTTTTTTTCTAAAGTAATACGTTTACCATCTCAAACAATATTATTGTCTATGTTAATTATTATTATGATTATTATTAATATCATAATTAATAATTTGTTTGCTATTGATACTATTATTATGATTCATATTAATATTGTTATCACTAGATTAGAAATTCATGTGTTACATGGGTGGAAACATTCATCATTATTAAATCATTAGGTTTTATTAATATTTTGTATGTTATATTTCATTAGCAATTAATAAAATTATAAATTATAATAACAAATAATAAAAATAAAAAATTATAAAATTATATTATAAGATAAGATACAATAAAAATGTTATAATTTAGTATGTTTTAATAATTTATTAAAATCAGACGATTTGTATCTTGATTGTTTATTTATTTAGTTTACTTACTTAAAATCAATTCCATTTAATAGAAGAGAGACGTGAAACAAAAGTTTAAGATTCATGAGATAACTAAATGCTTTAACTTTAACAACTATAGCACATACAAGAGAACAATTTACCTTCAGTGAAGAGTGTTACCTATAGGTGAACTATTGTCTTTTGATTGTGAATATTTGATTTTGAAACAATTAACAACTTAATTAGGAAAACAAATTGCAGAGAATGCAAATTGATTAGAATGATAATTATGAGAAAGAGCAATCCACTCTGGGATTTAGGTTTGGTTATCGTTTTATTCAACTTAATGGAAAACCCTTAATAGGGATTCTTTACGTGCAATGATTGAGTGATATCGATAATAAAGACTTAATAGATCTTAATACGCAATACCAATTCAATTAACAACCAAAACTTTGCAATCATATAATGCGCGCAATATCATATGATATTCAAATAAAGATTAATCAAAACAATTGTTTAAATAATCGAAACGCATGTTAAACTTATGAAAAAACTTAACATGTTCTAAAGTTTAATCCCAACACAAATAGAACATAAAAGAAAACCTAATCACACAAAACCTATTACCAAAAGTAGATCACGAAAAGATTAGCCACTCATCGTTCTTGAATGATCTTCGCAACCGGTGATGATTTGCATAATAGATGATTATATATTGTTGCAGAGAGGTGGAATGGTGAAACAAAGACCTAAAGACTCCCAAAGTTCGTCTCAAATCGTTCTAGGTCGAATGGGGGGCAAGTAGTTTCTAAAACATAATAAAATCGCGGTTTTATAGGTTTCTCAGGTGGGTTCTAGCGTACGCCAGCCAGCGTAGCCTATGCTGGTGTGTTTTCTGTTGTTTTTTGGTTAAAGCTGGTGTAGCCTACAGTGGCTACAGTAGGCTACGGTAAAAGTCTTTCTACTACACTTTAAATCTTTGTTTCTTGACCCATCCACTAAATTGTTTCACCATGTAAGCTTCCAACTTGCTTGTTTTATCTACAAATTCACTTCCAACTCATAGTTAACCTATTCAACTTAATCACATGCATAGAAACGAATAATCATATATAATACTTAACGTTTAAACACTTATACTACCATTCCAACACACTCACATCACATCCCCACACTTAACCTTGGCTTGCCCTCAAGCAAATCTGTTCAAAACACTAAACAACATTATAAACCCAAATCCCTTACTATGTATTAGATATGGTCCAAATTCATACCCACTCTAGAATTACAATAATCATGTTTGGTTAGCAAGTAAAAGATGTTACATTTAATTCGAAATAGAATCCGCCTAATTAAACCTAACAAGCTTCCGACTTTTATTGTCATGCAACACAGCCCTCAATATTGTTCACTCTTCTCGTTCTGGATTGGTGAAAATTGCACCAATATATCACTCAAAAGGTCCACATATGAACTTTGTTATCATATGCTTGAGTGACAATCAAACTTTCATGGTAACACATAGACAATGCACAAATCAAAAGGACTTACGGGTTTTGGGCTTACGATACCTGACTTACCATAGCTACTTAGATTAATTAGGTTTTTGCATGACCCCAATGACAGGTCATCAAAACGGCACCGTTTATCTTCTCGTTTATTTACTTTCGATTTCTGTCTATCTTTGGTAGCTTTCATATATGCTTATATGCTTTTTAACTTTGCAAGCCCTCTCTTCAATCACGTATGATGTACTAATATGCAATTATGTTACCATCACGTCGTTGAATCTTTCACAGAATTTGGATGTAAAATGTATGTCTATGTTGGAGAAGATTGACACTAGCACACCATATCAAGGACTATTTCTTTCATAAACAACTTAGTCTGCTTAAAATATGATGTG
Organism: Flaveria robusta; assembly: GCA_025506415.1. Taxonomy (NCBI): domain Eukaryota; kingdom Viridiplantae; phylum Streptophyta; class Magnoliopsida; order Asterales; family Asteraceae; genus Flaveria; species Flaveria robusta. The sequence continues at coordinate 10,461,744 of CM046475.1, forward strand.
CTAGTGTCGATCGAGAGATTCAATTTAAGTTTTGGAAAAGAACTAATGACGAATTCGTCTAAATGGACCATTCAAACTTTATCAGATATGCTTTGGGCCTGTATTATTTATTTTTGGTAGGAGTTAGGATGGTCATATGCTATAAGTAGAATTCTCATATAATTTTTGGTAGGAGTTGGGATAGTCATACGAATCCGTCTATATGAGTTTTCAAAAGAAACATTAGAGTTTATAAATTCTAACATTATGGAAGCATAAGTTTAGATGTTCCAAACCACTTAATGTGAAAAGTAAATGTGCAAGACATGCGCCCAAAAACCACGTTTAAATGTAAGAACATAAGTAATGATGTGAAAACCTTTGCATGCTACTTGATCAATGATGTGCTCCTGTATGCACTTGCAAGTTTAGCGACCTGAGAAAGACTTACTAAACTATAAACATAGGGTTGGTGAGTTCATAAGTTTGTAAGTAAGCAAAACAGTTGAGTTTGTATAACATAAGTAATGTGTACTTAAATAGATAGCTAGTCTATAATATAGGCATAGTAATAGTGTTTTTGCAATCAAAGCAGACTGTGTTTGTTTGTTTGCCTTCCTTTATGATTTACCGATTCGTGATAATGTCTTAGTCATTTAGGACAATGTTGCAACTACTTGACCTTCAATCATATGGGTGGAGCTTGTTAGACACAGTAGTACCACCTAATAGTATCTACAAATGTTCTTAATTAACGATCCGAAAGATTAAGGACTTTTCAATCGTAAACTACATTATGTACATGCCATAGACAACTTATCAAAAAGTGTTATAAAGTATGTTTTCTACCCTTAAAAGAGTATGTAAAAAAGGGGCAGTGAACTCACCTTATGCATATGCAAGAAATAATGCAAATCAAATGCTAGACCGAAAGACAACATGTCACAGGTTACATAAAATATATGTGTACATAAGTAAGTGCATAAGGGGTTGGTTTAGCAAACCCTAAGTGTCCAACCAATCTCATTGATTTATGAATTGCAGAAACATTAACCCATTTAACCCATTGGTGACATGTTAAGTGAAATCATATTTGTTTATACTTAACAAATCAAATATTCATGAGTTTAATCCAAAATATTCACGTATTACACATAATAAGTTCTAAACTCTAATGGATTGTCATACTAGCAAACCTACCATACAACACATATGGATCCATACTAATAACCAACTTGTACATCTCAATCAAAAATTAACCAATTACTTCATATTTCCCAAATGGCAACTACATATGTTGCTGTCACGCAACCTAAATGCACATAGGGTTCCAACCACTCACAACATTTCATGTGAAACAACTTACTACTTCACATCCTAAACTCTAGCAATCCTAATAAATAAGGGCCTCAGATCCGCATGTATGTATGATATTCACCATTACATTCTAAGTATTCAAAATATAATCTAAACTAACAAGATTGACTAGTTTTTAGATGTAGACCTAACACAAGAAAATCCACAAAAAGTTTTTATCATGTAAACCTAGCTACCAACATTATTTCAATTCAATACAGCATCCTAATATCCAGTGTAAGGACCTAGCCTATTGATGTACGGGTGTTGAAATGGCATTATAAATGTTTAAACGTCAAATATTACGTATTATTAGTCGTTTATATGCATGTGATTAAGTTGAATAGGTTAACTATGCATTGGAAGTGATTTTGTAGGTAAAACATGCAAGTTGGAAGCTTACATGGTGAAACTATGCATTGGAATGATCAAGAAATAAGGATTCAAAGTACAGCAGAAAGGCTTCCACCGTAGCCTACTGTAGTCACCGTAGGCTACGCCAGCAGCATAAAAATTTCAGCAGAATAGGGGCTGGTGTAGGCTACGCGAAGATGGTTCTTGAAACCCTATAAAAGCGTATTTTACTTATCTTTTAGCCACCACTTGCCCCCTATTCGACCTAATACGTTTGGAGACGATTTTTGGGAGTTCTTAGGCCATAAAATCACCATTCAAACTCTCTTAAACATCATCCAATCATCCGGAATGCAATTCAACAACGATTTTGAAGATCATTCAAGAACGATGAGCGGCTAATCTTCTCGTGATCGACTTCGGGTATTAGGTTTTGTGTGATTAGGTTTTTGTCTATATTTAACTTTGTTGGGATTAAACTTTAGAACCCATTAAGTTCTTTTATAAGTTTAACTTGTGTTTTGATTATTTAAGCAATGATTTTGGTTAACCTTTATTGAATGTCATTTAATTTTCCGGGAATTACATGATTGCAAGTTTTGGTTTCTAATTGAATTGGTATTGTGTATTAAGACCTATTAAGTCTTAATTATTGACACCACTAAATCATTACATGTTTAGAATCCCTATTAAGAACTTTCCATCAAGTTGAATTAGACGATTACCGAAAACCAAACCTAGATCTGAAGTTGGTTGCTTTTTCTTCCAATTGTTTTCTTAATCAAGTTTGAATCTTTTCAATTTGTTTTCTTAGTTAATTTGGTAATCATCCTAAAAATCCAATCTTTACAGCCAAGAGGCACTAGTTTTAAGTAATTTCGTAATTCGGTTTTTTGTTTTCATATAAATCGATTCGCAATACACCAACCACTAATTCCACGAGGATCGACAACCCTACTTACCCTAACTAGTTTAAGGTGAATAGGAACACATAATTAACATCTTTTTTGATTGATACTTCGACATCGGTCAAATTTTGGCTCCGTTGCCGGGAATCGGTGCGCATGGTGTTTTGTTAGTTGATTTATTTTAAATTTTAGTTTATTTATTTTTGATTTATTTGTTTTTATTTTCGTGTTACGCTTGGTGTTTTTCAGTGTGCAGGTGATAGGTTGCATGCATACTCGATATTCGGGTAGGAAATCACCGCTAGTATTTGATCCAGAAATAGAGAAATCAGCACGGTATAATCGTGTTCTTCATCGATCAGGGTTACCGAATACATCAATCTCACAAGCTATTGATCAAGCAACTAATAGTTCGTCTGATTCAACTCACATGGATAATCCAAATAACCAACCACCTCAAAATCCAAACTTTCCTCCTAATATATAAGGCCCCGTTCCCGAGACACTCACAGTTGGACAATCATAGCACATATTACCTCAAAATCACATAAAATCTATTTAACATTTGCAGCGGAAAAATTTTAACGAAACCATTTCATATATTAACAATTACTGTTTACAACATCACTACATTACAAATCATTGTCTGGTTTCATTACTACACAAAATGAATGCCAACCAAAATCTTTGCCAAGTAGCTTCACCCCGTGCCATCCTCAGCAACTTTTACCTGCCAACTGAAAATGCATAAAAGTCAGCGTTGCTGAGTGAGTTCTAGTTTTATGAAAACATTTATATTACCTTCCATTCGTTAAAAAATTTTCATACTTTCGCACGTGATCATACATTATACATACACATAGATAACAGCATTATTATCTTTCGTCATCGTTCTTTTCGTACTTATCGGACATTACATTAGCTTTCACTTCTATCTAGGTCCTGTCATATACTAAACTCCCCTCTTGGGCACGAAGCCAACTATCTAGGGTTTAGTGACAAGGACCCCGTTTCGTACGTATGGAACAGTCACCAAGACTGATCCCCTGTGTGTGAATCCCTCATGGGGCAGCCAAGATCGCACGCTGTATGACACACAGTTGAGCTGACAACTCTCAAGGAGTTGTGACCCTCCTTACATTTTGCTTGCAAGACTTTCATTCGTTCATTCATTATGTTCCACTTTCATTATCTTAGATCTTTCACTTTGTTAAGATAATACTTTTCACCCATTAACATAATCACACCACGTAAGGCCACGGAGAAATATAATAGGAACATAAAGAAAACAGGCCATAAACATACATAACATCAACATACAATCATCACATATCAACCCCGGGAACATCCCAAGTCATAGCCTAAAAGTCCTTCTTCCCGAAAATTTCAGAAAATTTTCTAAGTCTTTGGCGCATGAGCACTATGCAGGCGCACGAGCACTACACTGATGCATGAATACTTAGGCGCATGGACGACTCAGGCCCATGGCACTATTTGGGCGCACGGCCAACACTTAGACGTCTGGACAACTTTCTAGGCGCATGGGTACTATGCAGGCGCATGAGCCTAGTTTAGGCGCATGGACACTCAGGCGTTTTAGCAGTTGGGCGTATGGGCATACTTAGGCTCCTGGGCATAATCCTAGGCGCATGGGCACTATTTGTGCGCATGAACCTTGGGCGTTTGGGTACTGTTTGGGCGCATGATCTCAGGCGCATGGGCACTTAGGCGCATGGCCAACTACTTTTCTAACTACCATCATTTTAGACCCAAAATCACCAATCTAACCTGTTCTAGCCTAGCTTCTAACTTACTAAACATCAAACAAGCATATAACATGCACATGACTATAAACCATCCCGAACATACACCCCCCACAACAGGTTACACACATATACATACGGGTACACATCCATATTTTCGAGTAAGCATGCATTTCCAGCCCCAAATCAGTTAAAACATGTAAAAACGGGGATCTAGAACTCACCTCTTGCAACTTTCGAGTAAGACTTCTTTCAAACCCGAATGCTTATGAGTTCAAACACCTAAAACACCAAAACCGAACACACATACAAGCACATAAGCACATACCCGAAGCTGAAAATCAGCCAAGAACACCCTGAAATCAGGAAACTAACCTGAATTCAGCCTCTTCTTCTTCTCTCTAAAACCGAAGAGTGTTCTCTGCTCTCTCTCTCTAGAAAATCGACAGAAAGATGATACAGGGGTCATGGGCGGCAATGACCACCTTTTGAACGGATTAATATCAAACTTTGTCCATTGTACAACTTTAACCCCTCAACTTGAGTTATTTTGCTTTTCTTCCTTTTTCTTCTCTTTTTCTCTTCTTTTAAAATTTCCGGGTGCTACATAATAACCAAGATCAAAACCCAACCACCCAACAATAACATGAATCACAATAACCCCAACCAAGGAGACGAATTTGATCATGTGAGCATGCATAGTGTTCGTACGGGTGATGAAGACTATGAGGATGAGTGGAACAACAACGAAGAGCCTTATAATGATGCCAATTATGATGCTTGGGATGGAAATTTCGATGGAGGTGATGGACACAATGGAAACAACAATTGGGGGAATGATCATTATGGGTGGAATGCACCACCTGTCAACCAACAACGAGGTAGGGTTAACAATAATGTCAATCAACCAAGAAGACCTCAAAGAGTTCAAGTACAAGGTGTGGATAGCCATTTCAGAGCGGCTACTTCTGAAAACCCAAACCCTATTGCACCTCCAAATTGTAGAGAAAGAGCTTTTGATGTATGCCCTCATTATCTCACCATTCTTCCTACATTTAGAGGCACTGCAACAGAAGAACCATATGTGCATCTTGCTGAATTTGATGCCATATGCAGTACTATTGGTGGAAACCATTTCACACAAGATGAAGTGAGGCTGCTACTATTCCAATTCACTTTGAAAGATAGAGCTAAGCAATGGTTTCTCACATTGCCTGACAATAGTATTCACACACGGCAAGAAATGCAACAAACATTTTTGGATGAATACTATTCGATGGGTAAAACTAGTGATGCAAGAGATGCTATCAGATCCTTCCAACAACAAGCGGGGGAGCAGTTTCATGAAGCATTTACAAGGTTCAAGGAACTTATCCGCATGTGTCCACATCACGAAATTGCACGTTGGGAATTGATAAAGGCTTTCTCGGATGGGTTGACAAATGAAGAAAGAAAGTATTTGTATTCCACAAGCAATTGCACATTCCTTTCCAATCATGAAGATGCCGACTGGGAATTTTTAGAAAGAATGTGTAGAAACTCCAAGGCATAAGCTTCCGCCAGTAGACGATCTAAACCTAATTCAGCAAAATCAACCACGGTTGATTATGAGACTAAGGAGCGAATTGTAGCATTAGAAAAACAATTGGCAAGGTTAGGGCTAACGGGTGCAAAGGAGGTTGCAAATGTGGGGTATGATGTATGTGAAGAATGTGGTGAGTTGGGGCATAATGTTGATGCATGTCAATTGGTAATGGAAAGAAAAGAGGAAGTTGATCAAGTTTATGGAGATAGGAAGCAATTCGATATGAATTCCAATACTTATCATCCCGGATTGAGAAATCATCCTAATTTTAAGTATGGAAATGCTTTGAATCAGATGAATCCTAACTTCCAAGGCAATAATCAAGGTGATCAAATATATCATAACCGAGCACAAGGGAATTATAATCAAAGTGGGTATCAAAGAACTTCATATGCTCAAGGAAATAATCAAGGGAGTTACAACCATGGGGGCCAACAAGGAAGTTCATCACGAAGTTATCAATCTAATCCTCAACCTAGAGCAACTGTTGGGGAAGAATCTACAAATGCAAAGTTGGATGCTTTGATGAATATGATGAAGGAAAACATGCAAGAGAACAAGAGAGAAAATGAAATAAGAGACAAAGCCATTGAAGCATTAAACAAACAAATGGGACAATTGGCAGAGGACGTGGGTCAAATCAAAAGGAATCCTAGAAAATTACCAAGTGACACTACAATCAATCCTCAACATCAAGGAGCTGCCATAAAGAATGTCAGAAACGTGCAAATCAATCAGGTAAGTACTCTTCGTAATGGTAAAGTTTATGATAACAAGGTTGGTCCTCCACCACCATTCGTAGAAGGAGTGGTGGAAGATGTCAATAGTGATAGTGAAGATGAACAGGAACCTGTTTCAACAAAATCAACAAAGAAGGTAACATTCCAAGAGGTAACTAAACCGGTTTTAAAAGATAATGTAATTAAAAGTAAGGATAAGGCAAGTGAGAACAATAACATTCCTTATCCCTCAACTTTAATTGAACCAAAAAAGATAGTAAATAAAAGAGGTCCACAACAAGAAGAGATGTGGGAAATTTTTAAACAAGTTAAAGTGAATTTACCTCTTTTAGATGCAATAAAACAAGTTCCTGCTTATGCCAAATACCTGAAAGACATGTGCACTCAAAAACAAACCCACAAGTTTCCTAAGAAACTTGATGTTCCAGCAAATGTAAGTGCAATCTTATCAGGTGATCTTCCACCTAAGCTTAGAGATCCAAAAGCGCCCATTATTTCTACTCAAGTTGGTGAATTTAAAGTTGCTCGGGCGTTACTCGATCTTGGAGCTAGTGTTAGTATTCTACCAGGAAGTTTTTATGACCAATATGACTTTGGTCCTTTGCAAAAAGCTAATACTACGGTAGTGTTGGCAGATCTCACAATGAAACTCCCCCGTGGCATAGTAACCGATGTCATTGTCAAAGTGGATGACTTTTATTATCTTGTTGACTTCTTAGTTCTTGATTATGCATCATTTGACAAAACCAAACAATCTAATGTCATACTTGGTTGACTATTTTTAGCAACTGCTAATACACAAATTAATTGTCGACATGGAACAATTGACATGACGTTTGGTAATCGTAAATTAAGTGTTAATGTCTATGACAAAGTAACTAACTCCTCTGTTGAAAATAAATGCTTTATGGCGGACATTATGGACGGGTGTGAGCCTCATAGAAATGAGGAACACATAGAGGAGACATGTGTTATTTGTGACAGGTTAGGTGTTGAATATGCACATGAGTTGGATGAAGAAAAAAAGAAACATGAAGTGTCTGTTGTGCATGAAGGAAGACCACCGTGGACTCATCAGGTGGAGCCTCTACCGGAACACATTGATTCTCAGTTAAAGCCATCATTGGAGAGTCCACCAAAAGTAGAATTGAAAGAGCTTCCCAAACACTTAAAGTGTGTATTTTTGGCAGACAATCAAATCCTTCTGGTTATCATTGCATCAGATTTGGAAAGTGAGCAAGAAGAGATGTTACTTAAGGTGTTGAAAGAGCATAAAGCAGCGATAGGATGGACAATTGCGGATCTCAAAGGTATTAGTCCATCTATTGTAATGCATAAAATTATTACTGATGCAGATGCAAAACCTTTTAGAGACACTCAAAGAAGGCTTAACCCCAATATGCGAGAGGTGGTGAAAAAAGAAGTGCTCAAGTGGTTGGACGCTGGAATTGTGCATCCAATTTCTGATAGTACATGGGTAAGTCCTACTCAAACTGTGCCTAAGAAATCAGGCATATAGATTGTAAGAGGTGAGGATGGTGAACACATTACCACTCGACCTGTCACCGGGTGGCGAGTGTGTATTGACTATAGGAAGTTGAACGCAACCACATCTAAAGATCATTTCCCACTTCCTTTCATTGGCGAGTGTTTATTGTTTCTTAGGTGGCTATTCAGGATATAATCAGATTGCAATCCACCCTGATGAGCAACAAAAGACTACCTTTACTTGCCCGTATGGCACTTTCGCATTTAGGCGAATGCCATTGGGACTATGTAATGCCCCAGCCACCTTTCAAAGGTGCATGATGAGTATCTTTTCAGATATGATTGGGGAGTCTTTGGAAATCTTCATGGATGATTTCTCAATTTTTGGCCCATCTTTTGAAAGTTGTTTAATGCAATTAACAAAGGTTTTAAAAAGATGTGTTGAGATAAATTTGGTTTTGAGTTGGGAGAAGAGCCATTTTATGGTTCAAGAATGGATTGTGTTAGGTCATGTAGTGTCAAAACGTGGAATTGAGGTTGATCATGCTAAAATCAAAATTATTTCAACACTACCACCTCCCACGAATGTAAAAGGCATTAGGTCATTCTTAGGACACGCCGGGTTTTATAGACGATCTATAAAAGGATTTAGTAGAATTACAAAACCATTGTGCAACTTACTTCTAAAAGATGTGCCTTTTACATTTGATAACGAGTGTCTTAAAGCTTTTACTACATTAAAGCAAAAGTTGATTGAAGCCCCAATATTGCAGCCACCCAATTGGTGTTTACCTTTTGAAATAATGTGTGATGCTAGTGATTTTACAATTGGGGTTGTTTTGGGACAACGGGTTGATAAGAAACCCGTTGCAATTTATTATGCAAGTAAAACACTGGATGGGGCTCAATTAAATTATACAACTACTGAAAAAGAATTACTTGCAGTTGTTTACGCTCTTGATAAGTTCAGGTCTTACATTTGGGGGAGCAAGGTTATTATTTATTCAGATCATCATAGTGCCATGCGTTACTTGATGGAGAAGAAAGATGCAAAGCCAAGGCTAATCAGATGGATCTTGTTGCTACAAGAGTTTTTAGAGATTCGGGATAAGAAAGGCAGTGAAAGCGTTGTTACAGACCATTTATCTAGGATTGTAAACGCCGACCGAGATGACATATTGGAAATTAATGAAACATTCCCGGATGAGTATTTGTTTATTGTTTTTGAGTTACCTTGGTTTGCTGACATTGTTAATTATTAAGCTGCAGGTGTCATTCCAGAACATTGGCAAAAATGAAAGCGATAAAAATTCTTAGCACAAGTTAAGCAATATATCTGGGATGACCCAGATCTCTTTAAAGTGGGACCAGACCAAGTTATCAGGCGATGCATTACAGATTCTGAAATTAAAGATGTCTTGGGACTTGTACATGCTTCTGCATACGGTGGTCACTTTAGTGGCCAGAAAATAGGATACAAAGTTTGATGTGTAGGGTTATTTTGGCCAACTATATTTAGGGATGCGTATGCATTCGCTAAAAATTGTGTAAATTGCCAAAAGATGGGTAGTATTTCAAAAATGAATGAGATGCCCATGCAGCCAATTCTAGTTGTTGACATCTTTGATGTCTGGGGAATTGACTTTATGGGTCCATTCCCAAATTCATTCGGTAATTTATACATTCTCATGGCCACCAAAACTAATGACCATAGTGTTGTTTGCAAGTTCGTTCAAAGCAACATCTTTTCTCGATTTGGTATCCCTCGTGTGATCATAAGTGATGGGGGATCTCATTTTAAAAACTTTAATTTTCGAAAACTTTTAAAACAATATGGTGTAGACCACCTGGTGGCAACACCATACCACCCACAAACAAGTGGACAAGTGGAAGTATCAAATAGGCAAATAAAAGAGATTTTACAAAAAACAGTACGAACCGACCGTAAGGACTCGTCCACCAAACTTAACAACGGATTATGGGCGTATCGTACTGCATATAAAACACCTGTTGGTACTACCCTTTATCGATTGGTATATGGCAAAGGATGCCATTTACCTGTGGAATTGGTTGATCGTGCTTTGTGGGCAGTGAAAGAGGTTAACATGGATTATGATGTTGCAGGTAAACAATGCATGTTGAGTTTGGTCGAACTGGAGAAATTAAGAGATGACGCATATGAGACTTCTAGTGCATACAAGGCATGGATGAAGAGAGTTCATGATGCTAAATTGCAAAGAAGGACATTCGAGGTAGGTCAGAAAGTTTGGCTATTTAACTCACGCTTGAAATTTTTTCCAGGTAAGCTAAAAAGTAAGTGGACGGGACCGTTTGTGATTAAGCGTGTCGGGAATCATGGCGACATTGAGATTGAGGATCTAGATGATCATTTACGACAAGTTGTGAATAGTCATCGGCTAAAGCCATATTTAGAAGACACGGAGTTAAACCCGACATTCGAGAAAACGGTGAATTTATTAATAAGTTCACCGACTTGCGATTTCCATGCCTAAAGATCTCGAGATAGTCCGACTGACGACTTGAAAAATTCAGCGCTTCCGGGAGGCAACCCGAGGTTTCGTTTCTTATTTAATTTTCGTTTTAATTTTTTTCTTTTCTTTTTATTTTGCCTTACTTCTGTCAAGGTTTTGGTTTAACATGGTTTTCAGCAACAAAAATGGTCGTGCTTTACGACTGATAAGGGTAACCACTCAGGTATGTTCACATATGGGCAAAAGTCGAGGGCGACTTTAAATTCTCTCGAAGGGGTGGGAGCCCCCGAACGTTAAATCATAACGTTAAATGTTAACCGGTAAACTAAAGTTAAACCATTTCTCAAAACCGTGAGAAAAGAATGTACCCCACCATAGGCTACGTAGGTACCGTAGGCTACGGTGGCCTAAAAATCAAAAATTGCAGAAACTCCCCAGCGTAGGCTACGGTGGGTACCGTAGCCTACGCCCGGGACAATTTGGGTGGACGAGTTTTTGATGACTTTCAGCCACATATCAACTGCAGATCACCCTCTTTCTCCCCCACAACTAGGCCTGTCGATTTTATCCGTACCCGATTAACCCGCCCGAACCGGCCTCACCCGTACCTGAAGAAACCCGACCAGAACAACCCGTTACCCGAAGAACCTGAAAACCGATTAAACCGATTCTTATTCTGGTCGGGTTTCGGATAGACTTTCATACCTCAAAAACCCGAATAACCCGAACCGATTAACCCGAAATCTGAATAACCCGATCAACCCATATTATAATTAAGTAAATTGTATGTATACATTTGTTTATATCGTCCAAATTGATCAAATTGTTAGTATACAAATATATATTTAAACACATTTTATAACTTATAGAAGTAAACTAATTTAAGTCCACTAATTTTATAAAATTTCAAATGAAAACTCACTAAAATAAACTAAATTAAGTCTATTGTTTAATACCCGAAACCCGACCTGAACAACCCGTTACCCAAACAACCCGAAACCGATTAAACCGATTGTTATTCGGGTCGGGTTTCGGGTAGACTTTCAACATTAAAAAACCCGAACAACCCGAACCGATTAACCCGAAAACCGATTAACTAACCCTATCAACACCCCTACCCACAACCAATCTTCACCCTTATTCAAAACCTCAAACCTTCATTACTCTAACTTCTTCATCTTTTCATCAAATCTAACAAACAAATAGTTCTTTTCACTCGATTTTTCGTAAGGAACACATTGCAAGTCTTAGTTTTACACAAATACTTCTTGTTTTTGTGTAATCAACCCTGATAACAAAGAACCCTAATTTTTAAAATTGGGGATTTTCTATTTTAAAGCAATTACCTTGCAATCTGAGTGTTTTGCATACGTATCAACAACAAACGTATGAGATTCTCCACTCTTTCATAAGATTATTTAGGTATGTTAGGGAAAACCTGAAGAAGATTCTTATACATATCCATTTTAGAGTGATGTTGATTCCTACAAGGTCATTGATGAATTAATACACATCATTTTAGAGTGATGTTGATTCCTATAGGGAAACTCTGGCCATTATGTTAGAAATAAATGTGGGGAAGTTTCTGATCATGAATTTTGCAATTGTTAAGTGTTAAGAGTTCAAGTGGTTGCATTAATCTAACATGTTTACTTGTTTGAATATGTCTAATGTGTATAGATGGGTAGAAAAGGAAAAGAACCAGCTGGGCCATCGAGATCTAAACCAGAACCACAAAGAAGAAGAGTTGAGACACAAGAGGGGGACGATGGGGGAACACGAATTGGGGACTATCCAAGAGTTAAACCAGTGTGCTAGACGGGATCGTTAAAGAAGAAGGAGAGGATATATCATAAACAATTATTTGCGTATAAGATGCTTAACTAGAAAGACCCTTATAGCGGATTCTTATATGAGAGGATAGTTAATGTGGAAGAATTTCGAGCCTTTGGAATCGTACAGAAATTTGAGGCTATTGGATGGGAAGCGGCATTGAGGTGTTATGATGGGGTGACCGACAAGAAATACTTGAACCCTGTGATGGAATGGGTAGGCTCATTAAAATACGAGGGTGGTCGGTCACCACCAAAGACCATGAGGCTAGTCGGGGATGTTGGAGGCCGGGAAGTTATAATGTCACATGACACATTGAGGGAAATTGCTAACTTCGATTCTATACCGGATAGGCGTGGAGGAAGCAAATACTTATACCCATCTTTGGTAGAATTATTCGACAAGTGTCATTTGCACCCGCAATGGAATCAAATGCTATCTGATTTATTCTTACCGGACAATGATGGAAAAATAAGGAGAGATAAGATGAAAATGCAAGCAAGGCTGCTACTTTTAATTGTGCAACAGAACATACTACCACGCCGAAGTAATCGAGGGTACTTGAGGCACCCCGATGTGCAGATAGTGCATTCACTCATGACGGGCTCGCCAAGGATATCGTTTAAACACTTAGTTATGATGAATATCTGGTATTCACGTAACAAAGTGGATAAACAGATAATCCCATACTGCCGGCTAATCACTGCGTCGTTAAAACGTCAGGGAGTCATCACACCAGAAACAGATTTTCAGCAGGACGACATCCCCGCCTTTAATCTGGAGGGGTTGAGCACATTTGGTTAATCGTATGTAAAAACAGCTCCGTATCATAAGTTGAAAAATGCTGGGAAAAAATGGAGAGCATTAAGGTTGGATGCTGAACCTTTAGATGAGGGAGAAACAGATGAGCCGGATAGTGGTGAGGAGGAAGTTAGTGATGAAGAGATGGAGGAGGGAGGATCAAGAGCATCGTATTTTGGTGGTATGCCCAACTATTACGATACATATGGGGGATACCAAGGCATGGATGAATTTGTGGTTCAACAACGACCAGTAGACTTTGATTCGTGGACGAGTTACCAACAGGCCTCCTACGATCAAAATACTCGGGGATTTGAACAGCTACATTGGGATAACAAGTTGAACCACAAACGTCAAGAACATTGGAACCGTACCCATGCCTGGAATCAAGAGCGTGAAGTGAACCTACGGTGGCAAGATGATCAAAGGAGGAGGATGCACAATGCTTGGCACGCAGGTGAGCTGGTGATTGAACATCCGGAGATTGTAGACTACACTACCCTTCCGTCGCATGATGAAACGGTGAACTACCCGGTTCCACCAATGCATCACTCACCGTGGCTCGACCCCATTCAGGATGCACAACAGCAGCAGCAAAGTCAAGGAAGCTCGTCTCATGCCTTCAACTTTGGAACATTTTTAGACACGATGAGGAGTATCTTTGGCGATCCACAAAACCCTTACTATTGAGTACTCGCTGATCCATGATCAGGTCCACGTATTCTTTTTATCTGTTCATGTTTCTTAATAGTGAACTAGCTTTAATTGTTTAGGTAATTGGGTGGTGTGAGACATTTTATGGTTAATAGGGTAAGAGGTATGTTGGCGGTGTTATTATTATGTGTTGGGAATGGTTATGTTTTTGCCTGGGTCGGTTCGGGTTGGGAAGTCGTTCGTGTTGATTAATCAAATAAATTGATTTGCAAAGAAAAATTCACACACTTAAGTTAAATACCATACATTGATTCTTGACATGTTGATGTAATGGTCCATCGTCATGGTCTAATTCTAAGATAGCAAAAATAATCATGTTTAGCAAGGTTTTTAGAAAAATTTGAGAATTGCCTAGTTAGGGTTAATAGGCTATTAGTGTAATAAAAACATGCACACATCGGCAACCTTATTTCCTAACTTGGTGAGATATTGAAGCCTATTAGATTGGTAGTTCACATAAAATTTGTTCAAATGTCGAGTGTAGGTCATATGATTCGTTGTTTCAGAACTTGTGTGATTTGATGCATGCTGAAATGAAAGACTTGATAAATGCACATAAATGATAGAGGCAATTTAGGATTTCCTTTTTCTTTTAATACCATTTCTTGTTTTACCATCGTACTTGAAATTCACCTTAGTAGCCACTTTCGAGCCTTAAACCGTTTATTTTGACAAACCATATCTTTAAAGCCCAAATCAATTTTTTTTTCTTTCAAGTTGACTTATCACTATTGATAACATTAGTATTAGTTCAGTATTTGTTTTATAGTATTAGTAGAAAGAAAAAGAGAAAAAATAAAAAAAAATTGAAAATGCAAGTTATGGGTTATGGGTTAAAGGTATACCCATGTTTTGTTTATTTGAGTAATAGTTATATCAATAAGAGTGTCAACAGTGGTATTGCTTTGATTTTTTATATTTCAGCCACATTCACAGCCGAGCATTCCTACCTTACCATAAGCCCAAACCCGTAAGTCCTTTTGATTTGTGCATTGTCTATGTGTTACCGTGGAAGTTTGATTGTCACCCAAGCATATGATAGTAAAGTTTCACATATCGACCTTTTGAGTGTTATATTGGTGCAATTTTCACCAATCCAGAAATAAACCGAGAGGAGTGAACAATAGTGAGGGGTGTGTTGCATGGCAATAAAATCCGGAAGCTTGTTAGGTTTAATTAGGCAGATTCCATTTTGAATGAAATGTAACATCTTTTACTTGCTAGCCAAACATTATTTTTGTAATTCTGGAATGGGGTATGACTTGATACCATAGCTAAGACATAGTTAAGGATTTTGGTTTGTAATGTTGTTAAGTGTTTGAATTAGATTTGCTTGAGGGCAAGTAAAGGTTAAGTGTGGGGATGTGATGTACGGGTGTTGAAATGACATTATAAATGTTTAAACGTCAAATATTACATATTATTAGTCGTTTATATGCATGTGATTAAGTTGAATAGGTTAACTATACATTGGAAGTGATTTTGTAGGTAAAACATGCAAGTTGGAAGCTTACATGGTGAAACTATGCATTGGAATGATCAAGAAATAAGGATTCAAAGTGCAGCAGAAAGACTTCCACCGTAGCCTACTGTAGCCACCGTAGACTACGCCAGCATCATAAAAATTTCAGCAGAATAGGGGCCAGCGTAGCCTACGCTGGGATGGTTCTTGAAACCCTATAAAAGCGTATTTTACTTATCTTTTAGCCACCACTTGCCCCCTATTCGACCTAATACGTTTGGAGACGATTTTTGGGAGTTCTTAGGCCATATAATCACCATTCAAACTCTCTTAAACATCATCCAATCATCCGGAATGCAATTCAACAACGATTTTGAAGATCATTCAAGAACGATGAGCGGCTAATCTTCTCGTGATCGACTTCGGGTATTAGGTATTGTGTGATTAGGTTTTTGTCTATATTTAACTTTGTTGGGATTAAACTTTAGAACCCATTAAGTTCTTTTATAAGTTTAACTTGTGTTTTGATTATTTAAGCAATGATTTTGGTTAACCTTTATTGAATGTCATTTAACTTTTCAGGAATTACATGATTGCAAGTTTTGGTTTCTAATTGAATTGGTATTGTGTATTAAGACCTATTAAGTCTTGATTATTGATACCACTTAATCATTACACGTATAGAATCCCTATTAAGGACTTTCCATCAAGTTGAATTAGACGATTACCGAAAACCAAACCTAGATCCAAAGTTGGTTGTTTTTTCTTCCAATTATTTTCTTAATCAAGTTTGAATCTTTCCAATTTGTTTTCTTAGTTAATTTGGTAATCATCCAAAAATCCAATCTTTACAGCCAAGAGGTACTAGTTTTAAGTAATTTCGTAATTCGATTATTCGTTTTCATATAAATCGATTCGCAATACACAGACCACTAATTCCACGAGGATCGACAACCCTACTTACCCTAACTACTTTAAGGTGAATAGGAACACATAATTAACATCTTATTTGATTGATATTTCGACATCAATCACCTATATGGATTACAATATCAAGTGAAAAGCAAAAACTCAAATCATGCTAGAACTACAAGATTGAAAGAACTCCAAGATGATTGATGAAGAACTAATCGTGCGACAACCTCATGTTGTCACACGAGAACATCTAGATAGTATAAATATATGTTTCTCCCTTGTATTTCATTATGTGTGTGTTCATCATGTAAAAGTGCTCTAAAGGTGAGAGAGTAGAGAGATGTGTGATAAGCTGCCCGAGGGGAGCTCACCTCGGGTGGATGTAAACTCTTTTGGTATTGTAATCATTTGATTTATAATATCAATTTGAGTTTATTTCATGTTCGTTGTTATCACACTCACACATCCATCTTAAATTTGATTATTAAGTGCAACAATATGTGGAATCGATCAATATGAGGACTTTACATTTGGTATCAGAGGAAGATGTTGCTCTTTATACACGGATTTTCATTCCGCGATCATCCGTTTTAAGACGTTAAACATGGAGGGTGAAGATCTAAAGGTTTTGATCGACTTTCGACCAGTTTCGAAGAAGAAGAAAGTGAAACCGAGGGTGAACACACATGAAATCGGCTTTGCTATATGCTATATTGATATCTTCGAGTTTTGATGGTGGACAAGAAAGATTTGAAACTATAGTAGTGATTCAAAATCATAAAAATCGATTTTGGTTAAAGTGTTCGCGGGAATAACTGCATCATGCGAAAACTTTGCAAAAATAACCGCATTTTGCGAGAACATTCATGAGCAAACTTTCCATGTGAGAACTTTCATGCAAGAACTTTTATGAGAAAACTTTCCATGCGAGAACCTTTAAGCGAGAACTTTCCATAAGAAAACATTCTCATTTTCCATGAGAAAAATTTTCATGAGAAAACTTTTCATGAGAAACTTTTTCATGAAAAAACTTTTCCATGAAAAAACTTTTCATGAGAAAACTTTTCTTGCAAGATCATTGCAGCCGTATCCTTCATTTGCGAAAATTTTTTCATGCAAAAACTTCACCATGTGAAAACTTCATCATCCTTACAAAAATTATGACTGATTTCAATTTTTGCAAAAACTTTACAAAATGCGAGAACATGATCTAGATGCGAAAACTTGTTAGTGTTGGCGGTTTTGAAACAAGTGTTTCTGTATATATCGGTAAGATATTGGATGATTTGAAGTTTGTTATTTAAACAAAGGTTTTTGGTGATGTTTTATCAAGTTCAAGATTCTATATTTATGACATTTGATTCAATTCGTTCGTGAATTAAACTTGACAATGTGGGCTTATCATAGTTTACTGATCGGTACAATGATCGAACAGTTGAATTAAGTGAAGAATCAAGGTTGTTTGATATTGTTACTCTAAAAATATGGGCTTATTTTTTCTTACATGGGGGGAAGAATGCTTCAGATGATCTAGTTCATTATCAAACAGTCTTATCATCAAATTGAAGAATCGGGTTGTTCGGGAATCTGAAATGGAAGTTGATCTCTCAGTCATATGCCTAATACAACTTAAGTCTAATTAATCAAGATAAAATGGTTTAATCTTGATTCAGACGTGATATCTTTTATGAAGTTATACATTAGGAGGTAGTTACAACTGAGGGGGAAGACTGGAGTAAAAGATAACCGAGAATTAGATAATTCATGAAGATGTGTGACTGAAATAAAAAAATAGCTTGATATCATAATCCATAAGGGAAAATTTGAAGGACCTAGCCTATATTGATTACAATATCAAGTGAAAGTAAAAACTCAAATCATGCGAGAACTATAAGGTTCCAAGAACTCCAAGATAATTGATGAAGAACAAATCGCGCACGAACTTGGAGTTACCGTGCGACAACCTTATGTTATCGTGCGTGAACATCTAGATAGTATAAATGGATGTTTTCCCTTGTATTTCATTATGTGTGTTTATCTTGTAAAAGTGCTCTGAAGGTGAGAGAGCAGAGAGATGTGTGATAGGCCGCCCGAAGGGAGCTCACCTCGGGTGGAAAGAGCTTAACGATGTAAACTCCTTTGGTATTGTAATGATTTGATTTATAATATTAGTTTAAGTTTATTTAATGTTTGTCCTAATCAAATGCACATATCCGTCTTAATTTGATTATCAAGGGCAACAATATGTGGAATCGATTGATATGAGGACTTTACATCTAGTTTACATGTATACACGAACATCCAATATCCCAAAATATTACAATCACATTTCCATCAACATGATCTGACTAATGCATTCCAATTCATTAATCATAACAACACATATCAACGTTCCCAATAACTGTTCTAGCATGATCCTAACATCTCAGGCATGATCAAAACATTAAATTTCAAAACTACAATTACTAAGTTTCCTCATTAGGAGGATCACATATAATAACCCATATTTCATTAACAAAATCAATAATTTATCATTTATGTGACCAATCTAGTCTATATTCATCATTATAACACAAGAAGCATCACTAGATATCAAAATCCTAAGTTCTTGAGAGTTAAAGTTTTCACTTTTGGTAAGTTATGAACTACATGATAGAATCATAATATTCTTACATAATCCATGTAAATCATCGATAATAACATTAAAATAACAGAACTACAACACTCAATTTCATCAATTTTGAGTTTAGATTGAATTAATGTACTATGGTTTGTGTATGACCAAACTTAATGAAAAAGATGAAAGCTTGATGATAATCCTTACCCAAATCACATAGTTGATCACAAATGATGCTCCTAAATGCATTGGTTGACTCGATTTAAGCATGAACAATGGTGCAATGTCTGTGTGTTGGCCGATTAAAGGAGAGAAGGAGGTGAAGGGTGGGCGATGGCAATGGGGGAAGGGAATGGGTATGGTTTTGTGTTTTATTATTTTTTTTAACCTTCTACATTCCTTGTTTTTTAATATTTAATAAAAACCCTTTGAGTTCCATAACCCAAAAAAGAACATTCATCATTCCAAATAAATATTAGCAATATACTATTCTCATAACTACATGCTAACACACAAATCATTTAAATAACATATAGCACATCAGTTTCACACAATCACACAATAATCACATAATACTAATTAAATTAATATATAAACTTGTTAGGTCACCAACATTCAAAGACAACTTATGTTTGCTTACATGACATGTATGCAAAACTTGACAGAACTAACGGAGTTTTGTTAACGGCAAATTATTGGATGTCATAATGCTAGTATTGGTATGCATCCATATCATATATTCTATGGTAGAAGATGTAGAACCCTAGTATGTTAGTGTGAGGTTCGAAAAAAAGGAATTAGAAAGCATAGAAGTTATTTAAGCTACAAATTAAAAGAAAGAAATGACTTAAGCTTACATGAAAATTCCCAAAGGCAAATAGAACTCATACTCAGACAAACGATAAAAACAAATAGAGTTCAATGTTAGCGATGTGTTTTATAAGGTCTTACCATGGAAAGAAATCATACGAACATGAAAACAAAGCAAGCTAAGTCTAAGGTTTAGTGGCTCATTCAAAATAGTATCCTGCATGGGTGAAGTAGCGTATAGATTTGAGATACTAGACTACTTAATTAGATTCCACACCACTTTTAATATATCATATGTTCAGTTAAGAAGGATGCTTGTATTTTACTTGATGATGTGGATATTGATGAAAGGTTGAATTTGTTAAAGGCCCTATGACCATTATACACATAAAATAAAAACAACTTAGGAATAAAGTAGTTCCACTAATTAAACTATAGTAAAAGCATAGAAGAGGCCCAAAAGCCATATGGGTCTAAGGCAGAGATGAGATAGTATTATTCTTAAATGCTTGACAAATAACAAGTTTTGAAGATAAAACCTAAATAAGGGGGATGGACATGTAATATCCTATAATTTGGTATAAGGAATAACTGAAATGTGGTATGAAAGATGATATAGTTTAAGGGAAAAAGATGCTAAAATGGGAAAGTTTACCGTAAAAGTTCATTCTAAACAAAAACGTGCCACCACTTTCCTTTTCTTGTTTCCCAAAGATACCAAATCGAGAATAGAGAAAGTGCATTCTAGAGAAAGAAATTACATTCTAGAGAAAGAAAGATTTCTTCTTGAAGAAAGGTAAGGATTTTACCCATCATATTGATAGATCTAACTTTGCAATAAGATTAGATGTTGTTCATAACTAAACTCTATTATCAAGATTGCATATTGAATGCATGGTATAGATCTCGGTGTTAGGTAATCGGATCCTCGGGTTTTGCTCGATAATATCATGAAGAGGTGAGTTCTAAATTCTCATTTTTATATGTTTTACATTATTTTGAGACTGGTATGCATATCATATTGGTTTTAACAAAGTTGAATGGAGTGTTAATGATAAATATGGTATTTTTAAGGGTTTTAGTACGCATGCGTGTACGGGAAATAGTCTTAATGCATGAACTCTAAAATGATATTATTTAATCAAATAAGGTTGCTGAAGTTATAGTGAATGATGTTATAAATTGACGAGTAGGGTTTACTCTCCCGAATGTGATTACACTTTGAATTATAGTTCACCCAAATGTGATGTTATCATCCGCATGTGACTGAATTTAAGCCATTTTTTACTCTAATGTGATATTGATCACCTGTATGTGACAAAGTTGAAAGAACTGTTCACCTAAATTAGATGTTGGTTGTCCGTATTTGACCAATGTTAAAGCATAATTCACCCAAATGTGATTTTGGTCACCCGTATGTTACAAATAAGAAAGAACAGTTCACTTGATAAGATGTTAGTCATTCTCATGTGACCAAATATAAAAATTCTCACACGAATGTGATGTTGTTCATTCGCATCTAACCAAACATAAAGTTATTAACCCATAGGTAAATAAGTCATTTTCATGTGATCAATGATAAAGTTAATCACCTGAGGTGAATAAGTCACACGTATGTGACCAAAGTTAGAGTTAACAACCCACAAGTGAGCAACTCCATGGTATGTGGTCATAGGTAGAGTTGTACACCTAAATCTAATACGGCCATCCTAACATGAATTACTCACCCACAAGTGAGATACTTCACCCGCATCGAACCTTAATTAGAATGTTTTCAAGATAGTATGAATAGTGAATGTCATATCTAAATGGATGCCATAGAATGTTGAACTACATAATGAATCAAACTAATCATAGTGATGAATGATGAAAGAAAAAGTGTAGTAAAGATTTAAAGTTAATCATAGTTAAAAATGTTTGGTACAATTAAAGAGATAAAGTTTTTAACATTTGTCTCGATTATACAGTAAACCCGAACTCGTTAGTGCATTCATGTAATAACAATCATTTAATTATTTTAATTTGATTATTATGTTTAACACGTTAATTATGCCAATTATTAACTTAATTATAATTTTATAATTTATAAAAATAATTTTTTTAGATTTAAAAAGTTTAAATCATAAAAACATATGATTTTGTTATGTTATCTAATTAAAATAGTTAATTTTATGAGAATTATAACTTTTAACAAAGGGTAAATATTATAAAAAACCAACATACTTTCAGTTTTTTCTTATGAAAGTTCTTTTACAATTTTTTGCACGTAAAATACTAACATACTTTCTGTTTTATATCATAAAAGTCTCTTTAAAATTTGTGCACATAAAAACCAACATACTTTTTGTTTTTCACATAAAAAACCCTTAATAATTATTTACACATTTAAGTTATTTCACTTTTTAAATTCGATCAAATTCTTAAAAAAAAAACTAAAACAACTTTTGCACCGATTGTTTTATTTACATGTATTTTTCACCCCTACGTGGCTCGTTTAAGTTATAGGATCCGGAGTTCGGATTGTTTAAGTTGTGAGAGCTCAAGCTCGACTCATTTAAGTTATAACAAATGAAGTGAATTTAATGTGTAAATAATTGTTGAGTGGTTTTTATATGAAAAAATAGAATGTATGTTGGTTTTTTATATGCAAAAAGTGTTGAGTGACTTTTATGAGACAAAATAGAAATTATGTTGGTGTTTTATATGCATAAAAGTTGTATAGGGACTTTTATTAGAAAAAACTAAAAGTATGTTGATTTTTTATGGTATTTGCCCTTTAACAAATAATTAAGTTAGTTGATAGTTAATTAGATTTTTATTTAAAAAATTTAACTTCGGGGTAAAATTGTAAATTTTTATAGATTAAACTAAAACATTTTTTGCATATTATAATAAAACTTATAACTTTAACGACCAAACAATAAATTTTCTAAAAACCCAACCCAATTCCCCGACCATCGTCTCTAGCCAATCTCCGGTGACCCTAAAACCCACCGTCTTTAAAAATTTTCTAAATTACTAAAGATTAAATTGAATTTTATTTTGTATTCAATTTAGTCGATTTGGATTTTAGGGTTTTGATGATTTCGATATTTGATTTAAACATTGTATATATTTATTATAATTAGGGTTTAAGCTAGATATGGGCTTTAATCCAATGGTTAACACACTAGATTCATATACAAGGGACCTAGGTTTCAACCCTGGACACCATTTTTTCTTTTCTAAATTCAATTTCTGAACTTTTATAAAATTCCAGAATATAATATTATATTATTATATTATTATATTATAATATAAATCATTCTAGTAATTTAAATAAAACATAAACTTATAATTAATTTCTAAAATTTATAAAATTAATAAATACATAATTATACATTTTTAAAAGTTATAAAATTGTAAAAATTATTTATAAAATAATGTCCTAATTTATATAAATTTTCTATGAAATAAAAGTTGATATTTCAAATTGTACACACCAAATTTATATGAATTCATATGATAATTAAATATTTTTGATAAAATTTTATTTTATTATTTCAAGTCTAATTTATTAAACTATTATAAATTAATCATTTTTAGTTGTATTATTCAAATGAAAATTTAATCAATATATCTCATTACTATTGATCAATATTTAACATTTAAATCTTATTATTTATCTAATTTATTTTATTTTATTTAATCAATTGATATATCAAAGTTAATTAAATTATTTTAAATCATATGTTATGAAAAAAAACTAAAATTCCCTATGAGAAACCCGAGTTTTCAAACCAACTTTAAAAGTTTAAACATATTATTATTCTAACTTAGGACATCATTTCTTAGGTTAGTACCTAAAAAGATCTTTAGTGTCTAGTCAAGCATATTATTATTTCATCACTTGCAAATTAACAAGCAAGTATTAATTGCCTATTTTATGCTTTATAATTTTGGAAAAATCATGTGAACCTATTCAATCAATTGTTTATTCATTTTATTCAAATTTAATTCAATTCATATTATGTTATTACTTGCAATATGTGTTCATAGTTAGAAAAAACATTTATTCTAGCACAATCATTAATTTATTCAAACCACGAGAACAATAATAAATCTGCTGGCTTGACAAACCACCATATTTGATTATTTGATGGTAATTGTAACCAGATTCATACATGTGTGTTGTGTATTATGATTTTATCTGCGGATTGAGTCAATTCAATTATTAGGTTTTATTGTTTAATGTTTTTCTTATATGCCACACATATGCCTTACAAGTCTTGACATGTCATGACAATTAAATTATTTTAATCAATATATCTATATATGCAAACTTGTGCTTACTCATCGGCTAACTCTTTAGCTGACTAAATTATTTTTCACATGATTTCAAAAAATGTTGCTTAATTGGACTTCATGAGTGCTTATAACTAGGAATATGGAACTAGTTAAATAAAAAAGACAAATCCTATGTTTCTTTGAATTATGTATGGTTGTTAAACAATATTTGGTTATTTGAAATTATGAAATTTTTATTTACATTATTTTAATGCTTTAAATGTCATCTTCTATGAACAATCAATTTACCTTCGCACGCCTTGACATTTCCGCCAACAATCAGGGTGTGATAGATTGATAATAGAGCCATTGTTATAGTGAATTAGGTTATTAAAAATATAATGATATAGAATATAACAAAGTAACTCACATATGAGTCCTCTAATGTTATTTTATGTTAATTCATGATTATTTATATACACATATAATATGCATTATGTGAATATTTATTTACACTTAATTATGAATCAATGAACTAACATATCTCAACTCATAATATAGTAAGGTGCTTTAATTAATGTATTTTCAAACTTCAAAATTTGAATTTTATTCTTAGTTTTCAAATCCCGTCAAAGTCCGAGTCCCATATATTAACACGTGTAATGTTGGAAGACTGGTTATCTGTATCTAGGTGTGTTCTATCTAGAAAAGTTATTCATATAACTCTAGATTAACTGATGGATTCATTACCTTACCTAGGAACCCTTTGGGTGAGTGTCCCCGCTTATAGGTATGCATCTTTTCATTAAGCTTTTGGTGGACATAATACTTTGATAAATCAATGTATTCATTTTGATTTGCGAACTAAATGTTTATATTTGGAATATCTTATTGTGATTTTAAGTTGTCTTATTTTATATATTTGCTTCCTTATTTTATAAAACTCATCATCCAATTCTCATAAGATTTCTTCATATTCTTTCAGAATGTCTTCCTGTCAAAACCGTTCTCGTTCTAGCAACTCATGCCGAAAGATTGCAACCATTGTTGCTCAAAAAGTAGCTGCTAAATAATGACATTGGTAACACATCTGAATCAATGCACCAGAGATGTTCCAAATAATGGTGCTCCTAATCCGCCTCTAGCATGTACCTTCAAATGGTTCAACTCTTATAATCCCACTAAATTCAATGGGACTGAGGGAGCCAATAGTCTTTTATAGTGGTTCGAGAGCATCAAGAATGCATTGCTCAACAATGAGTGCCCGGAGAATCTGAATGTTCATTATGCTACTAGTGTTCTTAAAAAGAGCACTTACTTAATGAAATAGGGAGAAGCATACCCGTGGAGTTGATGCTACAATGACTTTTGACTTGGGATGAAGTGAAAGACCTTATGACTAGGGAGTTCTACCTGAGAAATGAAATTAAGAAGTTGGAAGTTAAATCTTGTGAATTAGCCCAGGACAGTGGTGAAAACCTAGACTACGCTAATCGGTTTCACAAGCTCAGTTTGTTTCATCCTCACTTGGTCACTCCTCTCACCCAAGCTATCAAAAAGTACATCGATGGTCTCCTAAATGCAAATTCAAAATACTTTCTAGGGTAGAAACCGTACAACTTTGGAGGACACTATTCGTCTAGCGGCTTAGTTAATATTATCCATGTGCAAGCTGGATCCTTGACAAGAAAGGGTGGTAAGAAGACTATTGAGAAAGTAGAAATAGAGAAGACTAAGGATGATAAGCCTAAATCATCCTCTAAGAACAAGAAGATGAATGATAAGTTTTAAAAATTTGTTTTGGTTACTAATATTGTCCCAGTTAACCAAGTTGATCACATGTTTCAATCGGCTTCTTTTAATCAAAACCCAACAAAGAACCCTTACAAAACTTTCCCTAGGTCAAAACTTCCAAGTACCTTCATCCTACTAACACTCAGTATCGTAAGTGAACCAACTTAGGCCATTTTTTCCATACTTTCATTGTATGCAGGAATGTTGCTAATGCTCTGGTTAATGCATAAGTTACTCAACCTCCTCCAGCTATTACCTAGGGTTGTGCTTGTAATTAGTATGCTGACCTACATCACTTTTACAACCGATGTCCTCAACTTGCTAACTTTTTTCCAATGGCTCAAGGGCTTGCTTTCAACATCAATGCATATCAAGCTTAAAACAACAACTATGTGCTGAATGGTATTTTTCTAATGAATAGTCAATATGCTTTAATTTTTTTCAATACTGGTGCTGATGAGAGTTTTGTATTCTTTGAATTTGATCCTTACTTGCTATTGCCCGAACCAAATTACGGAAAGCTATTATAGTAGAAATAGCCAATGGAATACCTATTATAGTTGATTATGCTATTTCAAAATTTACTATTAATCTTATTGAGCATAATTTTCATATCGACCTAACACCAACGGAACTTGAAAGTTTTGATGTCATGGTAGGCATTGATTGCTTATCTAAGAATCATGACAAAGTTGTTTATTTTGAGAAGTTCATTCAAATTGCTCTTCCTTCTGGTAGCATCTTAAACATCAATGGGAAAAATCCTTTCAAAGGGCTTAAACTCATGTCTTGCACAAAAGCTCAAAAGTATCTCTAAGCATTATGTGGCATTCTTAGCCCATCTTGTGAAAACGAATGAGAAAACAAAAAAGGTTGGAGACATTCACATTATTTGACATTTTCCTAAAGTCTTTCCCGAGGACCTAACTAGTCTTCATTTAGTTTTATTCATGTAGAAAAAGGATGGTTCATTTTGGATGTGCATTGACTATAAGGAAGTCAACAAATTCAGTATCAAGAACTAATCTCTCTTACTAACTATTGATGATTTATTTGATTAGCTTCAAGAATCCCCTCAATTCTCCAAGGTCGATCTTCATTCCTTTTATCATCAACATCAAGTTCACGATGATATCATTCCCATAACAGCTTTTCGTACTATATATAGCCATTATGAATTCATGCTTATGCCTTTTGGTCTAACCAATGCACCAAAAGTGCTCATGTATTTGATGAACCACGTGTGCAAGTCATATTTAGATAAATTCATGATTGTTTATCATCAATGACATTCTGATAAATTCTGTTTAACATCTTCGGTTAATCCTTGACCTTTAGAAGAAGGAGAAAATTTGTGCCAAATTTTCTAAGTGTGAATTCCACCTTAGGAAAGTCCAATTTCATGGTCACATTATGAATGAGAAAGGAATTCATGTGGATTCTACAAAGATTGAGGCAGTGAAGAATTGCATTGAACCTAAAAGTCCCACCATGATTCGTTCATTCCTTGTTCTAGCCGGATATTATTATCATTTCATTCCATATTTTTCTAAGATCGTTGTGCCTCTCACTATTTTAACTTATAAGGATAAGCATTTTACTTGGGGGTTGAATCAAGAGAAAACATTTCAAACTCTCAAACAAAAGTTGTGCAATGCTTTAACTCTGACCCTTTCCGATGGAAACGAAGATTTCATTGTATATTTTGATGCTTCTAGGATAGGATTTGGTTGTGTTCTTATGCCATAAGGAAAAGTCATAGCTCATGCTCTAATGCATTTCATGATTCATGAAAAGGACTACACAACTCATGATCTCGAATTGGGTTGTTGTTTTTGCACTCAAATCTAGAGACATTATCTCTATGAAACCAAGTGTGATGTCTCTACCAATTGTAAGAATATTCAACATATCTTCGACCTGAAAGAACTGTGAGACAATGATGAATGGTTAAATTACTAAATGACTATGACTGCGAGATACATTACCATTCTAGAAAAGCAAAAGTTGTAGCAGATGCATTAAGTCATAAGGATTATGTTTGCTTTAGTGTGCTATAGTTCAATCTGATCTCAAAACTAGTATTCTTGAATCCTAACATGTTTCAGTTACCGAAGGCAACATATATAGTAAAATGTCATGTGGTGTCGAACTTCAACAGGAAACCTAGTCTGATGGTTTGCTTTATTTCTTGGACCATATTTGGATTCATAATCATGATTCTCTGCACTATCATCATGAACAAATCTCACTAAACTCATTATTCTATTCATCCCGATGTAGATAAAAAGTTACTGAAATTTCCTAATCAGTACTGATGGTCTGGTATGAAAAAGGACATGCCTCTTTATGTGTCCAAGTGCCTTACTTGTTGAATGGTCAAAACCAAGCACCAGCGTCCCTCTGGATTACTTGCTCAATCCGAAATTCCCATATGGAAGTGGGAAAACATGTCCATGGATTTCATTATAGAATTGCCTCGTACCTCAAGTGGTTATGATAGCATTTGGCTCATCATTGACCATTTGATTAATTCAGTGGATTTCATATATATTCATGAAGATTATCAAGTCAAGAAATTGGCTCATATCTACATCAATGAAATAGTATAGACTCTCGAGGTCAACGAAATAGCATTTGGCAAAGTTTTCAATCATCCTTACGAACTCAACTCAATCTCAGCACTGCTTATCATCCTCAATCTTATGGTTAGATTGAATAAACAATATAGACTCTCGAGGATATTCTTCAAGCTTGTGTCATTGATTTTAGTGGCTCTTACGATTCTCACCTACCGTTGATGGGACTATCTTACAAAAATAGTTACCATACCAGCATCAAAATGA
Organism: Flaveria robusta; assembly: GCA_025506415.1. Taxonomy (NCBI): domain Eukaryota; kingdom Viridiplantae; phylum Streptophyta; class Magnoliopsida; order Asterales; family Asteraceae; genus Flaveria; species Flaveria robusta. Next base: position 10,490,467 of record CM046475.1, read on the forward strand.
CAACATTTGAACCTTTTGATGGTTGAAAGTGTCGATCTCCCATTTGTTGGTTCGAGATTGGTGAAGCATAAATCACCGGTCCCGAGTTAATTCAAGAATCCACCGATAAAATTCATAAGATCAGATATAACTTGCTCACTACTAGAGACGCCAAAAGTATTATGTTGGCAAAGGACGCAAGCCCATGAAATATAATGTCGGTGATCTCGTACTTTTAAAGGTATCGCTCGGGAAGGGACTGATAGCTTTGTAAATAATGGAATACTAGCACTTTATTATGTGGGTCCATTCAAACTGCTTAAGTGTATTTGAAAAGTAGCATACAAGATTAAACTGCCCCAAGAACACAACAATGTTCAACGTATATTTCTAATCTGAAGAAATTCTTGTAAGGATTGAACCTATAGGCTTAGAAAATCAAATTTTGATAATGTTGTAGAACTGTTCGCTTAAGAACTTGTATCCACGCGAGAAGATAGTTCTCGCGCGAGATATTTGATTATGTATATATATAGTGTTGCTTAGTTCATTGTAATCAGATATATAGCTTTTGCTTATCCTAATAGTTGTGCGAACTGTAATCGGATTTGTATCAATTAACATAGAGCAATACTACAAGTTTCTATTTACTTGTGTTTGTTTGATCTTACTTGTTACATTTCAAGCTCGTTTTGTATCACCGTGAGGATTTTCATTCCCCGTTTTCCTCACGAGATCGATCTAATTATAAATCCTGATCCTTACAATTGGTATCAGAGCTATGGTGTTCTAGATAGATTTTCTTACAAGTTGAAGTGAGTTAGAAAATTGATTGATACATGAAGTTTGAATTGGTTCGATTGAGTTTCTACTGAAGTTGAAGGTGATTGAGATCTGAAACAAGTTGAACAAGGCTGTTTGAGGAAATTAAGATATTTTTGAGTTCAAAATGGCTTAAAACAATCAAATTAGTGACAATTAGGATTACACTTTAACTAAATTCACTAATTTGAAGATCATATTATCAATTTTCAACAAATTGGTGAAAACAATCAAGTGGAAAATGCCAGAATTGAACTGAGAATAATATGCGAAAACTAACTATTCGCACGTGAAAACTATACATTTCGCGTGGGAAGTTGAGCATTTCGCATAAGATTGTTATGCAAAGATTCCTTTCGCGCGAGAAGTTAAAGAATTTGTAAAAGTTTGATACAAATCCTGTTGCGCGAAAACCTTGTGATTGTTGCGTGAGAGCTTGTTTCTTTTGCTCGAGAAGTTCCATTTTTTAGAAAACTTGTGAAGTTTGATGCTCAAATTTCAAAATGGCAAATATGAAGAATCTCAATGCTACTTTAAGTTTGGATAATGAAATTGGTACTAGTACCAAACATCCAAGACTTTTGAGCAAAAAGGATTATGCCAACTAGGCATACAGATTTGAGAATCATGTCATCTATACTGAGCCGTAAATGTGGAGATAAATCAAGTATGGACCTTACATTACTCCATACAAGAATGAAAAAGGTGTTATTGTTCGCAATAAAGCAAGATTAGTTGTTCAATGATTTTATCAGATAGAAGGATTGGATTGTGAATAAGTAAACGCTCTAGTGGCAAGACTTGAAGCCATTCGTATATTTCATGCATATGCTTCCTGCATGAACTTGAAGGTCTATTACATGGATGTGAAAACAACTTTTCTGTATGGATAAATGAAAGAGGAAACTTATGTTTGTCAACCACGTGCTTTTGAAGATCCAGATCATCTTGACTATGTCTATAAGCTTGACAAAGCTCTTTATGATTTATATCAACCACCTCAAGCTTGGTATGCCACCCTCGCTAAACATTTTCTTGCAAATGGTTATACTAGGGCGGCTATTGATCAAACTCTATTCATATAGAAAGCTGGTGATGATCTTATTCTTGTTCAAATTTATGTTGACGACATTATTTTTGGATCTACAAATGAGGATATGTGCAACGAAGTTGAAGCAGTGATGAATAAGAAATTCGAGATGAGTTCTCTTGGTGAAATATCATTATTCTTGGGTATCCAAGTTAAACAAGATGACCATTTCACTCCATAGGCCCAACCTACCGTTTCTCCTTGATTCGGGCAGTAGTACAACGCAATGAACCCAAGTGACATCGACTCCGATTTATCCAATTTGAACCTCAACTACTCCGATCCTAATGGTATATGGATACCGAGGCCTCTCAACACATTACTGCTGATCCACGTAAACTAACCTACCCATGTTTATTTCCTACTATGCCTATTTTTCTTGATAATGGTTAATGTTTACAAGTTAACAGATCCGGTAATGGTTTCATAAAATTCCCAAATAAAACCTACAAGCTAAATAACATTGCCGATTCACCTAACATCAACAAAGCTTTAGTGCCTGTTCGTAAATTTACCATTGACAATCAAGTAAAAGTTGAGTTTGACCATTTTGGTTTTTCTTTAAAGGACCTCAAGGATCGACACCTCCTTTCCCAATGCAATAGCATCGGAGATCTTTATCCTTTCACTGAGCCGGCTTTCTCTTTTCCAACTACCACAACTCTTTCATGGCATGATCGTCTTGGACACCCCCTTACTTTTCACGAGAATTTATACATGTGCTTATAAAAATCACACAACTTCTTTCTTTTAAATAAAATATAGTCATTAACATTTATTTAGCTTATGCTTATTACCATTAAACCCGCACTTATTAAAGTAACAGTCTCAATAATAGATTTTTATACAACGAATAAGAATTGTAAATCAGAAAACACAAGTCGTGTTTTTGCACTTTATTTTTGTTATAATCTATCATAGTTAAATGTTTTTGTTTAAATAATAGAATAATATGAATAATTTGAAAATGATGTATTTAAGATGAAAATTATATGTTGTGTATGTCCGCACACTCCTCCTTGGACCGTATTTTGCCACGTGCGAATCATTAATGGAACTTGAATCTCATTTTTCAAAAGAGTTTATGAACATGTGCTTAAAAAACACATAAATCCTTCTTTTCTATAAATAAAAATATAAATATAATTTTTATAAGAATACATTGTTATATAATTTGTATAAGAGTTATGAACGAGAAAACACATGCTCATGAGTTTTTCTTATTTGTTTTTGTCATAATTAATGTCAACCTATAGGTGAACAACTCCACGATATGTGATCAAAGTCAGAGTTGTACACATGAATCGGAAACGAACATACTAACATGAATCACTGAGCTTGCAAGTTAAATACTTCACAAACACCCAACCTTAGAATGTTTTCAAAATAGTATGAATAGTGAATGTCATAGTTAAAGTGATGCGATAGAATGTTAAAGTACGTAATGAATCAAAGTAATCATAGTGAAGAAAGCAAAGGTGTAGTAAATGGTTAAAGTTAATCACTCTTAAAAGTGTTTAGTATAATTAAAGAGATAAAGTTAACTACAGTTAAAAACACTAAAGTACTGATAAATACGTAAACCTAATCAAAGATAAAGAAAGCTAATGTTATAGTTTTACATACAAAATGATAAAAGAACCTGAATAATAATTCAAAAATTGTTACCCCTAAAGCACATCTATGAATGATCAAGTATTCTAAAGGAGTCTTGTAGGTGCATATGTGTTGATGTATTTCAATAATGGCAAGCAATAAATGTCTTGCTTTGTTACAAGCAATAGTAAAAAATATTTTGCATCACACAAGTAATGGCGAAAAAAGTTTTGTACAAGTATATAGACTGATAAAGTAACTCAAATCAAAGAGAAATGAAAGTAAAGAAAGATTAAAGCTTAACTAAACAACTAACACACTACTAGCTAAAAGAGTATATCATATAACTTGAAACAAGGCCTTACAAAATGATTTTCAGTTCAGCATTCATAAACAATCACAATTTGATATGCAAAAAAGAGAAGTCTAAAAATGAAAAGAAGAACTAAGAGATACATATTTGATATGCAAAAGATAAATGAAATAAAATAAAAGAAAAAGCATTATAATAACCCTGTAAACATTCATTTTGTGGAAAAAAATATTGTTAAATCAAGATAGTTTTTTGAAAATATTTTTAAAATCGATTTTTTCATACCAATAAGGTAAATATGGAAGTAACAATATAAAAAAATTTTAAGAAGAAACGTTTTTTTATTAAAACTAAAACAGATAATTGAATGATTAAATGAATAGATTTTAGATAAATGACTTGGCAAAGATAAAAATAGGTAAATAATAAATGATAAAGTATGAAACATGTGTGTATTAAATAAATATTTTTGATCAAAATAAAATAACAAAACAAATAATTTAGAAATATAGTTACCAGAAAAGTTATGTATTGTTTATGTCGGCGTGTTTCTCTTTGAACCTTATTTTTTCCAAATGCAGATCATTTTGAAGTTTAAATCTTACTTTTCAAAAGAATTATACATGTGCTTATAAAAAAAACAAACAACTTTATTTTCAATAAAATATAATCATTAACATTTTTTCAATTTATGTCTTAATACATTTGAATTCAAATTTATTGAAGTGCCAGTCTTAATAATAGATTGTTATTCAAATAATAAAAATAGTGAATGAGAAAACACAAGTTGATTTTTCTCACTTTATTTTGGTTATAATCTATCATAGTTAAATATTTCTATTAAAATAATAAAACAATATAATTAATTAGAAAATAATGTACCCCTTGTGTTACGGCGGGGGCGTAAACAAGCCAAGTAGCATCAATATCACGCTATTGTTAGCTATCACCAGTACCGAAAAAACTTGTATTAGAAAAAAAATAAAAACAAAAAGATAAAATCGAACAGAAAGTAAATACAAAAACGCTGAACCATGCACATGAAAAGTAAATATTAACAACAATAATTAAGTCGATATAGGACACGCACGTTGCAACAGAGCCATTAAACAGAAAAATAGGCGTAACAACACTGAACCACACGTGCACGTTAGCAAGTGTTAACTCTCAAAATTCAGACCGAACAAAAAGTTTGTAAAAGATGATAAATATAGAAGACCAAGGTAAAAGTAAAAAATTATAGGGGTTAAAATATAAAAATATTGTTTATTAATAAAAATTTAAACGAAAGAAAAAAGAAAAGAAATTTACAACTTTTATAATTGATACAGTTGATACCATCTTAAGTTGATAATTTAGAGTTAAATTCGATTTTGCTTCATGAGGTTTGATGAAAATAACTATCTTCTTTCAAAATATTAAAAATATCAATTTAGCTCCAAAGGTTTCATAAGTTGTTTCAATTCAATCCAAAAGTTTCATAAGTTGTTTCAAATTGAATACAAAAAATAAAACTTTTAGACTGAAATTGATACAAATACTAAAACTTTTAAAATTAAATTGATGTTTTAAAACTTTTGAAGGAAAATTATTACTTTTGTCAAACTTTAGGAATCAAAATTAAAATTAACTCTTATAGTAATATTTAAATGTATGTCGGCACACTTCTCCTTGGACCGTGTTATGCCACGTGAGAATCATTAAAGGAACTTAAATCTCAATTTTCAAAAGCGTTTATGGACATAAGCTAAAAAAAAAAAAAAAAACACACAAATCCTTCATTTGTTTAGGAAAATATAATATAATTGTTATAAGCTGATACTTCTTGTTGTTATTAGTTTCTATTTAATATTATGTTTTAATAAACTTAAAATCACACTTATTATAGTGTGAGTTTTATATATATTGTTATATAATCTATACTAGGTTACATTTCCGTGTAATACACGGGCTAAATAAATTTACTGTTATATGGTTAATAACATAAAAAGTTACGTCTTAAATATTGTGTATTATACGGATTGAATAAACTCATGTATTACACATTTAAAAATTTTAAGTTAATATATTTGAAAATTTAATTATTGATAGTTATTAATTAATAAATAAACTATTATAACATACATAATTAAGACGAGAGAGAAACAGTAAAACCAATTATTAAATGACATAAAATGATGACAAATGTCCGGATTTTATTTTTATTTATTAGTACAAAGATAAGAGTTACAAATGAGAAAACGCAAGCTATCAAGTTTTTTTTATTTGTTTTTATTATAATTGTTATGAACCTGTAGGTGAACAACTCTATGGTATGTGACCAAAGTCTGAGTTGTACACCTAAATGAAAATCAGTCATATCAAAATGAATTACCTCACCTCCAAGTGAGATACTTCACCCGCATTTGATCATACTTAGAATGTTTTTAAAATAGTTTGAATAGTGAATGTCATATCTAAAGTGATAATATTTAAGCACATAATGAATCAAAGTAATCATAGTGGAGAAAGCAGAATTGTAGTAAAAGGTTAAAGCTAATCATACTTAAAAGTGTTTAGTATAATTAAAGATATAAAGTTAACTATAGTTAAAAAATATAAAGTACATATGAAGAGCTAAACCTAATCTATAGATTCTAATAAATCAAGATTTCTAAAACCACATTTCATTCTGTTGACCTACCTTTTTGCCACATATCATTTTTCTAGATATTATCATCTTATTTTTCCCTCCAAAAATATATTACAGTAATTTAAACATTAAAAATAATTTCTCTCTTTTATTAAAGATCAACAACATATATAGATTCTAATAAATCAAGCTTTCTAAAATCACATGTCATTCTGTTGACCTACCTTTTTGCCACATGTTATTTTTCTAGACATTATCATCTTATTTTTTCCTCCAAAAGGTATTATAGTAATTTAAACATTAAAAATAGTTTCTCTCTCTTATTAAAGATTAATTTTATTAATTGCAATATTTCTCTCTCTTTTAAATTTTTTAAAATCAATGTATCCTTTTAAAGTTAGAATTTATTAAGAAAATAAAAAATCAGATTTTTTAATTAAAATAGAACTAATAATAAAAAAAATTTATATAATATGAAATTTTCAAAAACACTAAACCTTTTTAAAACAAAATATTTTAAATCCGTCTTTTTTTAAAAAAAATATAAAAAATATGAACTTTTCTAAAAACAATCTATTTAAAACAACCAGATTAATTACAAACCAAAGTTTTTAATAAACGAGATTTTTATAAAAATAAATTCTTTTAGAAAAGAATCTTAATACAAATATTTAAAAATGAAACTATTTAGATAAAAGAGTTAAAAAAAATTATATAATTATTTTATTTTCTTGAACTATTACGTATATAAAATTCATATCTTATATCAAAATATCGTACTGTAAATCTTTGTGTTTATTACTAACTATAATCCGTTTAATAAATGGGTTTCTAGCCTATCTATCTATATATATATCTGTTTGTTTGTCTATCAATCTATCTATATTAATGAAAAAAAATAAGATAATACGTGACGCTATCGTAAGCCTCATCGTACTAACTTTCTCATTTCTCTCTTTTATTAAAACTAGTATTAAATACTAATAATATTACTCATACCATTTTCAAATTAAAAAATGTATAATTTAATAAATTTAAAATGTATTTATTTTAAATTAAAAACACACTTTTTAAAAACAAAAAACCAACGAACTTTTTAAAAAAATCATTTTACTTAAAACAAAATATTTACAAACCATAAATTTTTTATAAAATAAAAGTTTAAGAAAAATATATTGTTGTTTATTTACTTAAAGTAGCCATTTATAAGTAATTATAATCATATTTTATCTTTAAGCATAGTTTTATAATTCATAAATTATTTTTACTAATTATTTAATAATTCATATATTCAACCCGTGTAATACACGGGGTACTAACCTAGCAGCATATAAAGAAAACTAATCTTATATATGTACATGTGCTAAAAAAATACACAAATCCCTTATTTGTTAAAAAAATATATGATATCTCCCTACTCTAATAAAAAGTTATCTAGGATGGACACTTGTCAACACCATGTTACTCCTCATCAATTTTTTCCCGTTTCTCTTTTATATTTAATAATCACATTATTATTAACAATAGTAGTTAATTTTTTAGATTAAAATAATTTTTTAATAAATTAATAAATAGATCTTTTTACTAATGTTATTTTTAAGGAAGTAACTTTTTATAAAATTAGAAAATTTTTTAGAACATCAAACTTTTTAAAAATACAATATATTTTATAATTGGTATTTTTAAAAAGTAAATTTTAAATAAACAAAAAATAAATAAATTAAGAGTTGCAATAAGAAAGTTTTAAAATATGACATTTTTTAAAACGTTTTGTGTTGAAATAAAACTTTTCTTTTATTTATTATAAGAAAATTTTCAATCATATCTAATTTTATAATATCGATTTATAAATTATAAATTTTTATTCTATTTAATAATTTTTATTTACACGGGTTTACTAAATCTAATAATTGTTATAAACTGATACTTGTTATTGTCAATAGTTCGTATTTAATATTATGTTTTGATAACATTGAACTCAGTCAATTTTAAAAATACATTGTTATATAATCTAATATAAGAGTTACGAATGAGAAAACACAAGTTGACGAGTTTTATTTATTTGTTTTTATCATAATTTATTATGTCCCCCCCCCCCCCCCCCCCCACTCAACCCCAGGAATTCAAACCATTTCTTTTAATGAAAACTAAAAAAATTGTTAATTAGATAAATATTATTAAAAAATCAACTTTACGAGAAAAAGATGAAAATTTTGTATCATGTATATCGACAGTTCCTCCTTTGATCTTATTTTGGCTATAAGGGGAACTAAATCTCACTTTTCAAAGAGTTTACACAAATCTGTTCAAAAAAACACACAAATACTTAATTTGTTTAAACAGAATATAGTATAATTATTATAAACCTATAGTTAATGTTTTCAATAATTAGTATTTATTATTATTATTATTATTATTATTATTATTATTATTATGTTTTTATACAATTAAACTCACCCTTATTATAGTGTCAGTTTTTAAAGTACGTTATTATATAATCAATAATAGTTATGAATGGCAACACAAGCTCATGAACTTTCTCTTTTTGTTTATATCATGACTAGAAGATTTCTCCACGTGCGTTGCGTGGAAAACTCAATAATAGTTATCATTTCGACGCACAAAAAGACCAAAATTTTTATTAAATAAAATAGCCAACAAAACCTTACGTAATGGCTAACCTAGCTGACATAATTGCCTACTCAGTGAAAATTTTTAGAATTAAAAAAAAAACAACAAAGTGAAGATGAAAAATATATACATGAAATGATACAAATGGGAGGAAAAAAAAACAATAAGGGGGGGGGGGGGTCTGGTAGCCGTCCTCCGAGCATGCACCTTGATCAGCTCCATCAAACTCCACTTTATGAGATATTTAGAATTATATCGTATCATAAAATAGTATTTCAAGAGTACACTTGTTATAATTCTATAAAAACTTTTATTTTTTCGCTCAAACTACTTTTACTTTTTATGATAATTAGTAATTAAAACAATAATTTGTTCACATTTTTATAACTATTGTTTCAAATTTTGTTTATTCGAAGAAACAATTCAACGTTTCTTAATTCATTTCTCATTTGTAAATTAAAAAGATACCATATATTACACATTTTCTAATTATTTTATATAAAATAAAATATTTTAGTAATTAGAAGTATATACAGATTTATATTTATATTTTTATTATCCAACCCGTGTATTACTCGGATTTTTTAGGCTGGTGTAATTATATATATCTTAAAACCAAAGCGATTATAACAAAAATTAAAGCAAGTGATTTTATGATAGTTTCTAATTTGATCAAACCTCAAACAATGAGCTATATTTAGCAACTAAGATTGATTTTAGCGTATACCATGATAATTTTGTGATAATTAACCATTTTGTACCACTTAATCTTAAAACTAAAAGACACTTGGAAAAAAAACAAAAGTTGCTTTGTAAATGACTCTCTGAGTAGCCGTTTCCACCGATGTCCCATTAATGGTTCGAGTATGAGAACTTAAATTGGTATAACACTAGTAAACAAGTGATATTATAGTAATACTGATCAAATAAAAATACGTCTAGAAAACATGTTTCTCTCCCCCAAAAAAGTACAAGTAAAGTGGGGTTGAGAACTCACCTTTATTGCACAACGAATAAGATAATGCAGAGAGTGGGAAACTAGATTTTCAGATAACCTGAATTTTAGTTAATATATAATTAATATTAATTATTAATTATAAACATAAGGATTATACGGGTTGCGCGTTTCACGATTCGGTCACGATGTCGATTATCGATAAATTCTCCACTTAGAAGCAAGCATAAATTAAATTAATATGCACAAAACTCAACTGTCACGTATAAAGCGCATATTACGCGCCTCAATTACATAACCATATATATTAAAATTTGATGAAATCAAACAAAAGCAACAAGATGAATGTTGTTGATGATTTCCCCAAGAATCTTTTCAAATCTCTCAACAAGTATAACAAGAGAATGATATATTAGACTCAACAAGCAATAATCATTCTACGGAAACCGATGATTAGAGCTATGATATCAGTGTGTGTGTGTATGATTGTGTGATTGCTAGTGATTGAATGATAATAAGAAAACTGCTTGTTTGTATTGATTGTTCAAAAGCTTACAAAGGATTAGGGTAGTATGCTATTTATACCCTATACACAAAGCTATCTGCAATTACTAAACTACCCTTATGTAAATGGAAATTACATAAAATCCTAAGCCTATAAGTCGTCCGCTGTGGATGTTAGATTGTCCGCTGTGGATGCTAAGTTGTCCGCTGTGTATGAGGAATGTCCGCTGTGTCTTAGATGTTGTCCGCTGTGAACACTTGTATGTTTGTCTTGATGGTCGTCCGCTGTGGAGAGTCCATCCGTTGTGGATTGAACATCCGTTGTAGACTGTTTATCAGCTATGGACTTTGTTCATCCGCTGTAGTGTTGTTCATCTGCTGTAGTGTTGTTCATCCGCTGCAGTGTTGTTCATCCGCTGTAGATACTTGGAAGTTGTTCTTCATCCGCTGCATAGACTTGGTCATCCGCTGTGGGCATTTCCTCATCCGCTGCCGACACTTGCAAAATTTCTTTTATCTACAAAATCTGAAAAAGAAATTTAAACAATAATTAGTGTATGTTATGAATGTTAATGATGATAATATGTTAGTTAATGATTGTTTGAATGTTAGAACATATTATGGTTGATTATGGCAAGCATTATCCTTTTAATGCACTTTTTGAGTCCAATAATACTCCATTTAAGGATTATGTTGCCATCTCTTTAATGTTTGCTTGTTTAATGTTTTGTTTGTTAGTAACTATGTGTGTGTGTTTGTGTTTGATATGAATGATTGTAATTATTTTGTGTTTGACTTATACTGTTTAATTACATGTTTGAATGTTGATGCATGATTGCATTTTTGACTGTTTATTGTCTTTCATGAATGGTGTTTGATTATCTGATATCATGAATACATGATTGTTTGTTTGCTTTTACATGTGTGATTGTTTGATTGACTGTTTACTTGAATGTGTGGTTGAATGTTTGACTGTTTGAGTGATGAATTTACTGATTACACATGTGTAATCAAATTGCATTGTATGTTTGATACTTGTGTGTTTGAATTATGACTTGTTATATATCTTGATTGATTGTTATGTATGAAGATTATGAATGATATACATGTGTGATTGATGTTATGATGTGTTTGTTGTCTGTTATGTATGTTTAAATGTTATGGTTGTTAAAGGTTAGGCATGTATGGCTGTTGTGTTTGTCTATTTGCTATTAGTAACCTTCAAGAATGAGATGGACCAGCTTCATCAACACTCCTTTTGCCTTCTGTTGTAACTTTCAATGACTCTTCAATATCTTTTTCAATGATCTGATCTTGTTATGCTTCCTTTAGTTGATCAGCCAAAGGAGTGATCTTAAAAGCATTAAGGCAGTTCAATATGTGTTCAGTGAAATATTGAACTGCACTCTTCTGGTCATCATATTTGTATTTGATTAGAAGCTGTACCATCTGCTCCAAGGTTGTCTGATCAAGGCTTTGAATTTCAGTTTTGCTAACCAAGGTGGTTACAACATGATTACCCTTAAGCACTTCCAAATTGTTGTTCTCAGAAATTCTCAAGCTTAAGATACCTTTAATGTGTGTCAATGATTGCTGATTTGTTTCAAATCTTTGTTTTAAGGCAGTGTTCACATAGACTGTGCCTAAGATTCTGAGCATGTGTATGAAGTAACAACAATCACCCTTGCATAAAACATCTTCAATAGTAGGGAATGTTTTGGTCTTTAGGAATGATACATAAGATGGATGTAGAAGTTTGATTTCAACTGGGACAAACAGTCTTATGTCTTCTGCTTCTTTTCCTTCTAGTTTCATTTCCAATACCTCTTCAAAATGTGTTTCATCATAATACCACTTGCTAATTGGATGGTTGTACTGATTACTATTAATTTTTTTCATGATAAGCCTTAAATCTGATGGTCTCATTGGATATCCAACTCTTTCTAGCAATTCTAGATCAATGCTTTCATCATCTTGTTCTGCTAGGTTGCCTGAGGTTTTTTGTTCTTTTCTGAGCTTTTCTATATGAAGTTTGTCTTCTCTGTCTGCTTTTCTTTTCATTTCATAGTGTTTTCTGTGCAGGATCGTTGAAGGGGATCAATACAATCGGTCTCATAGTGAGGAGAGACGTAGAACATTTAACAGATCAAATAGGGAACTAGAAATTTAAAATGACACTAAGAAACACAAGCAAGTAAAGAGACAAAGATTAAGAACAACAACTCAGAATGGTTTTCAAGAAATAAGTATATTGCTCTCAAGTTCTTTTTACAAGTGTTACAAAGCATAGAAAATAAACTACAAGGACCTGAGATACTTTATACTATATCCTACAGCCGGCCATACTTTGAAGGCCAGCTAGAAACACTAATCTAGACAACAAGATCAATGCAAAGTCAAAAGGCAAATTGCCTTTTGACTAGTGACTATGACATGTCATAGCTCACATCCTAATATATTACAAAAAGGATAAAGTACATAAAGTAGAAAGTTACAGACACAAAAACCATAGTCTACAGTTTCCTAAAGCATGGACCTTTTCACCAACTTATGCAAGTTGGTGAGTCATCAAAGTTGCAGCAGAAAGTTGGTCAGCTTTCTAAAAAGGTAGATCAGAGAAAGCATGTATTCTTTGTTTTTGGAAGAAATCAGTCTTCTATCTTCATGGCTTCGAAAGACTTTGTCATCTAAGCTTCGGAAGACTTCATCTTTGGCTTCGAAAGATTTGGTTTTTGGCTTTGGAAGTTTTTACACTTAAAGTGTTTTTTCTTTGCAAAAGTGCTAAACTTCAGAAGTAACTTCCACCATGCATAAAATGCCAGCATGCAGGAAGCACCTTGAGTGTTTTGGGTGCATAAGCCTTTTCTATATTCCTTACAAACTCCCCTAGGCTGATGCTACAAAACAGAGAGAGTACTTAACAGTTTGTTGTCCTCATGTCTGGATTAGCAGTATAGATCCAGGACAGGATTGGTCTTCTTGATGCAAGAGACACTACTTGAATGGGGTTGATTGAACAACCTCTTATTGCACTTTCTCAGGATGTTCTTACTCATCCTGAGGTGTTGAGGTGGATGCCTTGGACTTCTTTTTCTTTCTTTTGTCCCTTCTGATGGCCATCCTTTTCCTCAATCTGTATTTCAACTGAGAAGTATGGCCTGCAGCACCAGTTGAGCTTTCTTTATTCTCCTCAGTTGGGTTCTTCTTCACCGTTTGTTTAGAATCAAGGGGTTCAGAACCCTGCTGTGGGTCAGAAGGTGAAGTTGGCTTGGATGTCGTTTCAGGATCAGGTTGTGTTGTCTCTTGTGATTCAACATTCACCTCAACTTCAGGTACAGCTTGACTTGGTGGAAAATGCAAGTCTACCAGCTGACCTTCTTTTATCTACTGCTTGATCCTTATGATATGCTCATCCATTATGGATAGAGACATAGGACCAAGTCTCCTTCCGAAGAACCCATACAGCTTCAAGAAGCTCACCATCTTTTGTCTGTCAGCAGACCTCTTTTCTTGTGCTTTGATGGTGGCTCTTGTTTTAGCAGCCTCCTCTATCACCTTTCTCTTCACAGTATTTCTTTGAGAGTGAGCTTTTTCATCAAGCTGTGTCAGGTACTCAAACTCAATGTACTCATATGAGAGAGGATTGAGAGCTGCTGCGTGATAGAGGCCTGTGGCACTCAGATAAGCTATCATTTTCTGCCTTTCTTGCTTTTTGTTTATCTGAGTTTGTTCTTGTTGTTCAGTCACAACCTCTTTCTCAGGGATTTCTTGAACTGGAGAGAGGACAGGAGCTTTATGAAGTTTTTTTCTTCTTCTTTCTTCCTGGATTTTGAGGAGCAGTTTTGTAGCCTCAGCCTCCTTCCTCTCTTTGTACAGCTCTTTGTCTACCGGTTCATCTAATTCTGCCAAAGGGAGAGAGATGATTTCATCTATATTGTAATTTCTTAAACCCAGATAGTTCAATCTGGTTGCTCTTAACTCATCATCCTGAGTGTTTGGCCTATGAGCAGCCTTGATTGCACCTTGCATAAAGCTTGGGACTTCTCCAGATTTCTCTTCTGGCCTTCCTCTTCCTCTCTCTCTTCTCCTTCTCAATCTCATTTAGAGTCATTTTTCTTTTCCTTTTGTCAATTGTTGGCTTGTATGACTCAGGGTGGAAAGAGCTTTGGCCTTTTCACCTATAGGTGTTTCATTGAGGGTACTGGGTATTGAGGGTGAGCCTGTCTCAAGGTTCACAAGTTCTACTACTCGGCCTTCAACTGAGATTTCCCCTTTGAAGCTAATCTTACGGTCTGCCTCAGTATCCAGTTGACCAATAGTTTTCCCTGCTAGCCTCTATCTATATAATTTTGCTATTTTTCTGAATACCTGCAGCACCCAATCTTGAATTGCTTCAGCGAACTTACCAGCTTGTTTGTTTTGGCTTCGGTTGACAAGCGGCAGATTAACTAAGTTAATACTCTCATGGAATCTCAGGGTCTAAAAGTTGAAGAGCCCCTGCTGCCCTTGAGATCTTGAGAGCACCAATGCCATTCTTGAATTGTCATACCACCATCCCACTATTAGATTTTCAGTAGGGTAGGATGGGGCAGACATGGCCATTGGAAATTCGTTCCTCAAAGAGTTGTTGAATTATGGCCTACACATCAGTGTGAGCATGAGAAAGTTGTTGAGTCTAGACAACTGCAAGTGAGGGTGGTGAGTCCTCATTGTCCATACTCAGGACAGAACTCCGAGGTTCCGTGGTTGTAGAGACTTTCTCCCCCTTTTTGGTAGCATCACCCAATTGCATAGGTGAGCTGGAGGTCAAGTCTACTACTTCCACAGGTTCTTGTGGACCAAGTTGAGTTTGTCCTATTGGTCTCTTAGCTAACTTGCCCTTGAGATCAGTGATCTCAAGTTGCTGGTCATTGACCCTCTTCTGTAAGGTAGTCACTTGAGATTCAAGTGACTGACCTTGGAGACTAAATGGGTGCATAGTTGTTCAAGTTGTTGCACCTTTAGTTTCAGACTCCCCTCATCTTTAGAAGAAGAATCATGGGGGGATGAGAGAATTGGACTAATGTCCTCTTTCTCATCACCAGTATAGTATTCTTGGCTGCTAGATTTCCTCTTCTCACTGACAGCTTCAGGTGAAGTTTCAATGGGCTAAGTTGCCATGGTTGAGGTCTTAATGATGTAATCACTAGCAATAGTGAGAGCCTCTTTTATATGGACCTTCTGAACTTGTTTAGGGAGATCCACCTCAGTATGGGTTGGATGATATGGGCTGGACATAGGAGTGGGAGGAGCACTCATCTCTCCTTGAGCAAGGGTGGAGAAGAAAGACTCATGGTACTCACTGAATCTCATGTCTTTATCATCATAGAATTCAAGGTTTGGAATTGGCTGGTTTAATCAAAGAGGTTAGGGATGGTAACTGTCCCCTGAAGGTTGTTCACTAGAGTTTTGAGACTCTGAGTGAAGGCTTAAGGCTGTTTGGGTGATGAGCTCATTAGGCTGAGCATGAGGAACCTCAGCACTGATCATATAAGAGATGGGAGTGGTTTGCTCCTGAAGGGAAGTGGGAGTTCTGGTGTCCACTTCCTCTTGCATGGGTGGTGATATAGGGGCCTGCTCAAACTGAATAGCTTGAGCAGGGGTTCGTTTGTGTTTTCTTGAATAGGCGATGGTTATTTTAGGTTGAGATAGTGGTTGGGAGATAGCAGGTGTGGGTTCAACACTAGCTGGTGTTGCTAGGTTGTCACCTTGAGCAATGAGCTCTAACATTTTGGGGACAAGGGCTGTTTCTACCCCAAAGAATCCCACAATTGGTTTTCTCATGATTTTAAAGACGCCGGGATTCATCTGTCCCAGTTTAAGAATCCTACCGTTCCCCTCAACTATGAGCCCAGTTCATAGTTAAGAATGTGCTGGACATATCTAGGGAACATGTAGTATTCTAGGTAGTCCAAGTTATCAAGCAGATTTAGGTAAACAAAGTGTGAATACCTGAACTTGACCCCGTGAACCAGTCCATGAACTATGAAGGAGAGATCTTCAGGAATCTGGTCCCATCCTCCATGCTTGTTGGATAAGCTGTGTATGATAACATGAAGGAGGTACTTCCACTGAGAAGATACCTTCCTTTTCCTGAAGGTTCGAACAGAGAAATCTCCCTCATAGCCCATCTGCTCAAAGGATTGGTTTACAACAGATTTAGGAAAGGACAAATCACCTTCTGCATCATTCAGCTGAAGATGAGTGTTTATGATGGCTTGAGTGATAAAGATTGTTCTCCCGTACACTGTGGCAGACAGTGCCTTCTCCCCATCCATGGTGACCTCTTGGCAGGTCCGCTAGAACTCCAATAGATTATCCTCATAGAAAGGAGGATCAATGGTGAGGGAGGTGAAGTAGTTGGTCAAAGAAAGGAAACGGCAAACCTCTGAGAAACTAGGATCTTTTTCAGGGTTCAACAGAGCAACCTGATTGTGTTGCGTGTGAAGGCGCATGGAGAAATCGGGTTGGTTTCTGCGATTTGGTTGGCCATTTGAGTGAGCTTCGTCATGAAGGAAGATAAGAACAAAGGCGGTTTGTGGGTTAATTTAGATTTCAAAGAAGTTGCAGATGAAGAGAGAAAAGTGAAAGAGGGAGAAACCGTTGGATATTTATATGAAATGGATTTTAGACAAAGTTAATGTGAAAGGATAAACTTTAAAATCCGGATGTTGGTACCACCTCTGAAAAAGTGCCCAAAAGTAGTTTTCTTGGAAGTCGAAAATCTTCCGAAGGTAATTTGGCTTCGAAAGTTTTTGATAAAAGCTTCCGAAGCCAAATTGGCTTCGGAAGATATTCCTAAGAGTTTTGAAAATTTTGCTTCGGAAGAAAAATACTTAGAGAATTTTTTCACCTCTGAGACATAGTTACTTTCGAAAGAAAGTTGTTCTTCAAGAGCATATAAGTACTTATGAGTAAATTTGCCTTCGGAAGACATTGTAAAAGTTTCTTCCGAAGGTAAATTGGCATAAGTAGTTATTTGATGTTAATGAAATAATTTCCTTTCGAAGGTAACTTAATATCTTCCGAAAAGAAATATGTTCAAAATTTTCAAAATTGTAAGGAATATTTTCTAAAAGACTCTTCTTTTAAGATAGTTAGGGGCTTATGAAGATGATAAAATAGACAACTTATGACACACAGATTTTAGAAATAATATTGAATTTATGTTTAAGAAAAAAGCTACTCAAAGTTAATCATCCCAATAGCTGATATAAGATACTTAAATCTCTGTTCATCAAAAGCTTTGATGAACAGATCAGCATATTGATCATTTGTGTTAACTTTGACTAGTTTGATTAATCTTTTTTCAAAATTATCTCTAATTAGATTATACCTGATGTTGATGTGTTTAGTCCTTGAGTGCTGCACAGGATTCTCTGTAATAGAGATTGCACTATTGTTGTCTATGTGGATGGGAGTCTCTTTGAAGTTGAATCCATAGTCTAGCATCTGATTCTAAATCAAAAGCACTTGAGCACAGCAGCTAGCAGCAGCAACGTATTCAGCTTCAGCAGTTGATGCAGATACACAGGATTGTTTCTTGCATTGCCATGAGACTATCCTTCCACCAAGAAATTGACATCCCCTTGATGTAGATTTTGTAGTCAAGTTGCAGCCACCATAGTCACTATGTGTATAGGCATACAGATTGAAGTCAGAATTCTTTGGATACCAAAGGCCTAGTGATGGAGCACTTTTGAGATATCTTAGAATTCTCTTGACAACAATCAGGTGTGACATCCTGGGGTTGGCTTGATATCTGGCACTAATGCATATGGCAAACATGATATCAGGCCTGCTGGCAGTGAGGTACATAAGAGACCCAATCATAGCCCTATAAAGATGTTCATCCAAACACTCCCCCTTAAGGTCAGGTCCAAATGAGTGGTTTCTTGCCATGGGTGTCTTTGCAACCTTACAATCAGTCATACTGAATCTTGTCAGTATGTCTTGGACATACTTTGACTGACTTATGAAGATGCCATTGTCAACTTGCTTCACTTGAATTCCTAGAAAGAAATTGAGTTCTCCCATGGCACTCATTTCAAATCTATTTTTCATCAGCTTCTCGAAGTCTTTGCAGAGGTTTGGATTAGTTGACCCAAAGATAATGTCATCTACATAAACTTGAACAAGCATTAAGTCATTTCCTGTTCCTTTGATGAAGAGAGTTCCATCTATAGTACCCCTTCTGTACCCATGCTGACACAAATACTAAGATAAAGTCTCCTACCCCTTCCTTGGAGCTTGGTGCAGCCCATAAAGAGCTTTATCAAGGTTGCAGACATAATCAGGATGATCTGGGTCTTCAAAGCTAGGTGGTTGTTTCACATACACTTCTTCATCAATCACCCCATATAAGAAAGCACACTTGACATCAAGTTGGTAGACCTTGAAGTTCTTGGATGTAACAAAGGCTAGGAATATCCTAACAGCTTCAAGTCTTGCTACTGGAGCAAAAACATCAGTGTAATCAATCCTTTCCTCTTGAGTGTACCCTTGAACAACTAGTCTTGCCTTGTTTTTGATGACCAGTCCTCTATCATCCTTCTTGTTTCAAAATACCCACTTGGTCCCTGTGGTAGTCTTCTTGAAGGAAGAGGACATAAGGTCCAAACTTTTTGTCTCTTGAATTGAAGCAGCTCCTCTTGCATAGCTTCAACCCAACTTCCATCTTTTAAAGCTACCTCAACTTTCTTTGGCTCTATCAGGGATAAGAAACAAGAGTAGAGACAAACATTTTTGTCATGGGTTTGTCCTCTTGTTCTTACCCCCTTGTCAATTTCTCCAATGATGTTTGTGGTGGGATGAGACTTGTGGATCCTGAGTTGAGGGATCACAGTAATTTGATTTGAGAGATCTAAATTTGAAAACTTTTGATCAGGCAGTGAAGAATCTCCCACCACATCAGCACAGCTATCAAGAGAGACTTGATCTAATGAGTGTGTGACATCATTGATGTTTTCTTCTATGGAGTGATTGTCAGCATCAAGAAATTCTTGATCACTGTCACAACTACCACTTTCTCCTACATTTGAAGCTCCTCTTTTGTGTTTTGTACCTCTGAGCTGGAATTTGATGCCACCTTAAAAGTTTCAGCTGGATTTGTTATGGTTATGCTGATAGGAGCTCCATCTGCAGAATTTGTTACCACTGGAGCTGAAGTAGTTTGAATTGAAGGTCTTCATAGCTCAAATCTTGGGTCAGGATCTTCTGTTGATAAACTACCTGTAGATCCTGAAACATCCTCACAAGACTTGTTAAAACAGTTGGTAACTAAATTAAGATCAAACAACCAATATGGACCAGAACCTCTCACACAAGGAGTGTGTTCATTGAAGGTCACATTGGCTGACTCCTTAACAACTTTGGTTCTGAGATTGTATACTCTATAAGCCTTAGCTTGGGAAGAGTATCCAATGAAGTATCCATCATCAGATTTCTCAGCAAATTTAGCTATTTGATCTTTGGTATTCAAGATTATGCAAGGACATCCAAATGATCTGAGGAAACCAATAAAAGGTCTCCTTTTGTGCCACAGTTCATAAGGAGGAGTCTTACCATGAGTCTTAACTACTAACACTCTGTTCTGCACATAGCAAGCAGTGTTTACTGTTTCTACCCAGAAGGTAATAAGCAGTTTAGAGTCAGACAATATGGTTCTTGCAGCTTCAATTAGTGTTTTGTTTCTCCTATCAGCAACACCATTTTGCTGAGGAGTCCTGGGAGCACTAAATTGTCTTGTAATACCCTTTTTATCATAGAATGTATCAAGGATTTGGTTCTTAAATTCAGTTCCTTGATCATATCTTATGATCTTGACCTTGTGATCAGATTGATTCTCAATCTTCAGAATGAAATTCTTTAAGATTTCAGGAGTCTCATCCTTAGTTCTAAGGAAAAAGACCCAAGTAAATCTAGTGAAATCATCTGTGATCACTAAACAATATGAGGTCCTTCCTAAACTCATTACACTGGTGGGGCCAAAAAGATCCAAATGTAACAAGTGTAGGGGAGTAGTGATAGAGTTTCTTTCTTTTGACTTGTGACATACTTTGTACTGCTTCCCTTTCAGACATACAATACAATGATCATCACTTGTAAACTCTTTCTTTGGCATTCCAGTTACCAAATTATTTTTAATTAATTTATTCATGTTTTTAAAGTTTACATGGCACATTCTTTTATGCCAGAGGAAAAACTCATCACTATTTGCTTTAGATAAAAAGCAAGACATTTCTTCTGAAGGAAAAGTTTCTTGCAAGTCCATCTTGTACATGTTCCCCCTCCTGGGGGCTTTAACCAGTATGTGCTCCTAAGGAATGACCACCCCAGGCTTGAGAACAATGCACTCATTCTTAGTAAAGAGCATGTTGTGTCTCTGATCACAAAATTGGGATACACTCAGTAGATTGTATCCAAGCTCTTTGACAAAATTTACCTTCTCAATGCTAAGCTTACCATTTGTGACCATGCCCCTTCCAGTAATGTAACCTCCTGCGTCTCCTCCAAAAGCAAATGGCCCTCCATCAATTCTCTCAAATTTTGGAGTAAAGAGCCATCGCCTGTCATGTGCCTAGAACAAGCACTATCAACGATCCATACATTCCTGTTGGTCTTTAGCTGTTCCTGCATAAAAGAGATAGTTAGTTATATTTGGAAACCCAAGCCTTGCTGGTCTTGGGTTCATTAACATTAACTGAAGATAATGCAATAGTAATTGATCCTTTATTCAAGCTTTGTGGACCAACAGCTGTTGTTGATGAAGAACTTTCAGTCACATGGTCTTTCTTTGTCTTCCACACCACATTTGGAAACTTAGACTTGACCTTCAACACTTCAGAAGTTTTGAC
Organism: Flaveria robusta; assembly: GCA_025506415.1. Classification (NCBI taxonomy): domain Eukaryota; kingdom Viridiplantae; phylum Streptophyta; class Magnoliopsida; order Asterales; family Asteraceae; genus Flaveria; species Flaveria robusta. The sequence goes on from CM046475.1 coordinate 10,511,884, forward strand.
AACTTTGGAAGTTTTGGAAACTGGACCTTCGAAAGATCTTGCTACCACTGCAGTAGGCTTCAGTACTTCGAAAGCATTCCTTTCTTCCGAGACCAACTTTTCTTCCGAAGGTAAGTTTTCAGTTGCCTTCTTCTTCATTTTGGAGCTTTCGAAAGGAAGAGATTTTCCTTTAGAAGTTGGTTTCTTTTCAATCTTCTCAGAAGCTTTCTTCTTGATCATGTGGACAGTGCTTTTAGGATTGTAAATACAATCCTTAGCTAGATGACAAGTACTGCCACACATGACACAATCAATTTGTTTTCTTCTGACAATCTTATTTTGGGAGTAAGACTGATCTTGATCACTTTCTATTTCCATCTTCATCTTCACAGATGAGGTAATAAGCCTTTTAGTGTGTGACTTGCTGTTGGATTTGGATGGTTCAGGCTGTGTAGGACCTATGTCTGTTAACTTTAGCAATATATTCAGGAGTACAAAGATGTTCCAATACCTTGGCTTCATCATGATCTGCCATTAGTGCTTGGTTTGGAGATGCATCTTCAACCTGAAAGCTCCAGTCAATGCCTCCTTCTTCAATAGCAACTGCAGCTTGTTGCTTTGGCTTCTCATTCTGGGGAACTCCATCAGTGTAGTTTGGTCTGGTTTGTGCTTGGCCACCATTTGTTCTAGGTGACTTGCACTCTCTAGCAAAGTGTCCCATTTGGTTACAGTTGTAACACTTGACTTTGCTTTTGTCCGGTCCAAACTTTCCACCGGCTGCATTGCTATGAAATTTCCTCCCTGTTCTCTTTTAGAACTTCTTGGCTCTATGAGTGAGAAGAGCCATCTGTTGAACTATCTTCATATACTCTAGATCATCTGGATGGATACAGTCCAGGTCTTCAAGGGTGAATAGAAAGTTGTCTAAACTTTCATTAGCAGACACAAAAGCATGAGAATAGCTTGTCTCTTGAAATGGACTTTCTTGGATGTAGCTCTCCTTTGGTGTCTTAGGAAAGGTGATGAAAGGATCCTTTTGTGAGTTGTCAGGGTAGCAGATAAGATGAAGCTATGGTTCTCTGCAATCCCTTTCAACCACATGAAGGGCTGACCTCTGTTGATTGTTAGAGTTACCAGATGGATTTTGCATGTTCATTTTCATCTGGTAGCCAGTGAGAATACCATACAACTCTGTAAGAGTAAGAGTCTTAAGGTTCTTAGTTCTCTTGATAACAAAACAGTAATGGGTCTATTGTCTAGGAAGATAGGATATGAACTTCTTTACAATGTCTTTGTTTTCAAGATTTACTCCAACGTCCATTAGAGTGTCCACAATCTCAACATACCTGAAGTATTGTTGAGTCATGGTTTCACCTATTTTATAGGTGAAATTCTCAAACTACTGCTTCAAGAGGTCCTTTTTGTTCTCTTTTGCTTTAGAGGACCCCTCATACATGAGCTTCAATGCATCCCATAACTGCTTAGCAGTTTTACACTTCTTGAAGCCCCTATAAATGGAGTTTGGAAGAGCAGTTTGGAGAGCAGTCATGGCTTTCTAGTCGATATCAATCTTCTTTCTATCTTCTACAGAAAAGTCAGCTACCTTTTTTGGTATCATGCCACCTCCAGCAGCAGCTGAAGAGGTGCATGGAATGTAAGGTCCAGAAACAACAGATTCCCACATCCTGGAGTCTTGTGACTTGATGAAGCCTTCCATTCTTTGACACCAAGTATCAAAGTCTTCAGGAGTGATCAGTGGGGACTTTGTCATAGTGCCAGTTTCCATACCAGACTTTGTGAGAGCTGCCATTTGAGATGCTAAGTGTTTTGTGAAACTAAGAGATCTAAAATGGTAAGATCTTACAATCAAAATCCTAGAATGCTCTGATACCAATTGCAGGACTGTTGAAGGGGGTCAATACAATCAGTCTCACAGTGAGGAGAGACTTAGAAAACTTAACAGATCAAATAGGGAACTAGAACTTTAAAATAACACTAAGAAACACAAGCAAGTAAAGAGACAAAGATTAAGAACAACAACTCAGAATGGCTTTCAAGGTATAAGTATATTGCTCTCAAGTTCTTTTTACAAGTGTTACAAAGCAAAGAAAATAAACTATAAGGACCTGAGATACTTTATACTACATCCTACAGCCGACCATATTTTGAAGGCCAGCCAGAAACACTAATCTAGACAACAAGATCAATATAAAGTCAAAAGGCAGATTGCCTTTTGACTAGTGACTACGACATGCCATAGCTCACATCCTAATATATTACAAAAAGGATAAAGTACATAAAGTACAAAGTTACAGACACAAAAACCATAATCTACAGTTTCCTAAAGTAAGGACCTTCTCACCAACTTATGCAAGTTTGTGAGTCATCAGAGTTGCAGCAGAAAGTTAGTTAGCTTTATGAAAAGGTAGATCAGAGAAAGCATGTCTTCTCTATCTTTGAAAGAAATCAGTCTTCTATCTTCATGGCTTCGGAAGATTATGTCCTCTAAGCTTCGAAAGACTTCATATTTGGCTTCGGAAGTTTTTACACTTAGATTGTATTTTCTTTGCAGAAGTGTAAAACTTCCGAAGTAACTTCCACCATGCACAAAGTGCATGCATGCAGGAAACATCTTGAGTGTTTTGGGTGCATCAGCTTTTTCCATATTCCTTATAGTATGTTCATGTAAGCTCTGAGAATATGGAAGAAGTCTGCTCCCCTGGGATTGTTAGAGTGATTGACCATTCTTAATTGCATCAGGTCCAATCTGTCTTCATAGCTCAAAGATCCAAGTTGAGATATGTATGATAAGTACTTGACAAGTGACAAGTCCAAATACTCTCTTGATAAGCACCGCATCCCATATCTCATCATATTTCCAGGAAACTATCTTTCTTTCTTCAACAGAGGCAGTTATTGTAATTCTATCATAGAACTTGACAAAGTTGGTGTTTTCATTTATCATCTCCCTCACCTCATTGCCTTCAGGCCATAGCTTGTGAGGCATGAATTGTCTTGGCTCTTCAATTGGATGAAGCTCAGGTGGAGCTTGTTGATAAGTGGATAGTGAGGATGCTGGATGAGGTCTTGTGATTTAAGGCTTTAAGGCACCGGTTAACATATTCTTGTAGATTTCTCTAGCAAGATCTTTCATTTGGGCAAGTGATCTACCTGCATATGATCTGTAAGGCATCCTTGTGTAACTCAACCAGCTTTAAACCTAGGAGTATGTCATTTTGTCTATCTGAGGATCCTTTGGCAGATTCTTTTGAAATTCAAGTTGATCCTTGATTTCTTTGTACCTTTTGTGTGTTTGCTCTCCTCTGGCAGATTCTTTTGAAATTCAAGTTGATCCTTGATTTCTTTGTACCTTTTGTGTGTTTGCTCAGACTCATTTTTCATTATCTCCTGAAAGTCCTTAAGCAAATCTTTAACCTCAGTCAAGTTAAGATGTATGAATGATTCATAAGGAAAGCTCCTTATTGTTAATTCAATCCCCATTAAAGTCTAAGGATCATCAGTAAAAAGTTCATGAATGTTTTGCATCTCCTCATGATTATCACTATCTTCATCATCTTCATCAGTATCACTTAAAATGATGATAGGCTGAGTTTGCTCGTCAATTGTTTGGTCTATTTCACCCTCTTCTAATGCAATTGCCTCTGATTCTTTTCGTTTGTACTCCTCTTCTTCAATTGGTTCTGCTTTCACCTTTAATAGCTTAAGAGGAGGGGATTCAGGTTCATCATGTTCAATCACCTTTTCTTTCCCTTTTACCAAAGTAGCCAAGTACTACCTTTTTCTTTTTTTTGAATAAGTTTTGAGAGGTTGTTGTGATGATGATGCTTGATGTTTAGTTGAATCTGATTGTTCTTTCACTAATTCAACAAATTATTTGATTAATTCTTTTTGCTTTTCAGACTGAGGATTTTCAGGGACAATGTTTGTTTCTTCAATTTGAGTTTCTTGAGAGTGAAAGTGTTGTCTGAGGATAGGTGAATAATGTATGTTTTCAAATGGATTTGTTTCACTGAACAACTGATCCATTGTGTATGATTCCTCAGGGATTATGATTGATTTTTCTGTTTCCCTTGAACTAATCTCTTCTGCTTGAGATATGATCTGTTCTTCAATGTCAGCATTCAGGTCGTGTTATTGACCTTTTGAATGTTCTTCCTCATTCAGTTGAGTGTCTTTGTATTCTATCTCTCTGTTTAGTCTATTGATTTCTTCAGATTGAGCATAAATCATCTTTTTCAGCTCATTTATCTCACTGTTTTTAGCTTCCGTTTGATGTATCAAGTAGGCAATGTCAAGTCTTGCACTACTGAGATCTTGTTCTTTCATCTTGACCTCTGACTGAAATTTTTCAATCTGGTTTTCTAAAACTTGAACAATCAGTTTCTGAGCAGTTTGATCAGCTTTCAGCTTATTAATCTCTTTATCTTTACTTTTAAGCTTCTCTTTCAACCTTTTAGCTCTGTTGTTTGATCTTTCAATCAGCTTATTGTACTTAGTAAATAAAAACACTTTAGAGTACTCTATCTCCTCTTCTGTTAGTATGTCATCTGCTTGCTCTTCACCTTCTATTTGCTTATCATGAGCACTGGCTTCTGCTTGTTCTTGCTCAATCTGTGATGATGTACCAACTTCTTCTTGTTAATGAGATTGTTCAACTAAGGATTCATCAATGTCTGTCAACAGAGATGATAATGTTTAATGATCAAAAAGGTTTGGGCTTTGTGGTGGAGAAGGCATGTGATGTTCAACATGAAATTTTTATTGTTCTTGTTCTTCTTCTTGAACTTGTTCTTGCTCAATGATTTGTTCCGGATCTGGAGCAGCTTGTTGTTCTTGAATGATTGGTGCTTGTTGAATGATTGGCTGTTGATGGATAATGTTTTGAAAATCATGGTTGGTTCTCCTTGTCCTGGAATCATCAAGAAGACATCAGGAACAGGGAGTTCATAATTGATCATATGAGGTGGAACAGGCACTTCCTCACCATGATATAAGCTTGACTTGATCAATGTAAATACATGTTCATTAAAATGAACTGGTTGAAGCACAACACCCTTTTTCGGAATGTCTGGTAAAAGATCATCAATCATCATCCGGAGGAATCTTGGAAACATCAAGAACTTGTTCCTCACCTCAGTTAAATTGTAAATCATGCCATTCAATACTTGTGCAGCAAAATTGAAAGGTCTTCTAGCTGTGTTGCTTGCAATTGCGGATGAGCTTCTCAGAGAAGTGGCATCCTGGCCAGTCTTTCTGTTTGTCATTGTCTTTTGATAAGTGTGCATTAGAAATCTGAATTGAGCACACATGTATGATTTCTTGATCTGTTTTTTCTTAGTGGTTCCTGTATACCCAATCTGTCTAAACACATGCAGTACATAATTCTCATCAAACTCAATTGGGCCTTATGCATCTTTATCACCCAACTAAAGTACTCTTCTCATGACTTCTTCTGAGATTGTGATTTGATGATCATGAATATTAGATACAATAACTTGTTGATCTTGAGCTTGCTCCAGATGAGCATGAGTCCAAAACTAGACTATATGATCTTCATATATTTCAGGCCTTGTAGTCATAGCATACACTAGTTTGGTCTGTCTAATCGCTTGAATGATATCTCTGTAATTCTCAGCCTTTGATGAATCAGGGTCAAGGAATGCACAAAGATTATGATCTCTGACAAATACTAGATTTGCCATCTGCAATGATAAAAGAAATGCGCCAGTTTACTTGTGTTAAGGATGTGTAATGATTGAAATGATGAAAAGTTGATTACGTGTTCATTTGACTGTTGTGGTTGTTATGAAATGAAGATATAAGAATGCTTAAAACTTGTGATTGATCCATTTGAATGTTTGAAAATTGACAGTACCAAAATGAATCAATTTGAGTTTAATCTTTGAAAAGTCCAAGTTTAATCAATTTTGATCAAGTAGAATTTGTTTGATTCACTTTGTTTTCATTCAATTAGTTATGAATCTGATTTGTTTCAACACAAGGTGCTAATTATGTCTATTTGCATACTGATTTCATTTTATAACAACACAATTTGAACAATTTGGTTTGACTTTGAAGGTCAAAACTATCTTTGAATGCACAATGAATGCATGTACATTTAATGCTGTTATGATAAATGTTCTGTCAAATTAACTAATTTTGCTTCTTTTCAACTGACTTTTGAACATGTTTGATTATTTATAACTGATTTCAACTTATTTTCAACAGTTTTTAAGAACAAAAATCAAGTTTTGGTTGAGTTTGACATGAACACCATGTCTGTTCATGATCCCGATGAACACTTAATCAAATTGCATCAAATAAACAATCCTAATACATTCGACTAAGATCATCTAACACATATTTAATGTTTGATTTGGTTTAAAACATCACAAGATTCATGTTTGATTTTGAATCAAAGTTCGACTTAGGTCAAATCAGATTTGAATCAGAATCATGCAACTTTATGTGTTAAAGAATGATTGATGATTAGAAACATGTTATTGTACCTGTTTGATTGTAAATCAGAAAAGAAATCAAACAGATTTGTGGTTGATTTGTAGTTTAGAATCGCACAGGAGTTTAGGGGTTTAGCGGAATTTTAACGTTCGAAATTTTTAATTTTCTCTCTCTCTCTCTCTCCCCCTCTCTCTCTCGTGATTAATAAGAAACCACATGTATTGAACTATATATACAACGGATAAGATGTATGTCCGCTGTGTATACAATGTGTATGTCCGCTGTGTATGTCCACTTGTGTATTTATTGAATTTTGATGGTATACTGTAGCTACAGCGGATGAATGTTTGTTTATCCGCTGTGTGAACAGTAGACATATTTTCAAAAATTTTGTTAGTTTTGAAATATTTTCTTCTGAAGCAAATGTTTTTTTCCAAAGGAAATGTTTATTAAAATTGTTCTTCCGAAGCCAAATTTTGTTTGTTTTAATTTTGAAGGAGATATTTGTGGACCCTTTTTTAAGTCAAAATGTTTGGCTTAAATTGTATGTTAAAATTTTAACATTTTACAGTGATCAATATATGGATATTAAAATATCACTTACGAGCAATATTGTGCAATGTAAGCCATATGTGTATGTGTGTCAAACTGATATGTTTGAGTGTTGGCTTGACTTGGCTTTATTTAAAACTCAGTATTTTAGTGTTTTAAGTTTTAAAATGTTTGTATTATCTTGCACATATTCTTTTGCTTTTGATATTTCTATGTTCAATTCTCCCCCAAAATTTTTGCGTATTTATAAAAATTTTATAAAATGACAAAAATTTGAAATTGTTTTATTGGAAATTATCGAAGTCCAAAATTATTGATTGCTTGATGTCTTTTGTTAGATAGATATGACATCAAGTAACACAAAGAGTATGTTTTTGTAAGAAATATATAAAAGGCTGATGCACCAAAACACTCAAGGTGCTTCCTGCATGCATGCATATCATGCATAGTGAAAGTTACTTCGGAAGTTTTACACTCTACAAAGAAAATATTCTAAGTGTAAAATCTTCCGAAGCTAAAGACCAAATCTTCCGAAGCCAAAGTTGAAGTCTTCCGAGGCTTAAAAGACAAAGTCTTCCGAAGCCATGAATAAAGAAAACTGATTTCTTTCGAAGACAGAGAAGATATGCTTTCTCTGATCTTTTCAGAAAGCTAACAAACTTTCTGCTGACAATCTGAAGTCCCACCAACTTGCATAAGTTGGTAAAAAGGTCCATACTTTAGGAAACTGTAGATTATGGTTTTGAGTTTATAACTTTCCACTTTATGACTTTTATCATTTTTGTAATATATTAGGATGTGAGCTATGGCATGTCATAGTCACTAGTCAAAAGACAATCTGCATTTTGACTTTACGTTGATCTTGTTGTCTAGATTAGTGTTTCCAGCTGGCCTTCAAAGTATGGCCGGCTGTAGGATGTAGTATAAAGTATCTCAGTTCCTTGTATTTTATTTCAATGCTTTTATAACACTTGTAAAAGAACTTGAGAGCAATATACTTTATCCTTGAAAACCATTCTTAGTTGTTGTTCTTAGATCTGTCTCATTGTTTGCTTGTGTTCCTTAGTATCATTCTAAAGTTCTAGTTCCCTATTTAATATGTTAAGTATTCTAAGTCTCTCCTCATTGTAAGACTGATTGTATTGACCCCCTTTAATGGTCCTACAATTGGTAGGAGAATTACTCCTGAGGAGATTGAGGAGGAGAAGAGAGAGAGAAAGAGGAAGGCCAGGGGAGAGAAATCTGGAAAGATCTCAAGCTTTATGCAAGCTGCAATCAGGGCTGCTCACAGGCCTAACACTCAGGATGACGAGTTAAGTGCAGCCAGATTGAACTATCTGGGTTAAGAAATTATAATATAGATGAAATCATCTCTCTCCCTTTGGCATAATTAAATGAACTAGCAGACAAAGAGCTGTATAAATAGAGGAAGGAGGTTGAGGCTGCAGAAATGATCCTCAAGATCAGGGAAGAAAGGAAAAGAAAGAAACTTTATAAAGCACCTATCCTTTCTCCAGTTCAAGAAAGCCTTGAGAAAGAGGCTTTGGCTGAACAACAAGAACAAACTCAGATAAGCAAAGAGCAAGAAAGATAGAAAATGATAGCTTATCCGAGTGCCCCAGGCCTCTATCAGGCAGCAGCTTTCAACACTCTCTCATATGAGTACATTGAGTTTGAATACCTCAAACAGCTAGAAGAAGAAGCTCAAACTAAAAGAAAAGTTGTTAAGAGGATAATGAGAGAGGAGGCTGCTAAAACAAGAGCCACCATCAGAGCACAAGAAAAGAAGTTTGCTAACAGACTAAAGATAGTGAGCTTCTTGAAGCTGTATGGGTTCTCCGGAAGGAGACTTGGTACTATGTCTCTATCCACAACAGATGAGCATATCAGAAGGATCAAGCAGAAGATAAGGGAAGGTCAGCTAGTTGACTTGCATTCTCCACCAAGTCAAGCTATACCTGAAGTTGAGGTGAAGGTTGAACCATAAGAGACAACACAACCTGATCCTGAAGCTATATCCAAGCCAACTTCATCTTCTGACCCACAACAGGGTTTTGAACCCCTTGATTTTGAATAAATGGGGAAGAAGAACCCAACTGAGGAGAATAAAGAAATCTCAACTGGTGCTACAGGCCACACTCCTTAGTTGATATACAGATTGAGCAAAAGGATAGCCATCATAAGGGAAAGAAGAAGAAAAAAAAAGTACAAGGCATCCACCTCAGCACCTCAGGATGAATAAGAACATCCTTAGGAAGTGCAATAAGAGGCTGCTCAATCAATCCCATTCAAGTAGAGCCTCTTGCATCTGGATGACTAATCCTGTCTTGGATCTATGCTACTAATCCAGACATGAGGACTGTCAACTATTGAATATCCTCTCTGTGTTGGTAGCATCAGCCTAGGGGGGAGTTTGTAAGGAATATATAAAATGCTGATGCACCCAAAACACTCAAGGTGCTTCCTGCATGCATGCTCAATGTGCATAGTGGAAGTTACTTCGGAAGTTTTACACTCTGCAAAGAAAATATTCTAAGTGTAAAATCTTCCAAAGCTAAAGACCAAATCTTCCAAAGCCAAAGATGAAGTCTTTCGAGGCTTAGAATACAAAGTCTTCTGAAGCCATGAAGATAGAAGACTGATTTCTTTTGAAGACAGAGAAGAAATGCTTTCTCTGATTTTCCTTTTTAGAAAGCTGACCAACTTTTCGCTGACACTCTGAAGTCTCACCAACTTGCATAAGTTGGTGAAAAGGTCCATGCTTTAGGGAACTGTAGATTATGGTTTTGAGTCTGTAACTTTCCACTTTATGTACTTTTATCATTTTTGTAATATATTAGGATGTGAGCTATGGCATGCCATAGTCACTAGTCAAAAGGCAATTTGCCTTTTGACTTTACATTAATCTTGTTGTCTAGATTAGTTTTTCGAGCTGGCCTTCAAAGTATGGCCGGCTGTAGGATGTAGTATAAAGTATCTCAGGTCCTTGTATTTTATTACTATGTTTTTGTAACACTTGTAAGAGAACTTGAGGGCAATATACTTTATCCTTGAAAACCATTCTTAGTTGTTTGCTTGTGTTCCTTAGTATCATTCTAAAGTTTTAGTTTCCTATTTGATCTGTTAATTGTTCTAATTCTCTCCTCACTGTGAGACTGATTGTACTGACCCCCTTAAACGGTCCTGCAGTTTTGAATGCTGAAACTTGAATGAATTTTACATGACATGAGATCATACTAGTCACAATTTCTCATTGAGTTGCTTGTATGATTTTGAGAATAGACATAGACTAATACAATGTTGATTGTAGATATTGTGGTCCACTTAAACTCATGCATGGTATTATTGATTGATTAAAATAGTATGTGATTTATCATGTTTTTGGTTGTATTGATATGATATTTATGTACCTAATATATGATTGTATGTTAATATCAATCTTCCTCAAAATATATTAGAAAGTACTTGCAATACTTATAACTTAGTTACTTAGGAGTATAAATGCTCAATTTGATCCTTGATGTTTGATCCACATTCGGATTCTTTTCTCTTCACTTTGGAAGGTAGTCTTATAGACTTTATTGATTGTTCATCTAAAGAGGATGTGTTCCCTTTAGGAATCTTTTGGGATCATGATGTAGGTCATTCAGGTCTGTGCTTAGCACAACAGAGAATGCCTGAGTGTACTCCAGGTCTATGATAATCATAACAAAGGAACCACTTGAATGATTGAGCAATTTATAAACTGTTTCACTTGGTGTATAGCAGTTACTTTAAAAGCAATTTGTCTTGGATAGACCAATACTTACCATAAACCAAGGTGGGTGTTTGATTACCACACAATCATAAGACTTTAGTTCTTCACTGTTGTATGTGATTTTATGTGTCCCATGCTGAGCTATCTACACATCAACCAATGTATGTCAGTCTTTATTGGTGGAAAATGACTCAAATGAAAAACTAAAATAGTATACTATCATATCTCATGTAGTATCATGTATGATTCAACCATGTGTGATATTTAGAAAACTTGAATGTTTGTTTGAAAAAACACTTCGACTTTGACAAAGTCATGTATGTTTGATGTTAATGTTTAAAAACATTATTTGTTTGATTCATAGTAGATCATACCAAGTGACTGAACCAGAAATTCAAATCTTGTTGAATCAAATGGTTTTGTAAAAAGGTCAGCCAATTGATTATCTATGTGAACTTCGATCAACTTTATCAGACCCTTTTCTAAGCAACCTCTCGGGATGTGATGTCTGATGTCTATGTGTTGTGTTTAGTGTGTTGAACAAGATTGTCAGTGATAAACATGGCAGCAGAATTATCTATGTGTAAGGGTGTTTTAAGGAAATTAAAGCCATAATCAAGCATTTGGTTTTGAATCCAAAGCACTTGAGAACAGCATGCAGAAGCAGCTATATATTCTACTTCAGCTGTTGACGCAGACACATTTGTTTGTTTCTTACACTGCTAGGAGATCAATCTTGCTCCAAGAAACTGGCAACCTCCTGTTGTTGATTTTCTATTTTGATTGCATTCACCATAATCACTGTCTGTGTATGTAAATAAAGAGAAGTCTCCATCCTTAGGATACCATAAATCAAGTGCTGGTTTGCCTTTTAAGTATTTGAAGATTCTTTTTACTACATTGATATGTGATTCCTTTGGATCTGCTTCTAATCTGGCACACATGCAAACTGCACACATGATGTCTAATCTGCTAACTGTTAGGTACATTAGTGAGCCTATCATGGATCGGTATAGCTTTTGTTCAACTGATGTTCCTTCTAGATCTGATCCAAACTTCAGGCTAGTTGCAAATGGTGTTTTGTTTGATATGCAATTAGACATATTGTATTTCTTCAATATCTGGTTGACATACTTGCTCTGATTGATAAAAATTCCTTCAACTGATTGTTGAACTTGTAAACCAAGGAATAATGTGAGTTCTCCCATTGAGCTCATTTGGAATTTTGATTGCATAAGAGTTTCAAATTCTTTGCAAAGTTGAATGTTGGTGGAGCCAAATATAATGTCATCCACATAGACTTTAACTACTAACAAGTCTTGTTCTTTCCTCTTTAAGAACAATGTTTAATCAATCTTTCCTCTTGTGTACCCATTCTGCAACAAAAACTTGGAAAGAGTTTCATACCACTTCCTAGGTGCTTGATGAAGACCATATAGAGCTTTATCTAACTTGTAGACTCTGTGAGGAAAGTCTGGGTCTTCAAACCCTGGTGGTTGGGCAATATATAATTTTTCATCTATCATTCCCTAAAGGAATGCACATTTAACATCTATTTGGAAGACGGTGAAGTTCTTGGAGGAAGCATATGCAAGAAACACTCGGATTGCTTCTAGTCTTGCTACAGGAGCAAAGACATCATCATCATCAATTACTTCCTCTTGAGTGTATCCTTGGGCAATAAGCCTTGCTTTGTTTCTAATGACAATCCCTCTGTCATCTGCTTTGTTTCTGGAAAGCCATCTTGTGCCAATGGCATATTGACCTTCAAGTAGGTAAACTAATTTCCATACTTTTTGCTTTTTAAATTGTTGTAATTTCTCTTGCATGGCTTCTATCTAACTATTGTCTTTTAGGGCTCCTGTGATGTTTTTGGGTACAGTTAGTGATAAGAAGCAGGAATACAACAAATGTTTGCTATATTAGATTGATTTCGTGTCAATCTGACATTGAGGTCACCTAGGATATTCTCTAAAGGATGATATTTGTGAGCTCTGGTTGTTTCAATCTGATCAACGGGAATAGTTGAATCAAGATTAGTAATTGTTTGATTAGGTGTGGATGGTTGAGCAAGGGTATTGGAAATGGTGAGATTTTCTGGTTGTGAATGATCATTGAATGATTGTGGTGAATCATGAAAGAAAGCTAGGATTTCATCATTATGATGTGTGTCTGATAATGAATGATAGTCATCATCTTCTTCAACTGTGTCTTGCTGTTGTGACCTTGTTTGCTTGCTTTGCTAAGGTTCACCAGTTGGTTGTGGTTGATTGATTGCTAGTGGAGAAGATGACGGACTTGATGTTGAAGTTCCTCTTGATGTGTTTGTTTCATCTTGAGGTGGAGTAACTGTTGTACTGGCAGGAGTGATGTTCGTTCTCCTTGGAGGAATAGTAGTTAAAGGAACATCATTTATTGGAGGAGGTACCATTGGATATTTAATGTCTTCCTTTGTACCTGTAGCATCAAAATAAGATGTGTCAAATGATTTTGTTAGTGAGTCAATGTCAAACAACCAGTCTGATCCAATGACTTTCTTTGTGAAGGAATGTTCATTAAAAACAACATCAGTTGATTCTTCCATAATATTTAGTCTGGGATTGTATACTCTGTAAGCTTTTGAGCTTCCAGGTATCCAACAAAAAATCCTTTGTCTGCTTTTGGAGCAAACTTGGATAGATGGTCTCTGGTGTTTAATATTGATACAGAACATCCAAATGCTTTTGGAAAGCCTATGAATGGTTTTCTTTTAAACATTAGCTCATAAGGAGTTTTGTTTTGTTTTTTAATGATTAATGTTCTGTGTTGAATGTAGCAAGCTGTATTGATTGCTTCAGCCCAGAAGGATATGGGGAATAGAGAGTCAGCAAGCATAGATCTGGATGCTTCTATCAATATTCTGTTTCTCCTTTCAGCTACTCCATTTTGCTGAGGAGTTCTTGCTACGCTAAATTAATGACTGATTCCTTTTTCTACACAAAAACAGGAAATAAAGTCATTCTTAAATTCAATGCCATTATCACTTCTTAAATATCTAACTTTAAGATCCAATTGATTCTCAATCTTGGTGATAAATGACTTGATGATATCTGATGTTTCTGACTTGTAAGAGGAAGAAAACCCAGGTGAATCTGGAGTAATCATCTACTATGACAAGACAGTATTGCTTCTTTCCTATGCTTAGGATGTTTGTTGGATCAAATAAGTCCGTATGAAGCAATTTGAGTAATGTGTTGTTTGAGTTTACCAATTTGGACTTATGGGGCACTCTATGTTGTTTGCCTTTCAGACATGCAGTGCAGTGGTCTGTACAGAAAAATTCTTTTTGAGGTAAACCTATTACTAAGTCACCTTTAACAAGTTGATTCATTCTGTTATAATTAGAGTGACCCAAACGTCTATGCCATAATTGGCAAACATCTTCTGATGCTTTTGATAATAAACGTGTTTCAAGGGTTGAAGCTGAAACAGAGTTCATATCAACAATGTATGTGTTGTTATGACGGGGTGTTTTCAAAAGGATATATTCTTCAGGGAATTAAAAACTCGTCTTGAGGATGTAGCAGTTGTTGGAGTCAAATAATATTGCATATCCCATATCACAGATTTGGGATACACTCAAGAGATTGAACTGGAGGTTAGAACAGTAGTTGACATTTTCAAAGCCGATCAACCCATTTGATACTGTTCCTTCACTAGTTATCTTTCCTGCTGTCTTATCACCTCCGAATGCTACATTTCCTCCGTGTTTGCTCTTAAAATCCCGAAGGAGGGAATAATTTTCAGCCATATGCCGGGAGCATCCACTGTCAACATACCAGATGTTGTCAGGCCTTCTTTGATGTCCCTGTAAAATGATAGAAATTAATTAGAAGGTGCAACCCAAGCCAAGATGGTCTTGGGTTTTCCGTCTTTTCCCATTACACAAATTTCTTCAAGAGTGGTATTGTCTGATGGTTTAGGAAGTCTAGACACACTAGATTTCCTGAGATTGTTTTTGGCTCTATCGGGGGAAGTACTTTGAGCTCTTCTCCTAAGAGTGCCCATGTCTAATTGGTCTCTGTTTTGAGACTTCTGTCTTCTTTGTGTTTGTTTAAAATTGTCATAAAATTATTTGTCATTATTTAAGGCAACTTTTGAGTTAGGAGTTTGTCTCGAAGCTCCTCCTTTGTTTTTGTTAGGAACAAATGGTTGTTTTTCAATTTGCTTTTCAGCTTGAATTTGATTTTTTTTTTTTTTTGTATCTTATTTTTCTTATTGAAAAACCAATTTGCTGTGCTATGATTGTTTCTTTCACAAATTGAGCAGTAATTGTGAAAATGGCAAATTTTAGTACTGTGATTGTTCATATTACAGTACTTGTAATATTTACCATATTTGCATTTATGTGGTATGATTGTATTGATCATACCACTCACAGTATGGTAAATTTGCATTGCCTTGTTTTTTTTATAACTTTTGATTTTAGATTAGATTTTAAAGGAATATCAAAACTTAAAGTGGATTGCTTGAACTGAAAAGGGATTTTTTCCTTTTCCTTTTTGCAATTGTTTGTTGACTTGAGTGGAAGAGTCAGATTTTCTTTCACCGGAGCAGATATCAAAACCTTTAGTCTGCTTTGTTTGTTTGATCTGAGTATTAACCACACTTGAAACTTTTGTGGTTTCAGTAATTGGTTGATCTGACTCATCATTCAATAGATCAACATCATCTTCATCACTTGTTTGTTGATCAGACTCATTACTTTCACCTTGATAGAAATCTGTTGGTTTAATATGTGGGGGTGCTTGACTTTTAACAAATTTGATCATGGGTGTTTTTTAAATTAATGTTGATTTTGATGATGATGATGATGATGATCGTTTTGAATCATCGGTCCGTTCATGTGGATCAAGAGACTCACTTTGTTTGTTTGTCATTGATTCAGGTAGAGGGATATAATTGTCATTATAAGATGGGTTAACCTTATTATATCCTAAACCTGAAGGGTCTTTGAATGCCCTTTGCTGAGCAAGAAGTTCTTCAAACTTCTTGTTGCTGACTTGAAACTTTTGAAGTTTCACTTCTGTTTCAGCTTGTAGTGTTTTTGACTGAGTCAAAGATGCAGAGAGTTGCTCAACTTGAGCTGCAAGTGATAGTTTTTCACATATCAATTTGTCAAAATCATTTTGTAATAAAAGAATTTTGATTCCATATTGTTTTTGTTTCTGTTTTTAAGCTTTCATTTAAAATGTTTGTTTCAATTACTTTCTCGAGAACAAAGGTTTTCCCTCACCTCTTTCGGGATTTCTATGATCTTATCTTCAATATTTGCCATAAGGGCATGATCTGAAGATTGGATCTCAGCTTCATACATGCTCCAATCACACTCACCATCTTGTTTTATGATCATGGCAGAGAATTTTGAGTGTTGATTTGGGATATACTGTGTGATTTGAGGTGGAGTTGGTGTAGCTGGAATGCTAATAGGAGGTGGAATTTGTCTATTTGAATGATAGCTGCTTGATGCTTGTGTTTGGTTGGTGTTTCTGTCAACTCTTAGTTGTTGACATTTTTTTGAGAAATGTCCATAGAGTTAAAAATTATAGCATCTCAACTTTGTTTGGTCAAAACCAATTTTGATTTTCTTGTCCCTGTTCAAACCTCTGTTTCTTTGTAGAAATCTTTTTGATCTGTAGGCAATCATTGCCATAGACCACTGAAGATCCATTTCTTCGACCATGTCTGGTGGTAGTTCATACAAATCTTGCTGGATGATTTGTGATGGTGTGAGATTTGCTCCCATATATGCTTCAAAGCTTATGGAGAAGGCTGCATAGGCTACTTTCTGTTCTTCACTTTGTAGAATAATTATGAGTGCATCCATTGTTTTTTCAAACTTATGAATGTTTTTAAGTCTTTGGTTGTTGTTGTTTGTTTGTGCTGGAGATATGAGGATGATGTTTGCTTTGTGGTGTAGCTTCATGGGAAGCATGAACACCTGTCTTTTTAGACTTTTTTTTTGTTGTTGGATGATTCAGGAGTTGAGAAGAAGAAAGTTTCACTTGAAACTAGAACTTCTTCATCTTCATCTTCTCCAGTGCAGGTCAAAATTGCACTATCTTTTTGTTGAATTTCCTTGAACTTGTATGATTCCACATGTCTGATTGTGCTATTGTTTCTGGATCTTTCATCTAGTTCTAGTGCTTCAACTTTAGCAACTAGAGCATCTAGAGTTAATGCTTCAAGATCCAATGTTGTCTTCATCGGAAAGATTGATTGAGTCCAACTCTCTAGCAGTGTGTGTAACATCTTTTTGTTTATTTCCATATATTCATATTTGAACCCATAAACTATCATCTCATTGACTAGTTGAACAAATCTATGAAGTTGTTGTGGAATTGATTCTCGAATGCTGTGTAAGGTTTCATATTGGGTCCTTAGTTTTTCCTTTTTAATTTCCCTGATCTCTTCACTTCCTTCACACATAGTATGAAGTACTTTCCATAATTATGTGTTGTTTTGAAATTTTCAAGTCTTGTCAAAATTTCAAATGGCAAAGTCATTGCCAATATGATGTATGCTTTCATGTCTATTTTGATCCTTTTGAGGTCATCACCAGCTACACTTTTCAAGCTTATTAGTTTTTGTATGTTATAATCTGGACCTAGAGTCAGTGGTATGAATGGTCCCTCGGTTATGGATGTCCATAGATCAGGGTCTTGAAAGATAATCCAATTTCTGAACATAATCTTCCATTGTTTGAAATCAGCTTTGTTCTTTAGTCTTGGTGGTTTAAGACCACTGTTTGATCCTGAGATTTCATCAGACATGTTTGTTAAAATTTTAACTTACCGGTTTAAGTCAAATTTGTTTGATGATTTAGCACGGTGCTAAATTTGTTTTTATCCTAAAGTCACTAAGATTTGTTTGATGTTTGGTTACTTTTAATTGTTTACCAATTAAAGGAAATTAATTAATTTGTTACAAATTAATGAATGTCCAAGGTTAAGTTTCTGTCAAATCTTGATAAAATAAAGGAGTATTATGTTAAGGATGTCAAATCAGATAGAAGAGTCAAAACCCTTTAATGAATCCGGTCAAAAAGTCAAAACCCTATAAACAAATGTTTTTCTTAAAAAGTTAACTTTTGCGGATCAAAAAGTAACTTTTTCAAAAATTCAAAGCAGAATATGTTTCTTCTTTGGTTTTTGATGATTATTCAACAAAATCATCGTAGATTTTGAAGAATATGTGTGAACAAAAACTAGGGTTTATCCTAGGGTTTGTTGGCGGTTGGTATAATCTTCAACAAAACAACAATCGGTTTGTTGTTTGAAGATGATAAATTGCCTGATTTGAGTGTAGTACAACTCAAATATGATGTTCAAATACAATGAATGGATTCTAAAGTATTCAAATGAGTGTTTGTTTTAATAAAAAACTGATAAAACAATACTCGTGTAGTGTTTATTAAAATCCCTTAGAAACCGATGAGGTTTTAAAGAGTTTTGTGATGAACACGTTTGAAAATAGTGTATGAATGATGTTTAGAGCTTAAATAACACAAAAACTTCTACACAATGCACAAAACAGATTAAGAAATCATGTTTTAAGCATTTGATGAATGTTTAAAGTAGTAGAAGGCATTTATGATGATTTTCAGCTCAAAATCTATGTTTTGAAGCTAATGAACCATGGATATCATGTTGTTGAATGAGAGGATCGAAAATCTATGTTTGATTTGAGCCAAGGCTCTGACACCACCTGGATGAAATCAAACAAAAGCAACAAGATGAATGTTGTTGATGATTTCCCCAAGGATCTTTTCAAATCTCTTAACAAGTATAACAATAGAATGTTATATTAGATTCAACAAG
This sequence comes from Flaveria robusta, assembly GCA_025506415.1. Classification (NCBI taxonomy): domain Eukaryota; kingdom Viridiplantae; phylum Streptophyta; class Magnoliopsida; order Asterales; family Asteraceae; genus Flaveria; species Flaveria robusta. Next base: position 10,530,511 of record CM046475.1, read on the forward strand.
CAATAATCATAGTGCAGAAACCCATGATTAGAGCTATGATATCAGTGTGTGTGTGTGTGTGTGTGTATGATTGTGTGATTGCTAGCGATTGAATGATAATAAGAAAACTGCTTGTTTGTATTGATTGTTCAAAAGCATACAAAGGATTAGTGTAGTATCCTATTTATAGCCTATACACAAAGCTATCTACTATACTAAACTACCCTTATGTACATGAAAATTACATAAAATCCTAAGTCTATAAGTCGTCCGCTGTGAATGTTAGACTGTCTACTGTGGATGCTAAGTCGTCCGCTGTGTATGAGTAATAAGCTGTTCGTTGTGTCTTGTATGTTGTCCGCTGTGAACACTTGTATGTTTGTCTTGATGGTTGTCCGCTATGGAGAGTTCATCTGTTGTGGATTGAACATCTGCTGTAGACTGTTCATCAACTGTGGACTTTGTTCATCCGCTATAGTGTTGTTGATCCGCTGTAGACACTTGGAAGTTGTTCTTCATCCGCTGCATAGACTTGGTCATCTGCTGTGGGCATTTCTTCATCCGCTACTGACACTTGCAAAATTTCTTTTATCTACAAAATCTGAAAAAGAAATTTAAACAATAATTAGTGTATGTTATGCATGTTAATGATGATAATGTATTAGTTAATGATTGTTTGAATGTTAGAACATATTATGGTTGATTATGGCAAGCGTTATCCTTTTAATGCACTTGTTGAGTCCAACAAAATTCATATGTTTGATGTCACGTAGCTAACTTATATTAGAGATTAGTGACCAAACATAACTCTCCAATTGGTAATCCACACCCCCACATATAGCATGTTATGGACACATTCATAACGTACATAACCCACCCTTGTACTAAGTATTATGCACACTCAATGCACTCTACAATCTCATGCCCGCACCTATCGACATACACGCACCCAGCAACACCATACTAACTAGAACACATAGAAATATGATTTAGTCATGCATGATCACACACACACATATATATATATATATACATACATATATATATATGTGTGTGTGTGTGTGCAATATATACACCACAACCTACTAGTCCCCTCCCCATACAATACCCACTTAGAACAACCAGTTAATTTCATATGCACAACCCAAACCTCCACTTCGACCATCACATAAGATAACCCTTACATGTAAGCACATAAACGCAGCCATAGCAATGCACCCACTTTTCAAAAAAAAAAAACACACCTGCATATATGCTCATGAGCACACACAAATCTACACAGATTAAACACCACACACACATGCTCAATATATACATACACATATAATGAACAAGGTCCAAAACACCCTTGTTGAGGGTTCCTTCGATCACCACCCCAAACACTTCCACGAAACCCTACCCTACGAACACATATATTTATACCTACACCATGCAAACACACACAACCAACACACAACAAACACACCCACCAACACCGCCAAGCATCGGAAAGCTGAAATCAATCAACCGAAATCAAGAACCGAAGCCGTGACACAACGAACCGCCGGTCAAAGGGTGCTAGATCTTACCGAAAGGGATGTCGAGGCTGTTTTGGTTAATCTTGCGACTGCCAGTGATGGGTTGCTCGTCTCGAAGTGGTCGATCGAAGCCGCCGGATGGAGAGACTGCCAAGAGAAAGGCTGCCAAAGGAGTTTGCGAGGGTTGAAGGCTGCCATCGAGGAGTTTGCTAAGGTTGAATTTGCGAAGGGGAGGGAACCGAATGGAGGGGTTACGGTTTGTACATAAGAGTTGGTGCTAGGAGTTGCACAATGGTCCCCCAAGGTTGTTACGAGTTGCACAATGGTCCCCCAAGGTCACCTAATTTGGACTAAGGATAATTAAGTTTATTCCACCTAGAGTTTGTTATTAATAATAATAATAACAATCTATTTAGTTTAATAATTAAAATTGTTAAAGTTTGTTATTAACAAGAATAATAATAACCAATTTAGTTTAATAAATAAAATTATTAATCATAACTCATAGAAGAGGGTTGGGGTAATGGAACCATGTTAACCTGAAAACTCGGACTGTCACATCATCCTCTTGTTGAAGGAATTTTTGTCCCGAAAATTTGAACATCCGATTCATGAAGAACACCAGGTTTCAATAGCAACACAAAAGAGTGTTCAGAAGCTTGCACAGAATGGGGTTTGTAGAATTTCTGAAACAAAACCAAAAAAAAGAAGCATAAGGTTTCGCGAGAATTGTGACATCATCCCCTTGTTGAAGGGTATTTCGTCTCGAAATTTTCAAAAAGGGTATCTTAAAAATGATACTTTATGATGTGGATGCCTGGTCTTTGAACAGTTGTGCATATTTCTTCTTCATTTGATCATTGCGTTCCGAAGTAAATTCTGGTCCACGCTTTGAATTCCACTTAACACGCACAATAGGAATCTTACTACGCTTTAAGGTTTTGACTTCTCGATCCATTATCTCAACTAGCTTCTCAATGAAACGAAGTTATTCATCAATCTCCAATTCCTATAACGGAACAACGAGTGATTCATCGACTAGACACTTCTTCAGATTGGAAATATGGAACATGTTATGAACACCATCGAGTTTCGCAGGTAAGTCTAGCTGATAAGCCATGGGACCAATTATTTTGACAATTTCAAACGGTCCAACATATCTAGGGTTTAGTTTTCCATGCTTTCCAAAACGTATCACACCTTTCCAAGGTGAAACCTTTAACAATACCTTGTCACCTACTTGAAATTCTAAAGGTTTTCTCCTCTGATCGGCTTAACTTTTCTGACGATCATGAGCTGTAGCCATACGGTTACGACTTTGAACAATCTTCTCTATGGTTTCATGAATAAGCTTAGGACCAGTTAACTAACTATCACCGACTTCCGTCCAACAGAGAGGTGATCTACACTTCCTACCATAAAGTGCCTTTAATGGTGCAGCTTTGACACTCATGTGATAGCTGTTATTGTAAGAGAATTCAACCAAAGGCAGATTGGTTTCCCAAATATTTCCAAAGTCAATAGCGTACGCCCTAAGCATATCTTCTAGGGTTTGAATCGTGCATTCTGTCTGGCCATCTGCCTGTGGATGATAAGCCATGCTCATATCCAAACAAGTGCCTAATGACTTCTGTAGTGACTGCCAGAAGTGCGAAGGGAATCACGCGTCATGATCAGAGATGATCAAGAGTGGCACGCCATGTCGTGACACAATTTCCTTCAAGTAAATCTGTGCCAGTTTATCCATCTTGTAGGTCTCACGAATGGCCAAGAAATGTGCTGACTTGGTCAAACGATCCACTATCACCCAAATGGTATCATTTCCAGTCTGTGAACGAGGTAACTTAGTTGACGAAATCCATAGAAATGTTTTCCCATTTCCACATGGGAATCTCAAGTTGTTGAAGCAAACTTGACGGTTTCTGATATTCTACTTTGACCTTAGAGCAAGTCAAACACTTGGACACGTAAGTGGTAATTTTAGCTTTCATGTTAGGCCACCAGTAGATAACTTTCTGGTCTTGGTACATCTTGTCAGATCTAGGATGTACTAAATAACGGGACCTGTGAGCTTCATCCATCCCCAATTCTTCGAGATTTCCGTACAATGGAACCCATATCCGTTCTTTATAGTAACGAAGACCATCTGACTTCTCCTGGAATAATTTCTCAGCTCCCCTGAGAGATTCTGACTTAAAGTTCTATTCTTGTAATGCATCAACCTGTGACGGTAGATCAGAATGGATGGTTAACTGTAACGCACGGACATGACGAGGCTTTAGGGTCTCCTTGCAACTAAGGGCATCGGCTAACACGTTAGCCTTTCCCGGATGATACTTGATGGCACGGTCGTAATCATTCAGTAATTTCAACCATCGTCGCTGTCTCATGTTTAGTTCCTTCTGGTCGTAGATGTGCTGAAGACTCTTATGATCAGTGAAAATCATACACTTGGTTTCGTAAAGGTAATGCCTTCAGATCTTGAGTGCAAATACCACAGCTCCCAGCTCTAAGTCATGGGTTGTATAGTTCTTCTCACACACCTTAAGCTATCTTGATGCATAAGCTATCACTTTCTCACGTTGCATCAACACGCAACCCAAACCCTGATTAATGCGTCACAAATTCACCACAAAGTCATCAGTTCCTTCAGGTAACGCCAGGATCGGTGCACTACACAATTTGTCCTTAAGCGCTTGGAAAGCCGCTTCTTTACTACCCTACTTGTAAACGGTTCCTTTGTGAGTTAGGGCAGTCAAAGGCTGTGCAAGTTTTTCAAATCCTTCTATGAAACGTCAATAGTAACCCGCTAACCCAAGAAATTGGCGCACCTCAGTAGGCGTCATCGTCACAGGCCAATTCTTGATTGCCTCAATCTTAGATGGGTCAACATGAATGCCATTCTCATTAACTACATGCTCTAGGAACTGTACTTCTCTCATCCAGAAGTCATATTTGGAAAACTTGGCATATAGTTGTTCTGTTTTCAAAAGCCCTAGAATAGTCCTTAAGTGTTCCTCATGTTTCTCCATAAAGACAGCAGCAGCGTTCGTCAAACCAAATGGCATGACTGCAAACTCAAAGCGCCCATATCGAGTTTTGAAAGCTGTCTTGGATATGTATTCTTCTCAAACTCTCAGTTAATGATAACCCGATCTTAAGTCAATCTTTGAATAGTAACTCGATCCTTGCAGTTGGTCAAACAGGTCGTCGATACGTGGAAGAGGGCAGTGATTCTTTATAGTAACCTTGTTCAATTCCCGATAGTCAATGCACATCCGAAAGGTTCCATCTTTCTTCTTCACGAATAACACAGGTGCTCCCCAAGGAGAAGAACTTGGACGTATGAAGCCTTTGTCTAATAGTTCCTACAACTGTTTCAACAATTCTTGAAGCTCATTCGGTGCCAAACGATACGGTGCCCGAGCGATAGGGGCAGCTCCTGCTGTCAGCTCAATCTGAAACTCTACTTCCCTGTGTGGAGATAGGCCAGGTAAGTCTTCTAGGAAAACCTTAGGAAAGTCCTTAACAACTAGAATATCTTCAAGTCGTTTCTCCTCTAAAACCTTCTCAATAACTATGGCTAGGATCGCTGGATGTCCTTTCCTCACGCACTTCTGAGCTTTCATGTAGGAGATGATGCCAACCACTACTCCACTCTGTCACCTTGTACCGTGAGTATCTCTCCATCAGGCAGGGGTAGTCGAATAAGTTTCTCGCGACAAATAATTTCTGCTTGGTTCCAAGACAACCAATCCATACCGACAATGACATCGAAACTACCAAGCGTAATAGATAGAAGATCAACATCAAAATCATGCCCAGATAGACTTATCTTGCAACCACAGTATATATGGGAAGATTATATAGTCTTACCATCGGCTATTTCTACAGTATAGTTCGAATCTAAGGCTATGGATGTAGCATCTAGTAATCGACTGAACATATGAGAGATAAAACTCTTATCCGCACTAGAATCAAATAGCAAAGAAGCAAAGCAACCATCAACAGGAAATTTACTAGTTACAATAGAAGGGTCATTACGAGCCTCACCTGAACCAATGACAAAGGCTCTACCGTTGGCACCACCATTTCCATTAACATTGCTGTTGCCATTACCGTTGCCATTGCGATTATCAGCACCATTACCACAACTATTGTTTTTCTTCAGTTTTGGACAGTTCCTCTTGAAGTGCCTGGGTTGACCACACTCGTAGCAGCCCTTTTGTTCCTCCTGTTGTGCCGGTTGCGTAGCTGCTAAGTTCACACGGCAAGTCTTAGCAGCATGGCCAAACTGTCACACCCTCAAATTCCACATGCGGAGTTTTATCGCGAGGCGTGCGAACAAACCAGGATCACAGTCACTAGTTACTCAGAATGACACTATATGCCACATTTAAAATTAAAACCAATCGAAGTTCAAACTTTAAAACTTGCGGAAGCGTTTTGTAAATAAGATAAACCCAAAGTATATAAATGTAAAATTTGGCAAACCACGCGCCAACCCATTATTTAAATCTCATAAATAAAATCCAAGTGTCATGACTTAAGATGAAGTCTTAGAATGTATGCTGGACCCGTGATGTGCTCCTAATGGCAACCTGAGTTAACGACCTGAGAATCGCATACTAAAAAGTCAACACAATGGTTAGTGAGTTCAAGAGTTTGCGTTTAACATAAACAGTAATAATTTGTATAACATAAGAAGTGCATTGAAATAGATAGCTGTCTATATTCACAAGTAATAACAATAGTGATTTCGAGATAGAAGCTGACTGCATTGTGTTTGTTGCCTCCCGTCACAACTTACCAGGTCGTGACAATGTTTGTGTTTAGGACAATATTGCACCCGTTTGACCTCAAGTCGCACAGGTGGGGCTTGTCAAACCCAGTAGTACTGCCCAAGATTTCCCGCTAGTTACCATTATTAACGATCCGAAAGTGTGAGGACTTTCAAGGTATTATACACTATGTTAAAACATACACAACTTAAAATAATAATATAACGTTTGTGAACAAATATGCTATCTACCCCAGAAGAGAGTTTATAAAATAGTGGGGCATGAACTCACCTGATGTGTAAAGAGAATGATAAGAGAGAACTGATGATGGATGGAAAGACAACCCTTCAAAGGTTACCTAGAACACGCAAGTACATAAGTATGTGTGCATAGAAAACTAAACAACCCTAGGTGCTCAATAAATACATTGACCCAAGGCTTTGGATAACAAGACTCATTTAACCTAGTTGACCCGTTTGACCCGTTGGTGACATATTAATTGAAATCTCGTTTAATCAAGCGTACCAACTTATCATACATGATTATTAAACAAACTATTCACGTATATCACATCATCAACCCAAGTTCAACCTAGATCATCATACAACTCATGCGAATCTCAAACAATCAACATGCTCAACACAAGTATAAATATATCACAACTAATAATTCATTCATGAAGTCTAATCATGCACAACATGCCATGTGAAGCCACTCATGACTTAACACCCTAAACCCTACCAATCCTACTAAGTAGGGGCCTTAGATTCGCACACGTGTATGGCAATCATATTCACATTGATCAACAGGATTCATTCCAACCAACAATCACAACAATGATCAATTCCAATCCCAAACATGATTTCCTAATCACTAACCATAATTCATCATCATGTATAATCACCAAGAACCTAAATTCCTTAAATGGTCAATCAAGCATCCATACAACCCAAGTAACACATTCCACCACATTAGACATCATCCATAAGCATTCTAACATGACACTAACACCATAAACATGCTCACATCATCATATCCAATGATCTTCAAAAATAAAGTTTCTCTTTTTGGGAAGGTAACACCCAAAAGCAATCTAACATCCAATTCCTTCATAATTTCATCAACTTTATACCTAATTAAGTTCATAACATTCATTCTAACATGATAATCATCCCTAATTCATCAAAATTCCCAATCATCATGCATAAAAGTTTCCACTTATAGTAAGGTATGAACAACCACTAGATTTCATGATTTTTCTTGCACAGTTCATGTAAACCAACATCCAAGCAATGTATCTAACATCATACAATCATCAAATCATGAATTCCAAGAACAAAAGTTTCCTCTTAAGGCATTGTGTGAGATTTATGATCAAATCATAGATTTCTTGCACAATCAACATGATCTAACATTCATACAATCTAACCAACATCATATTTACATCTAACAATCATCAATTTCACTTTTTCATCAACAATTTTGAATTAGGGTTCTTCAAGAACAAAAACCATGAAAAACTAATCAAAACTAACCTTTAGGTGTGCTTAGATGATGATTGACACTTGAAAACAACTTGTAATACTTGAAACCAATTCAAATTTGACTTGTGCACTTGTTCATGGATCAAAATCGAATGGATGAAGATGTTGGGAGGGGGTTACGACTGCAAGTGAGGGAATGGGGGCTAGGGTTGGGTTTAATTTGTTTAAATATAGTAACTTTTAATTTTATTTCAATTACAACATAAACCCCATTAACTAATCTTTTTAACACTTTTTAAATGATTTTAACTACAAAATATAAACATTACTAATCATCAATAATAATCATATACATTTTCAACTAATAGCACAGCATATGAGATCATAGTTACACGTTGTCACGTTATCAAGTAAAATTCACAAACAATAACTTAAAATGCATGAACCACAAAATCACAACTAATAATCAACATTATTATTTAGGTTATCATTTGTTTACCATAGATAATTGTTATTAAGTCACCAACATTCAACGGCAACTAGTGTGTGCTCACGACATGTGTATGCAAGACCTAACGGAACTAACGGAGTTTGGTAACGGAAAATTACCGGATGTCACACAAACTTACTGGATCTCTCACAAGTGTTCTTGTTGCAAGTCTCGTTGTGGTGGTAGTTGCACTTGTTGCACTTAGGTAATGTCGTAGTATAGCCACCACCATGCTGAGATGAAGAAGATGATTGATTACATGAACTGGAGTTATCAAACTTTCAAGACTGCTGTAGTTGTTGATGAGAAATACTCTACTTGTTGCTGGGACCAGACTCCAACTTCCTTTTATTATTACCATCAGTAATTGTTGACACAGCACCGCGCGAGGGTAGCTTACCCCGCGTAGGGGTAGCTTACCCTACGCGACAGCCGAGTCTATTAACTTGTGAGCTAGTCTGATCGCCTCTTGTATAGTATTCGATCTGGAAGCAGTGACCATGCTCTAGATTTTTGAAAATACTCCATGCAAATATCTCTCAATCCTTAAAGAAGGAGGGTTGACCATGTTGGGGCAAAGTGTAGTAAGCTCATGAGAGTGAGTGGTGTATGCCTCTATCTAAGAACCTATCATCTTCAGGTTCCAGAATTCCATTTCTAGCTTTTGCATCTCGGCACGGGAGCAGTATTCTTCCTTCATCAGATTTTTAAAGTCCTCCCAGGTGGTCTGATTAGCGATCTCGGCACCCAGCATTTGCACCTTGGTATTCCACGAGGATAGAGCAGCTCCGTCTAGAGTACAAGTAGCGTACTTAACTCGATTTGCTACCGGGCAATTGCACATCTCAAATATTGATTCGAGTTTCTCGAACCATCTTAGTTGTCCTAGGGCTCCTTGCATTCCAATGAATGGATTTGGTTTGCAGGCCTTAAAGGACTTCAATGTACAGACTCCTTGACCTGCGATAGATTTAGATCAGGGCTTTGGAATTCAAATGAATGTTATAGCTCGACAAGACTAACTGTACGTTAACGTTAGGAATGAATTTGGTATTGCTTACCGATTGGAGCAGCCGGTGGGTTAGGGTTGTGGTTAGCCGGTGCATCAACCACATGCTGATTGATTAATGCAGCCAGTTCCGTTGGAGTCATATTGATTGTACGAGGACCACAACCACGTCCGCGTCCACGTCCAAACATTCTTAAAAATCCCAACATACGAAAATAAGTAAATATGCAACATATCAACTTCATTTAAGTATAAGCAATTAAAAGAATTTAGCACACACACACAACTAAATGTTCAAATAATAATTTCTGATAAAATAAATTGTAAGTGCATCTACAATTAATCAAACCAAATATCAAAATCCAAAAACATCAGTAGGAATGGGAAACAACCCTTCCCATCTAGGTGTGAAAATAAACGAAAGTCTAATGAATAAAGAAATGAATAGACTAGAAATCAGTGAGAGTCCATGGATCCAGCGCTGTTTTCCACTCGTCTTCGGGCTGCTCCTCAGGTTCTTCTTCTTCAGGTTCCGACACTACATTCAATGCGATGACTTGACCCTCCACGTTTTCGAGTCGCTGTTCACCACCATTGACATGCTCGACTAGACCAATGACATGGTCCACCTGATCGTTATGGTGATCCACCAATGCATCGAGCCGTCTCTTTAATTGCTTGATTTCCTCAGCTGACTCCCGTACTATTTTCTTCACCGCTCTGTTATCGTCCCACAGTTCGGCAACGCGTTTACGCTCAAGATGTAAAGTGGCTGCCATAGCTGCCATGGTCTGATCAGGAGGACAAGGAAGAGGAGGCAAGGTAGGGGCATTAGGGTTCATATCTAGAGTGGACCTAGTACGAGGCCTACTTTCAGGAGGTAAGGGAACATTCTGCTCCTGAATCAATCTAGTCATGAAGTAATGGTAGTATTCCCAATGGTGAACAGGTGGGTATTGGGGTAAGGCAAAAGGTTGGTCATAGTCAAACTCTTCATTACGATTAGGATGCATGGGCCACTCGTACGGACCCGTAGAGGGAGGTATAGAATCATAGTAAATGAGTCTCTTTCCTAGAGAAGAAGAAGGTGCAGAAGAATATGAAGCCATTCCTGCAAAGAACCGCTCATAGGAATGAGCAATAGCAAGCTATCCAGCAAGTAAAGGAAACAGGCAATGTCAACTAATGAAGCTAAACGTGTCTATATGCGTGTAACTAGGGCATTAGGCTATAGTCTAAAAGCAATGCAAATGTGTTTTAGTTCGCTATAACCATTGATTCTAAGACCAATCTGTCACACCCTCAATTTTCACAAACGGGTTATTACCATTAGGCGCGTGACATACCAGGATCTCAGCCACTAGTTACACCAAACGACACAATAGTTACAAAACATGATTTCTCATTAACATTATAGTTTCCCAAAAAATAGAGTTAATTACGAAAACATAATAGTAATTACGGAAGCGTAATAATTTGTAAATCAAATGGCGCAGACAAGCGCAAACCGAAGAAAATATAGTTTGTAGAAAATATAAATGTTTCATTTGACCCAACAATGATGAATGCAGCGTGAGATGATCCTAATCGTGCGCACCTTAAGAACCTAAAAGAAACATTCTAAAGTGTCAACACAAGTTTGGTGAGTTTACAGGTTTTGATAAACAGAACATAATGAAAAACAAATACAATAAACAAAGTAATATCAGTAGATAGCTAGTCTACTTAACTAGTTACTCAGTGTATGAAGTTCGCAACCAAAGCTGACGATGTAAATGAACGACTCGGTTGTGAATACCAGGTCACAGCAACAGAAATTAGGTCAATTAAACACTCGTTTGACGTGCAGTCGTGCTAGTGCGACTCGCGCAGGTGAAGTTTGTCAAACCCAGTAGATCTACTCAGAATGAATATTATGTTTTGATACTTGTTATTGTCAATAGTTCGTATCTAATATTATGTTTTGATAACATTAAACTCAATCAATTGTAAAAAATACATTGTTATATAATCTAATATAAGAGTTATGAATGAGAAAACACAAGTTGACGAGTTTTCTTTATTTGTTTTCATCATAATTTATTACGTCCCCCCCCCCCCCTCCCCAACCCGGGGAAATCAAACCATATCAAACCATATCTTTTAATGAAAACTAAAAAAAATTGTTAATTAGATAAATATTATTAAAAAATCAACTTTATGAGAAAAAGATGAACCTATAATATAATTATTATAAACCTATAGTTAATGTTTTCAATAATTCGTATTTATTATTATTATTATTATTATTATTATTATTATTATTATTATTATTATTATGTTTTAATACAATTAAACTCACCCTTATTATAGTGTCAGTTTTTAAAATACGTTACTATATAATCAATAATAGTTATGAATGACAACACAAGCTTATGAACTTTCTCTATTTGTTTATATCATAAATAGAAGATTTCTCCACGCGCGTTGCGTGGAGAACTCCACAATAGTTATCATTTCGACGCACAAAAAGACCAAAATTTTTATTAAAAAAAATAGCCAACAAAACCTTACGTAATGGCTAACCTAGCTGACATAATTACCTACTCAGTGAAAAATTTTAGAATTAAAAAAAACAACAAAGTGAAGATGAAAAATATATACATAAAATGATATAAATGGGAGCAAAAAAAAAAAATGGGAGGGGGGGCTTGGTAGCCGTCCTTCGAGCATGCACCTTGATCATCTCCATCAAACTCCATTTTATTAGATATTTAGAATCATATCGTATCATAAAATAGTATTTCAAGAATACACTTCTATTATAATTCTATACTATAAAAACGTTTATTTTTCCGCTCAAACTACTTTTACTTTTTATGATAATTAGTAATTAAAACAATAATTTGTTCACATTTTTATAACTATTGTTTCAAATTTTGTTTATTCGAAGAAACAATTCAACGTTTCTTAATTCATTTCTCATTTGTAAATTAAAAAGATACCATATATAACACATTTTATAGTTATTTTATATATTATAAAACAGTTTAGTAATTAGAAGTATGTACAGATTATATTTATATTTTTATTATCCAACCCGTGTATTACTCGGATTTTTTAAGGCAGGTGTAATTATATATATCTTAAAACCAAAGTGATTATAATAAAAATTAAAGCAAGTGATTTTTACATGATAGTTTCTAATTTGATCAAACCTCAAACAATAGGCTATATTTACCAACTAAGATTGATTTTAGCGTATACAATGATAATTTTGTGATAATTAACCATTTTGTACCACTTGATCTTAAAAACTAAAAGACAAATGGGAAAAAACAAAAGTTGCTTTGTAAACGACTCTCTGAGTAGCCGTTTCCACCGATGTCGCATCTTTCGATGTTCGTCTTATTTAGTTTACATCTGCAACTTCTTCTTCCCTTAAATCCGCTCTTTTAGGGTTTGAATTTGATCTTCGTTTGAGGCTTTTGTTTGTCGAGTATGTTGGTTTTACTTCATAGGATTTCATTTTCATCTTCGTTTACGGCCTCCAGATTGATTCTACCTTCCGGATCAACTTTTCTCCGGTGAATCATCTTTTTTACAATTGCCACGTGACCCAATCAATGTTAATTACTATAGCTAAGATTATGCTTTTATATAGACTACCAGTAGTCATGTGCATTGCGGCGGAAACAGAACTCGTAAATAAAGTGTCAGATTTGTTTTGTATATAAAATTCACGTTAAGACCTAGAAAAAATATACACATGACAACGATATATTTGAAATTTTAAAAACTAATATATATTAGAAAAAAAAACAAAATGAAGTTATATAATAAAAATTAAGAGTGAATTATGATCAAGATAACCATTTTAATCTATTAGGTTCTTTTCCATGCATCCAATCATTCTACTTTTATTTTATGTTCATTTAAGTTCAACTCACTTTAAGGGTATAACCATCTTTTTATACGTTAGAAGCTAAGTATATAAATTACTAAACAATATAATAGATGAAACATAATAAAATAGTTTTTTAATGTCAAATGTGCAACTCTACTTTGAATAATAGGTGTTATCTTAATCGAATTCATTTATTCGTTTTAGATAGGGCATCACCTCCAACCTTCTCAAAAGAGAACGCATAATTGGAAAAACTGTTTGGCTCAACCCTAAGAACTTTTTTCTCAGAATGAGAATGGAACCAAAAAAACTTCTTATATTTATCTGTCTTAAATACCTTGATCATTGATAAATGATTTAATAGTTGGGGAAATATCTATGTAATTTATTCATAATAATAGAAAAAAGATAGAAAACAATAATACAAAAGCCCCATATTGTTAGTTTCTTATTCCTCTTTTTCTCAATTCGTCTTCTAGGTCTATCGCCTCCATGGCACCATGATACATAATTATGGTGCAAGTCGAAGTAACGGTGGCCACCACTGCAATGGTGGTGAAGGCATGATTTTGCGATGAAATTGAAGAGATCTTAGAAATTTTTTGAACTTTGAATCTTTATTATGTTGATAAGTTCATCTTTTTCTCTTGTGAAGAAGATAAAGGAATGAGGCAAAAAAATTCATGTTCTTGAAACTTTTTTATTAAAATTAAAATGAAAACTTGTTGATTACATAAATATTAAAATAATGATTTTATGTGAAAATGAAAAACTAAACTAAATTAAAATTGATAAAACTTCAACCATGTGTTTATTAAATAAAAGTATTTACTAAAAATAAGAAACAATGAAATACAAAACTAAAATAAAATTGATACAACTTCAAAGACGTGTTTATAAAGTAAAAGCTTTTACTAAAAATAACAAACAAAATGATTAATATATATAAAAAAAAGTTATATTTAAGATGAGAATTGTGTACCATGTATGTGGTGGGTTCCTCCTTGGAACTTATTTTGCCACGTACGGACCATTATTGGAACTTATATCTCATTTTTCAAAGGAGATTATACACACGTGTTCAAAAAAATACACAAATCATTCGTTTGTTTAAGCAGAAGTTGATATCTTTTTACTCTAATAAAACAGTATCTTGTGGTGACACGTGACGGCAACACATTTACTCTCATCAAAATTTTTTCGTTTCTCTCTTCTATTAAATAATTACCATAATTATTAATAATATTATTTAACTTTTTTTAGAACAAAAATAGTTTTTTAATAAATTTAAAAAAGATCTTCTTATTAATGTTATTTTTAAAAATAATTTTTATACAATAAAAATTTTTTACAAAACATCAAACTTTTTTAAAATTAGTGTTTTTAAAAAGTTAATTTTTTATAAACAAAAAATAATTAAAATTGAAATTTATAATAAGAAAATTTTTAAAAATGATATTTTTAATACAGTTTGTTTTGAAACAAAATATTTACTATTTTTTTGGGAAAAAAGTTTTATATCAAAAGTTTAAAAAATTGATATAAATGTTTTATTACATATTGTTCTTAGTATACATAATTTCAATTATATTTTATCGTAAAATATCGTTTTATACTTGATAAATTTTTATTATATTTAATATTTTATTTGTTCAACCCGTGTAATACACGGGTTTACTAAAGCTAGCAATTATTATAAACCTGTACTTGATGCTATCTTTCTACTCTAATAAAAAGTTATTTATGAGGACACTTGTCATCACCACATTCATTTTTATCAAAATTTTTCCGCTTCTCTCTCTTATTAAATATTTGCATTAATTACTAAAAATATTAATTAATAATTTTAGATCTAAATTAGTTTTATAAGTAAATTAAGAAGGGGATCTTTGTATTAGTTTATTTATAAGGAAATAAATTTTATAAAATAAGAAACTTTTCAAAAACGCAAAAAAAAAAAATTAATTTATTTTTTATAACAGTTTATTTTGAAACAAAATATCTAATTTATATTTTGGAAAAAAAATAAAAGTTTAAAAAGTTAATATAATTTTTTATTACTTATAGTCATTAACCATATCTTATATTAGAATATTGTTTTATGTCACACCTTCAAAATCCACGTGCGGGGTTTAACCGCGAGGCGTGTGAACAAACCAGGATACAAGTCATTAGTTACTCAGAACGACACTATATGTGACGTTGAAACAATTCATAATTTAAAACTTTAAAACTGTACGGAAGCGTTTTGTAAATAAATCAACCCAAGGCACTCAAAGTGTAACATTGGCAAAACGCGCGTCAAACCATTGTTTATAGAAAATAAATTCAAAATCAAATATTAAGTCAAATATGCTTGTTTGAGATGCATGCTAGACTCGTGAAGTGCACCTACCGGCAACCGAAGCTAATGACTTCAGAATAGCATACTAAAAGAGTCAACACAATGGTTGGTGAGTTCAAAAGTTTGCGTTTAACATAATCAGTGATAGTTATAAAACATAGAAATAATGCATTTAAATAGATAGCTAGTCTATATTCATAAGTATTAACCATAGTGATTTCGCGATCGAAGCTGACTGTGTTTGTCTGTTTGCCTCCCGCCACGACATACCAGGTAGTGACGCTGTTAGTTGTTTAGGACAATATTGCACCTGCTTGACCTCCAGTCATACAAGTGGGGCTTGTCAGACCCAGTAGTACTACCCAAGATTTCCCGCTATATTCCTTAATTAATGATCCGAAAGTGTAAGGACTTTCAATGGTATACAACACTATGTTAATCTATGCATATTTCATAATAGTAAAGCGTTTTTAAACAAGTATGCTATCTCCCCCAAGAGAGAGTGTTTAAAAGTGGGGCATGAACTCACCTGATGCGCAAATCAACAATAGGTGCAAAGCTAGCGATAAGAGAAAGACAACCCGTCAAAGGTTACCTAGAACATGTGAGTACATAAGTACGTGCAACCAGAGAAACATAACAACCCTAAATGCTCAACAACACATCAACCCTAGGGTTTTGAAACCAAAATGACACATTTGACCTAGTTGACCCCTTTGACCCGTTGGTGACTTGTTAAACGAATTCTTGTTTGATCAAGTTTAGTAACTCGTACCACATTATTACCATGTAAGCCTTTCACATAGATCACACCATCAACCTTAAACTCTATCATAATCATCATACCAACAAAGATCATCATATAGCATATTTCATCATACAACGCTTGCAAATCTAAACTCAAC
Organism: Flaveria robusta; assembly: GCA_025506415.1. Taxonomy (NCBI): domain Eukaryota; kingdom Viridiplantae; phylum Streptophyta; class Magnoliopsida; order Asterales; family Asteraceae; genus Flaveria; species Flaveria robusta. The sequence goes on from CM046475.1 coordinate 10,546,906, forward strand.
ATCATGCTCAACACAAACATAATTACATCACATCTAGCAATTCATACATTGATTCCAATCATGCACTACATGCCATGTGAAGCCACTCACGACTTCACATCCTAAACCCTGCCAATCCTACTAAGTAGGGGCCTCAGATTCGCACGCGTGTATGACGATCATTATCACATTAACCAACACAATTAACATCAATTAACATATGTCATAATATGATCTATTACAATCCCATACATGACCCATAATTCCCTACCCTAAATCAACATTAGATTTCTCAAACAATCCATTCAACATTCACATGATCCAATTTACACATTCTAACACCTTAGAAGTCATCAATAAACATTCTAGCATGATCCTAGTATCATGAACATGCCCAATTCCCAAAATCCAATGATTCATATCAATAAAGTTTCCCTTTTGGGAAAGTAACACCCAAAATCAATCTATCATCCAATTCCTTCATAAATTCATCAACATTATACCTAATCAAGTTCACAACAATCATCTAGACATGATATGCATCACCAATTCATCATAATTCCTAAACCACATGTATAAAAGTTTCTACTTATAGCAAGGTATGAACAACCATTCAAATCCATGAATTTCCATGAAGAAAAGTTTCCTCTTTAGGCAATATATGAACAATATGATCAAACCATGGATTTCTTGCATAATCAACATAACCCAACATTCATACAACCTAACTAACAACATATCATCATCAAACAATCATCAATTTCAACTTTTCTTCATCAATTTCGAATTGGTTCATCAAGAATCAAAAACCATGAAAAACTTGATAAAACTCACCTTTAAAAGTGTAGGGATGATGATTAACACTTGCTAACACTTGGAACTACTCAAAATCAAATTGTTCTTGAAGCTAGAATCTTGAAATCGATGGAATGAGGGATCTCGGCCGTAAATGAGGGATGGGGGCTAGGGTTTGGGTTTTGTTGTTTAAATATGGTAACCATTTGACTAAAACTCCCCTTGATGTTTTGTAAATTGTAAAAACTAATCTTTTTAGCAACTTTTTAACAATTTTAGCTACAAAATACAAGTATTACTAATCAACAATAATAATCATATACATTTTCAACTAATAACAAAACACATGAAATCATAGTTACACGTTGTCACGTTATCAAGTAAAATTCACAAATAATAACTTAAAATACATGAATCACATAACCACAACTAATAATCAACATTATTAATTAGATTATTATCTGTTTATCATAGATCATTGTTATTAAGTCACCAACGTTCAATGACAACTAGTGTGTGCTCATGACACGTGTATGCAAGACCTAACGAAACTAACGGAGTATGGTAATGAAAAATTACCAGATGTCACATTTTATAACTAATAAATTATTATTCTATAAAAATATTTTATTTGATCAACCTGTGTAATACACAGGTTTACTAAAGCTAGTTATATCTTAATACAATTAAACTCATATTTATTAAGTGGTCAATTTTAAGAATACGTTGCCATAAAATCTTGATACTAGTTGTGAATTAAATAAAAAAGCTTATGAGCATCATCTCTTTGCTTTTATCGTTACTGATGACCTGTCGTTGGGGTCATGCAAAAACCTAATCAACCTAGGTAGCTAGGGTAAGTCAGGTGTCGTATCCACGGAGAGCATGTGTCGTATCCACGGAGAGCATGTGGTTAGTGTTACACAATTTGGTTGATTATTTAATTAAGTTACTTAACTATATTAAATTATTGACTTACTTATACTATTGCCTCTTGGCTGTAAAAATTGGATTTTAAAATAATTAACAAGTGAACTATGAAAACAAATTACAAATAGTAAAAATTAATTAAGAAGACAATTATGAGAAATAGTAATCCACCCAGGGATCAAGATTTGGTTTTCGCTAATTGTTTAGTCCAGCTTGATGGAAAATCCTTAACGGGGATTCTATGTGTGTGATGATTAAGTGATATTGATAACCAATATTTAATGAGTTTTAGTACACAATACCAATTCAATTAGTAACTAAAATTTTGCAACCATATAAAATATTCAAATAAAGGTTAACTAAAACAACTGTTTAAATAATCAAAACATAAGTTAAACTTATAAAAGAACTTAACGGGTTCTAAAGTTTAATTCCATGGCAAGTTGAACACGAACAAAAACCTAATCACACAAAACCTATTACCCAAAGTAAATCACAAAAATTTAACCAATCATAATAACGATGAGTTCAAGTTCTATCATAACAAAAACTCTCATTAATATAAACTAGAAAAACTTTCCTGTGCGTTACTAGCCTTGATTCACATGCCAAATAGCGTCGCTTTGTTCTCGATTTGCGTGCATCAAAACAACGGCAGCCTCCAGAGGCTCTCCCCTCGTGCGAATGTCTTCCCCGTTTTGAATGACGGCTACTGATTTTGTTCTTCACATAGTGGGCTTTTAATCATTTGATGGGCCATTAATTGATTTTTAATAAGCACCCACTTCAAGTTTAAGTCCAACAAATAATATATGAAATCACATTCTTGGGCTTCATTTGCACACACTCATTCGTGACATTTGTCTCCATTCATCTTCCCATGTGCTTTATATTTCCCTTTGAATTATAATATCTCAGGTGTCCTGTTTGAAATTCCATTAAAGAATCCAATGAATTAATTTCAATATAATGATATATATTATAATAATCAAATCAAAGCATTTGATTATCTATTTTTCCACGTTGTATATTTTAAATATGTTTTAAATTTAGTTCAACACAAGATTGATAATCATAATATTTAGTTTACAATTTTAATCACATGTCTCCACTTTAATTAAAATTCACTGTTTTGCCTCATAATCTTTTGAAACTTTAAAACTCTAAACATGAATCATTTAGATATGCATTAAGGGTTAAAAAGTATATAATTAGATATTCTTAACACGCTTAAATCAACCGTCCATCAGCTACGTGTCAATGTGAGTTTACTATCAAGATCTATCGCATCCTCATATAAATACAATTCAAATTATTTTATTAAAACTAAAATTGAGAAGTTAGTGATTAAATAAATAGTTTATAAAAATAATCGACTTGATATGAAAAAAATGTTAATTTAAAATTGATAAAATATCAAACATGTGTTTATTAAATGAATGTTTGACAACAAAAATGATTGATGTTTGTTGTTTTATTAGCTTGATGAATATATACCCCGACCCATGTAGTCCTTCACACCAACGAGTAAAAATCTTAGCTTTTTGTATGTTAAAATATATGCTACAAGCTTTTATGTTGTTGTCTATGTCCTATGAAAATCATGTTACAGTTGGGTGAGGTGTTATGTATATTACTTGTTTTTTTCTCACCTCCAAAACAGGTAGATGAAATGTTTTTAACATCAACTGGTTTATTCTACTTATAATTTTTTAATGGGTTATGTATGTATGTAATGTTGGCAGAACTCTCAAATATTACGCACGTACATGATGTTAGTCAAACTTTCGAATATTTATAGCATATAATTCAGGATCATTTCAAAACTCGTAAACATTTATAGCAAGAAAGATCTGAATCTTTGGATCATTTAATCAAAGGCTTAAAATCAAAATGTTATTTATGAAATTAAGTTAAATATTAAGGAGATTATATTAAAGAAGGAAGGGCAATATATGGATTTATGTTATTATATACTAGCAAGAGACCCGCGTGATGCGGCGGTGTCGGCAAATTATAATGTGATATTTGTTTTCTTTTATTTTCTCATTCATATTGTAATACGTTGTACAATACTTCTATTAGTTTGGCTTACCTTCGTTTTAATGGACGAAAGTATAATATTCAAACTCGTGACCTTGCAGTGGGGTAAATGTAAAAAAACAAACAAATGGTACCTCATAGACATCTATGGGTTGTTATGGCCATGACCAACACTATCATGGGCATAACAGTATCCAGGTCTTGTAATCAGCTACATTCTTACAATATGCTAATACATGGACCATTTTAAATGTTCACAATCTTATAGACATATGTGGGTTGTTATGGCCATGACCAACACTATTATGGACATAACAGATAGTATCCAGGTCTTGTAATCAACTACATTCTTACAATATAATCATACATGGACCATTTCAAATGTTCACAACCTTTGTTAGATCTAGGAACAATAGGTCTAGATCTTTTGTATAGGCTTAGCACTTTAATCAATCTCTTGTAATAAGTTCTTTTGAATTAATCAATTTTGTATGCATTATATATATAGGTTAACCCATAACTATGTTGATTTATATATGTGATTGCAGGATAAACATCATAATTAGTCAAATTTTCATGAAAATTTGATTAAGTGTAAGAAATATCTACGGATGAACATTTGTGTTCTTCCGTAGATAATGTTCTTACACAAAGTACATCCGAAGATCTTCTGCGGAAGAACAACTCAGTGGATGAAGATCAAGGGATTGAAGATCTTCTGCGGAAGAACAACTCAGTGAATGAAGATCAAGAGATTAAAGATCAAAGATCTACGGACGAACAACTTGAATTCCAATGAAGTGAAGACTCCTACGGAAGACAAATTTCCTGCGGAAAGCAAAACTTATACGGAAGATCAACACTTGCATGTACTTCACCAAGTACATCAAGTCAACAAGTCAATCACTGAGTGATTTCATAAAGTCAACCTCTACGGATGACTTTAACTCAGTCAGAGAATGTCACATCATAACATTCTCTGAGTAACTTTCTTACCAAGACAAGAAAGTTACTGATTCCTAGAGATTTACTGTAACCCTAGCATAAATCCTTGAGCCTATAAATACAACGTATAGGCTCACACTTTCATACGGCTGATTACCGAACAATACACATCAATCAATACGATCATAAAAACCCTAGCAGCCGTCACATCAATTACACCAAAATCATCAACAAACATTGATAGCAATTACTATTTGAATTCTTTTGTAATCATTAATCAGTGTTTTAATGAAATACATTTGAATCAAATCGTGTTCATTTACTTATTGCAATTTACTGTTCTATTCTTCATTTGAATATTCAATTACATTTGTTATTACATATTCAATTAATCAAACAACTAATAGTGATAATTCTGCGATCTCTATTGGAACTCAATCTAATACTGATAATTCCTGATTGCGATCCTTGGATTAACAGGTGGTATCAGAGCAAAGTGCTCATTGATTTAGATCAATTGATCTATCAGTATTAGAATTGTTTGATTGATTGTCTATATCATTAGATTTATCAACTTGTTGTTTAGATCTATTGATTTTACGTAAAATTGCTTTTAGGTGTTCATAACAAATTGAAAGGTTATACTTCTGATTCAAGGAGTTTATCGATTAATCAATAGATAACGAAGGAAGTATAATCAACGATTTGGTGTAAAACATTCCTAAAACAACAAACCATGATTCATTGTTCAACGATTAGTATTACATTGCTCGATTAACATTGATCTACATTCAAAATTAATTGAAACGTAGATCGGCGTTATTGATTGATAATCAACAAGAGTTCAATTCATTTGAACAAAACATATCAATAAACATCCTCGAATTGATATCACCTTTGATGATCATTAAGAGGATTGACTGATTTGTGACTTCAACTACTTAATTAGTAAATAATTTGTCATTAACTAGTTCATTCGTAATCAGAAATTTGCTTAGTTGAATATTAACGTTTGACTAAAATGAGCAATTCTTTCAGTGGATCATCATATCAACCTCCAAAGTTGGAAACCAAAGCAGATTTCAAATCCTGGAAGATAAAATTCAGAAATCATCTGAATTACACAGATTCTGATTTATGGGTGTCAATAACAGAAGGTCCTTACATTCCTCCAGCTCTTGGAGCAGATTATAAAGATCATAATCAACCCATAAACACAAAAGATCTCTCACCTGAGGATGTTAAACGAGTCAAAGTTGACATTAGAGCCTACAGCCTGCTGAGTATGGCCTTACCTGAAGATATTCTAATCAAGTGTGAGAACTACAAAACAGTAAATTCCTTATGGAAAATTCTTCACTCTTTGTGAAGAAAGTGATGAAATCAGAAGCATAAGGAAGGATACACTTCGCTCTCAATATGAAACATTTTATCATATTGAGGGTGAATCTGTACCACAACAACTCCACAGGTTTATGCAATTGGTAATCGAGATGAATATTTTGGAGCTGAAATATACCAATGAGGAGTTAAACAAAAAGATGCTCCACACTTTGCCAGAGAGTTGGAAGCAAACTGTCTCCATGTTCAAAAACACACTAGATCTCAAAACCATTGGTTTAGATACTTTGGTGGCCAAAGTAGAAGCTCTTGAAATGGATGAAAAGTCAAGAAACAAGAGTGTACGAACACATGTCACCCCTTATCAGTTTAAAGAAACTAAAAGTGCTGGAAGTGCTTTTATTTCTAACAATGATAATGACAACTCTTGTACTGTGAATGAAGATGAGGAAGAAGTTAGCTTCTATGCATTAAAGCATGCAAAAACATCCACTCAGAGTAAGTCAGCAAAAGATAAAGGGAGTTTTGATGAAAAGAAAGATTCATCTTCATCATCAACAAAGTCTTCCTCCAACAACAATCAAGCAGAGCCAATCACTGTGATTCTAGATTCTGAAGAACAAAAAGCAGCATTTGCGGCTTTCAGCTCCAGTTTTCAAGCTTATCTGGGAAGCACTCTAACTCCTGCTAATATCTGCCAGCAAGATTTGGAAGAACTTCATCCAGATGAAGTAGAGGAAATGGATCTTCAATGGCAAATGGCAATGATAGCATACAGAGCCAAACAGTACCTGAGAACAAATAAAAACTTAGCTGCAGCCGGAAAGACAACCAAAATTGGTGTTGATAAGTCAAAAGTAAGATGTTTCAAATGCGATCTCTATGGACATTTATCAAGAGAGTGCAATCAACAATCAACTTCTAACATAAGAAAGAATCAACAACATCAGCAGCATCAGACTCATCAGCATCAATCTCATCAATCAACATCATCATCTCAAAGATCTACGAATGAACAACTTGAATTCCAATGAAGTGAAGACTCCTACGGAAGACAAATTTCCTGCGAAAAGCAAAACTTCTACGGAAGATCAACACTTGCATGTACTTCACCAAGTACATCAAGTCAACAAGTCAATCACTGAGTGATGTCATAAAGTCAACCTCTACGGATGACTTTAACTCAGTCAGAGAATGTCACATCATAACATTCTCTGAGTAACTTTCTTACCAAGACAAGAAAGTTACTGATTCCTAGAGATTTACTGTAACCCTAGCAGTAAATCCTTGAGCCTATAAATACAACGTATAGGCTCACACTTTCATACGGCTAATTACCGAACAATACACATCAATCAATACGATCACAAAAACCCTAGCAGCCATCACATCAATTACACTAAAATCATCAACAAATATTGATGGTAATTACTGTTTGAATTCTTTTGTAATCATTAATCAGTGTTTTAATGAAATACATTTGAATCAAATCATGTTCATTTACTTATTGCAATTTACTGTTCTATTCTTCATTTGAATATTCAATTACATTTGTTATTACATATTCAATTAATCAAACAACTAATAGTGATAATTCCGCTATCTCTATTAGAACTCAATCTAATACTGATAATTCCTGATTACGATCCTTGGATTAACAGGTGGTATCAAAGATCGTACAGACAACCTCTATTGTGATAATTCCTGATAATTCCTGATAATTCCGCGATCTCTATTGTGAGTTCCCGATTTGAACATGATCGTTGAGCTTGGATCTTAGGATTCAAATTGATGTGAACAAAATTTGATGATTAGATGCTAAAATTCAATAATGATGAACACAAAAGCTTTTTAATGCTTGTTGTTTATTGATTTGATGATGAATTCATCATCCATGAAGGATGGTGATATGTTGATGTTGGTGATGGAATATGATTCCCACGTTAGGTGGTGATCCATCCATGTACAAATGATGATAAGTATTGCTATTTATACTAATCTAGCATTTACAATAATTACAAAATAAACCCTAGACTAATAAAGTTGACTCTTGTTGACTTGTTGACTTCAAACTTCAATTCTTCATCTTCTTGTTGACTTGAATGTTAACTTGGAAATCTTCAATTTAAATCTTCAATTTATTCTTGTCGGCCAAAACCCAACAATACTCCTCCTAAATTGTAGATTTCCAATGATAAAGGTTGAAGCTTGAAACTTGATATTGATGTTCCTTGTTGATGCCATTTTGTTGAATAGTGATCCGTGTTGTTGTTTTCGTTGTTGTTGCGGAAGCGCCTTCTTGAATCAACTATTTTGGTGAGGTTTGAGGTTTTTATTTTCTGTTCTTGATGCATTAGGTGATGTTGTTGTTGGTCATGATCTTGATGCTTTTGATGTTGCTACTGCATTTTATGTTGTTGTTGATGGTGTTGCTGCTGAATTGATGTTGTTTTGCTGCAGAAATGCAAACAGTTTGCTGTTGAAGTAGCTGCTGAATTGGGATGTTGTTTTGCTGCAGAAATGCAGCCTGTTTGCTGTTGAAGTAGCTGTTGAATCAGCTGTTGTTTAGATGCTAATTCGCTGCTGAAAAGCAGCTCATTGTGATGTTGTTATACTGCTGAAACGGACTTGATTTGCTGCTGAAATAGTCGCTGAAACTGACCCGTTCTGCTACTGAATTGCTGTTGATTTGTTGCTGTTTGTAGCTGCTGATTGTTTGATGTTTAGGACTGCATATGGCTGCATAAACTTGGTTATATTTATGTTATTTTTGATGGTTGTGAGCAGCTCAATTTGCTGTTGAAATGACTGCTCTTCTGCTGCTATTTAGATGCTAATTCGCTGCTGTTTAGCTGCTGAAACGCAGCTTAATTTGTTGTTGTTTTGTTGCTGAATTAGCTGCTGAAACGCAGCTCATGTTCGCTGTTGCTAGGCTGCTGAAACAGGTGCTGAATCATGGTTGATTTGCTGCTGAAACTGGGTTGATTTGCTGCTGAAACTTCGGTTGTTTAGCTGTTGAAACGCAGCCTGTTTTGCTGCTGAAAACTGAGTATGTGCAGGGGCTGCACAAACGTGGTTAATGAAGGTGTTATGTGGGTGAGTTGGGGCTATTTTTGTGATGTTAAGGGTGAGTTTTGTTGAGGATTATGGGCTGCAATAAGTGGTTTGATAAGGTTAAGGGCTGCACACTTCAGCGGATTAAACACCAGTTGTTCAAGGATGCAATGTTAGGCCCACCTCCGGACTCGGAACACAATCTATCCGTATATAAAATTGTGATGATTTGCTGTTGATTTTGCTTCATAAAGAAGTTGTACCAGTTGCTAAAACACTTGTTTATTTGCTGAATCAAAAATTCAGCAAATAGCTCATAGAAACACCTTAGATCATTGTAGAATTGAGCTAATTATTGTATATTGTTGAAAACTTGTATAAAATTGATTTGTAACTTGTTTGTACATCAATTTAATACAAATTTTGATTCCCAATCAGATTGAATCAAAATCATAATCATCACCTCTTGAACATCAAAAACCCCAAAACTAATACTATGATTAATTAGCTTTGAAATCACCTTGTATTGTTGAATTGATTGTTGAATTGGTGTAGCAACAACTTAGATCAAAATCCAAAACACTTATTGATCCAATTCCATGCTCCAGATCTGAAAATTTGTTGAAAAGACCAAGAACACACACACTAGTGTGTGTATGTGTTCATATGCTACTAGAAACCCAAAATCTAATCAAATTGATTCAAACTTGATTGATTTGCCTTCCATTGATGAATCTATTATAGAAATGATTAGATAACATCACATTAATGTTGATTTCATCAGATTCACCTTTAAATCCATAGATCTAGTGAAGAACACCAAAAACTTTTTATCTAAGTTTTCTTCAAATCTCCACCAATTTTAGCAATCTAACCATGAAATCTGATCAAAATCAATATGAATCCAACAACTCTAGCTCTGATACCAATTGTGAGTTCCCGATTTAAACAGGATCGTTGAGCTTGGATCTTAGGATTCAAATTGATATGATCAAAATTTGATTATTAGATGCTAAAATTCAATAATGATGAACACAAAAGCTTTTTAATGCTTGTTGTTTATTGATTTGATGATGAATTCATCATCCATGAAGGATGATGATATGATGATGTTGGTGATGGAATATGATTCCCACGTTAGGTGGTGATCCATCCATGTACAAATGATGATAAGTATTGCTATTTATACTAATCTAGCATTTACAATAATTACAAAATAAACCCTGGACTAATAAAGTTGACTCTTGTTGACTTGTTGACTTCAAGCTTCAATTCTTCATCTTCTTGTTGACTTGAATGTTAACTTGGAAATCTTCAATTTAAATCTTCAATTTATTCTTGTTGGCCAAAACCCAACAACCTTATATACATCTGTGGGTAATTATGGCCATGACCAACACTATCATCGACATAATATATAGTATACAGGTCTTGTAGTCAGCTACATTCTTACATCATACTCATACATGGACCATTTCAAATGTTCACACTTCAACAAAACGGTAAATACGAATTTACTTTCACTTGCAGAAAAAACTGACTTGAAATTTGATTTTAGTGTATACGTACTAAAAGTTGTTATTTTGAATACCCATAGTTGTAAATTATTTAGCGTGTTAATGTTCTAAAGTAGAAAAAAACAAATATTTCTTAAACACCACCGAAGCATCAATTATACTCAATATTAATTCATCATGAAAACTAAAAGGCATCATATGACACATAATGTAATAAGAAGAGGACCATGGTGCATATGTAAAACATGCATGACAAAACTATTTAAAGAAGAACTACCCGCAATACTTAAGACTCAACTTCTAGTTAGACATATATGGTCCATTGAAGTACTCCACAAATTAGCAAAATGATTTTAAAAAAATAGGATTTTAGCATCAAGGTAAAAGTGAGTATAAACAAAACCAAAAATCCAAAAAAAAAAAAAAAAGAAGTCAAAGCAAAGAAAGCGAAGGCTTTCTATTGCAACTCTAAGTCTGCTTACATAATTTTTAGTTCATGATCACTTGTACGTATCCTAAAAACATAAATATAAACAATATTTTTTAACATTTTTTTCTGTAAAAAGGTCTTGATTTTCAATCCATACTTGCAAACCATTAAACATAACCAAGGCAACCTGTCTATTGAATTGAGTAACAGGAGAAATCGAGAAACCTAAAAATGCTTGAAAATGAGATGCACCCTATCACAAACTTTGGATCTGTGTAATGTAATTTATTCAATAACTAAAAGCAAAAGAAATTCATTAGGAAGAAAAGGGTAAGTTAAGATCGTATACAACACTTGTGCCATTACTCCTTATATCTATGATGAATGATTAGAGTAAACAAAAAAGACATTGAAACTATGGCCAAGCTATCCCATCGGGGACATCTGATAAAATTGAAAAAGTATAGACAATCTAAATAGTGAACCTAAGATGTAACATATGACACACAAATAAAGCATACATAGGTAAAAAAATCACAAAAACACAATTTGAATAAAACTTCAGTACTATTTTGCCATTGCACTGTTCCAAACATATAATTTGCATCACATATAGTAACGTGAAATAGTTGGTTCTATTTTGAAATTAATCTTTGCAATGTTAATTAAAGTTAGTCATACCAATGGAGATGAGTTCTGTTTTGGTGTCTTATTCTTTCAATATATGGATGTTTTCAACATTTAAACTGTCCTTCATATTTATCCCTTCATATTTATCTAATGAAGAAGGGTAAAAAGAGAGTCACCAGTTTCATGACATCACCACGATTAACACATTTACTGTGACAACCGACCTCTCGTACCACCAATATTATCCGCTTTGCTCACGAGGAGCTCACGGATTTGCTTTTGGTTGCCCGGGTGAAAACTTTCCAGGGAGGTCACCCATCCCTAGATTGCTCCCTCCTGAGCAGCTTAACTATGGAGTTCTCCTCTCATCCACAGCCAATACGCCCAAAACGCGTTGATAATATTAGAGACCAGACATTACTTATGAACCAGGAATCTCTCCCATGCACAACTGATGTGGGATATATGCAAGGTGTCACAATCACCCCCCTTTTGACTCATCGTCCTTGATGAGCCCGAGAACATACTCACCATCCCCGGTGAGGTTTGTCCCACCATCGCAAACGGCATAGGAGTGGCTCTGATACCATTCTGTAACACCTGGCCTCTCGTATCACCAATATTGTTCGCTTTGCTCACGAGAAGCTCACGGATTTGCTTTTGGTTGCCCGGGTGAAAACTTCCCAGGGAGGTCTCCCATCCTTGGATTGCTCCCACCTGAGCACGCTTAACTGTCATGTATATCTCGAATGCCACTTATGCCCACACCCTATAAAGATTGAGCGGTCCATTTAAGTCCATTTGCAAGTTTCTACGTTTGGAAGAAAATGACCAACACACAGTACTTAGTCAATAGGAGCCTTTATATCTTTGTCATGTATATCTCGAATGCCACTTATGCCCACACCCTATATCAAATTCACAAAAAAATAATCAAAGATCAATGAAGGATTAGTGATATAACACGTCATATTTAAAGGATAAGAAACTGGTCATGCTCTAACATGCCATTTGCTTAAAGTCTTCCAAACTCCATCTTTATGACTCCAAACAATTGATATCATCATAGTAACTAAAACTATTGTTTAACATTATTAAATCTTAAATACTTACCAATGCTTAACACACATATGATTATGAGTCCAAATATTAAGCGAGATCCACTTTACTTGAAAAAAAGGATGATATATTTAGAAAACTATAACACTACTTCATGCTTGTGTGTATATATATTGAAATTTTAAATGGATAAATGCAATTTAAGAATAAGATAAGATCATTTGATAAAGGATGGGCCAAGAATCTTTAATTATCAATAAGATAATACAAAAAGATTCAAACAATCTTGATACTCAATCACTAAATCTTCCTCTACATAAAAGAGTTGAAAGCAGTTGCAATTCTCTAGTATCCTTACTGGATGTCTTGATATTATCTCTAACTTTTTCTCCTGTATGAACAATTATAACAAGAAAATTTGAGAATAAATATGACACGAGTTTCATTATAAAGTATGAGAAAGTATTAGTTATGAATAATGGAATATAGTTATGTATAGTATCTAACCGGTCAAACATATTTAGCATAAAGATAGCTTAAAAGAAAATAAGTAAAATAGGTCGATATAGGTAAAGAGGAAAATCCATATAAAGTAATGCAGTTTTATCTTAAACATTAAATACATCAAATATATATATATATATTTGTATCAAATATATAGATTTGTAGGCGAAGAACTCACCTGCTCTTGAACCTCTTTAAAGATTCAATGTTTTTCATACATCAATACATTTGAAGCTTCTTCAATATGTCATACGCACCAATGTAACCTGTTAAAGCTATGAAAGAAAACATAACAATAAACATGAATAAGGTATTGAGCAGATCTCGAAAGTTTTCGGTTTCCTTTCGTATTTTTAACACGAGTTAAACAGATTTCTTTGTCATTACCCTCTAATAAATCCAATTTCTTATTATGATAGTCCCATAATTCATTGAATAAATTGGCTTTCAATCTAACTAAACCAGGATAACATGTTCGAGTTGAAGTTACCTCATTGTTATAAAGACGTGAAGAAGACGATGCATTAATTCCCCGGTGTAGACGAAATCAATCAAATGAAATGGCCAAATCAACCTAGCATAACAAAAAAATAGATTAAAGTACACATAAATTATATGAATTTTAAACCCCAAATGTATAGATAAACATAAGTGTTAATAAACATCATCATCTATATCATTCCTCTTTGAGGACATTGCATAACAACAACCGGGCTTTGAGTAAAAAATACCTGCTTCTTTGATTCGGATGAGGATGAGTAATTGTATGAGCCAAAAGGTAAAGTTCAGCTTGCAAGTAAAGTTCATCATGGGCGCCGATGATGTTCATCTTGCCGGTAGCAACATGGCAGTGACGACGGTTGCCATATTGTTACCCTATTAATTCAGTCCTTCAAAACCTCAATTTTTACTTCAATTGAAATTAGTGATGATAAAACAAACACCAACATATTAAAATCAATATGAAGCCAATTGAAGATGACCAAATAATCGATTGAAGGAGGTCGCCGATGAAGAACCTATTGAAGGAGATGAAGGTGTCATTTGAAGAAGACGAATATATGATGAATGATGCTGATTTGAATCGTCAATTGAGGAGAAAGAATTAAAGATGAATTGATTAAGATGACACCTGTTATGGTATTAAAGGGCTAGCGAGGGTAAAGGAGGGTGATATGTACAGGCGCGTCTTACAAAAGGTGGTGAAAATCCTATTTTGCCCTAATGTTTTGTATTATATAGTAGTAAAGATATCTATACTACTATATAATACATTTTAGAAGGACAAAATAGTAATTTTACTCAAATTGTAAGACGTCTAATACAATATTTTAAGCATAAAGTACAAGTGTTCTATGCAATAGTTCCATTTTACCCCTATTTAATAAACTATTTTAATTAATACACATTATTAATACATTATTTAATAATATGATATTATTTAATTCAATACATTTAATATTATATTATTTTTAATACTTGAAAATGACATTTAAATTAATTAAATAATATTTAAATAATTAAGTATACAACTAATATTTATAATAACCAATAGTTATATTTTCTAGGTGTATTTTGAATAGTCGATAACTTTAGTATTTATGATTAAATTTGTTAGTAAATGACATATTATTAATACGTCTAAAAATATTATAATAATAATAAATATAATAATATTAATAATAATGATTATTTTTATTAAAAGGTTAACAGCAACAACAACAATATTGTGTTAAAATTTAATAATATGTTTTTATTATTTTATTGTATCGATAACAATATAATAAGAACATATCATTAATCATGATACAATGTTTTACATTTTATGATAGTTTTTATTCAAATACTGTTAACATATTTATTTTACTTGATATCCACAATTTATTAAATATCATATGTTTAAGAGTTAAATGCGTTTTATGTCCCTGAGATTTCATATAAATTGTTATTTGAATCCAAAAGTTTAAAATGTTGCCATTTGCATCCAAAGGTTTCACAAAAATTGTCATTTGAATCCACTTAACTACTCCTAAATAACGCCATTAAGTTTTTTTGTTAAGTTTCCTAAATTAGAGGTATTTTAGTCAAAACAATTACAAAATAATAAAAATCAGCTCTACGTGATAAGTTTTAGGCGTTCAGTCTCTTTTATTAATTATCGTTACGATTTTAATTTACAAGTAATAATAGATCAGAAGTTCTTTTATTTAATTAAAAAAGTCATCTCTGAACGTTCTATTAGATAAAATAAAATATAAGCTTAACTAACTAAATGTGATTCTTTTTTAACTTTATAAAACATACAAAACAAAAATATATATAAATAAACAAACAAGTCAAATAACATAAATTATTTAAATCATAACCATAAAAGACAGATTATCATAAAAGTATAAGAACAATTAATAATATGAAATTACCTGCCATGAATAATAATCATAAAATATCAATTATCGTAACCATAATTAAACTTTAAACCAAAGAAATCTATGTTTAATAAAACGGGCAAAAGTAACATGATTACTAAACCAAAATACATTACCAAGACAAAACAATAAAAGACTATTATAAAGTCAAATCATAACTGCAATTATCAAAAGAAGCTAAATATATAAAAACCCTCATATGAGTTGGTTCTTTATTTTGTAATTTTTTTAATTAAAATAACTCTTATGTTGGAAACTTAACGGAAAAAGTTAACCGTGTTATTTAGATATAACCAAATGGATTCAAATGGCAATTTTAGTGAAATCTTTGGATGCAAATGGCAACATCTTAAACTTTTGGATTAAATGGCAATTTCTATGAAAACTCAGGGACGTAAAATGCATTTAACTCTATGTTTAATAATAGTATCATGACGATATAATAACGAATCACTAAAGCATGTATAGATATACATGAGAATCCGAGCGCTTATATCATCAAACTAACTAAAATCATGATAATCCCAAAAATTATCATTGCCACGTTCATATATACATTTAAAATCAAACCGCGAGGAAGCGCGGGTGTCCACCATACTACTATATAAAGCAAAATCTTAGGATACAAATGTAATTTTACAAAAAAATTAAAACATCTAATACAACTTTTTAAGCATTAGGTATAATTGTTCAATGCAATCATTCTTATTTTACCCCTTATTAATAATGTCACACCCTCAATTTCCACAAATAGGGTATTACCGTTAGGCGCGTGACATACCAGGATCTCAGCCACTAGTGACACCAAACGACACAATAGTTACAAAACATGATTTCTCGTTAACATTATAGTTTCCCAAAAACAGAGTTAATTACAAAAACATAAAAGTAATTGCGGAGGCGTAATAATTTGTAAATCAAATGGCGCACACACGCGCAAATCGAAGAAAATATAGTTTGTACAAAATGTAAATGTTTCATTTGACCCAACAATGATGAATTCAGCGTGAGATGATCCTAATCGTGCGCACCTTAAGAACCTGAAACAAACATGCTAAAGTGTCAACACAAGGTTGGTGAGTTCATAGGTTTTGATAAACAGAACATAATGGAAAACAGATACAGTGAATAAAGTAATATCAGTAGATAGCTAGTCTACTTAACAAGTTACTAAGTGTATGAAGTTCGCAACCAAAGCTGACAATGTGAATGAAGGCCTATGCTATGAATACCAGGTCACAGCAACAGAAATTAGGTCAATAAAACACCCATTTGACATGCATTCATGCTAGCGTGACTAGCCTGGGTGGGGTTCGTCAAACGTAGTAGATCTACTCAGAATAAGCTCGCTATAATACGTGCATTAACAGTTCGAGTATGAGGACTTAAATTGGTATAACACTAGTAAACAAGTGACATTCAGTAATACTTATCAAATGAAAATACGTCTAGAACACATGTTTCTCTCCCCCAAAAGAGTACAAGTAAAGTGGGGCTTAGAACTCACCTTGATTGCATAATGAATAAGATAATGCAGAGAGTGGAAACTAGATTTCCGGATAACCAGAATTTTATTAAATATATAATTAATATTAATTATTAATTATAAACATAAGGATTATACGGGTTGTGCGTTTCACGATTCGGTCACGGTGTCATTATTGATAAATTCTCCACTTACAAGCAAGCATAAATTAAATTAATATGCACAAAACTCAACTGTCATGTATAAAGCACATATTAAGCGCCTCAATTACATAACCATATATATTAATATTCATATGTTTGATGTCACGTAGCTAACTTATATTAGAGATCAGTGACCAAACATAACTCTTCAATTGGTAATCCACACCCCCACATATAGCATGTTATGGACACATTCATAACGTACATAACCCACCCTTGTACTAAGTATTATGCACACTCAATGCACTCTACAATCTCATGCCCGCACCAATCGACATACACGCACCCAGCAACACCATACTAACTAGAACACATAGAAATATGATTTAGTCATGCATGATCACACACACACACACATATATATATATATATATAATATACACCACAACCAGCTAGTCCCCTCTCCATACAATACCCACTTAGAACAACCAGTCAATTTCATATGCACAACCCAAACCCCCAATTCAACCATCACATAAGATAACCCTTACTTGTAAGCACATAAACACAGCCATAGCAATGCACCCACTTTTCAAAAAAAAACACACCTGCATATGTGCTCATGAGCACACACACATCTACGCAGATTACACACCACACACACATGCTCGGATATATACATACACACATAATGAACAAGATCCAAAAAACACCTGCCGAGGGTTTCGTCGATCACCACCCCAAACACTTCCACGAAACCCTGCCCTACGAACACACACACACACACACACATATATATATATACCTACACCATGCAAACACACACAACCAACACACAACAAACACACCCACCAACACCGCCAAGCATAGGAAAGCTGAAATCAATCAACCGAAATCAAGAACCGAAACCGCGACACAACGAACCGCAAGTCAAAGGGTGCTAGATCTTACCGGAAGAGATGTCGAGGCTGTTTCGGTTGATCTTGCGACTGCAGGTGATGGGTTTCTCGTCCCGAAGTGGTCGATCGAAGCTGCCGAATGGAGAGACTGCCGAGAGAAAGGCTGCCAAAGGAGTTTGCTAGGGTTGAAGGCTGTTGTCGAGGAGTTTGCTAGGGTTGAATTTGCGAAGGGGAGGGAACCAAATGGAGGAGTTACGGTTTGTACAAAAGAGTTGGTGTTAGGAGTTGCACAATGGTCCTCGAAGGTAACCTAATTTGGATTAAGGATAATTAAGTTTATTCAACCTAGAGTTTGTTATTAATAATAATAGTAACAATATATTTAGTTTAATAATTAAAATTATTAAATTTTTTTATTAACAAGAATAATAGAAACCAATTTAGTTTAATAAATAAAATTGTTAATCATAACTCATAGAAGAGAGTTGGGGTAACGGAACCACATTAGCTTGAAAACTCGGGTTGTCACAAATAAACTTCTTGTAATTAATACATTGATTAATACATTATTTAATATTATAAGATTATTTAATTTACTACATTAAATATTATATATTTTTTAATATTTTAAATTAACATATAAATTTAAAAATAAGTATTAACTTATTTAAATACTTAACTAATTACTTTTATAACAACAACAACAACAATAATAATAATAATAATAATAATAATAATAATAATAATAATAAAATTTATAAATAAGTATTATTCTATTTGAATACTTAACTATATAATTACTAAATACTTTTATAATATGATATTAATAATAATCTATATCTATATCATCTATTGTTTATTATTATCTATAAAACATCTCTTTAAGAAAAAATTGTAATTTTGTAATAATTTTAAGATAACATATAAAGGATCGCAAAATCAATCTTTAATAATATAAAAAAAATTTCCTATTAAACTCTCATTCTGCTTCAAAAAGATAAACCACATGGTTTTCTATTAATATATCTATATTTAATATCTAATGTTATAACAAATCTTTTAATTGTTGTATTAAATCAATTCAACCTATAGTATGTCGAATTTGAATTTTCTTGAAAATCTTCGTTAAACTTTAATCATGTTCAACACATATGCTTACTTAAAAGTTGAGTCATTAAACTATTCTTGTTAATGGTAATTAGTTCTGTAACAATATGTTAGCTCTAACATAAGATAATAAATATAAGTGGTATAAGAGATTTAAAGCATAAAACAAAACAATTGATAAATTAAGTGAAATATAACAAGTATGTCTAAATTGTTCACTCCGCCACAACGCGTAGGTTACCCAATAGTATACTCTAAAAACTGTACTAAATTTACTTGTTTCTCTCACCGAATTCTGTAAACTTACATATGACGAAGAGAAAAGTTCAGCCAAGATTTGCTATATGTGCAATGATGGAGTTTACCTCACCATAAATTCATCTCCAAAGTAATTGATCCACGATTCATATATTTTGTATCATCTCAATTTTCGTCCAAGACATAGTTGCAACAACTGTTTGCATCCAAGAAAAGAAGAAGATCCATGATTTCGATCGGGTTATGTTTTTACAATGTACTACTAACAATATATATATGTATATTTGTGCGTAGATTGTTGATGATTATTACATATGTATAGAGAAAATCACAAATAAGTAAAATTTTGATTCATGTGAGAAATGGTGTTATACAAAGAGAAAGAAAATGAATGCCACTGTAACTATCTTTCCTTCAATCTTGGTTTTGTGTATCAATTATAAAACTCCTAAACCTGCGACTTGCATTTTCTATTTTCTATAATTGGTCATTTAATACTTGGTAAGACCTTCCATATTTGTTATCTCTCAGATTATAATAGTTTTAAAAGCAAGATACAAGGCTATAGTGGAACTCATTTTTTAGAACTTAAATAGTATTTGGATTTACAGAAGTCACAAATTACGAAAAAGTTCATGTAGTTTAAATGGAATCGTAAAGATGTAGTTTTTAATTTGTATTTTAGTGATAAATATTTAATCAGAGATATGTAAATTATAATCTACCTTCGTTCGAAAAAATACTAAAAAATATATTTTCATTTAACAATTTCGGACGTCAAAATGTGCAAACATCTAATCTTTGTCACATAACATTTATTTACACTTTTGTATCTTTTTTTGTTAAATACTTTGAACATTCACGTGTATAAACAACTGTTTTGGTATATGTACATACTATGTTACAATCTCGTGTATTACACGAACTAAATAAATTTACTGTTACATGATTAATAATATAAAAAGTTATGTCTTAAATATTGTATATCATACGGATTGAATAAACCCATGATTTACATATTTAAAATTTTGAAGTTAAATTATTAGATGATCTATAATGGTGATAAGTGTCCGGATTTATTTTTATTTATTAGTATAGAGATATGTAATATGTAACTAAATACTCGAATTACACATATGTAAAATATTTACATATATTTAAATATTCAATTTGTTTGAATATTTACATATAGGTAAACATATGATCATTCTAAGAAATAAATTAGTATGAAGGGTTACCCATATGTGAAATAGATTATTATTATAAAAAAAACACTGATTATTAGCGTGAAGATTTACACATATGTAAATAGATTATTAACATAAAAACTTACATATAAGAAACTGATGACCAAATTAAAAATATAAAGTTAATTTCAATTTTGCTCTCTAAGTTTTGACAAAAGTAATCATTTTCCTCCAAAAGTTTCAAAACTATCAATTTCAGTCCAAAAGTTTCATCATTTGTATCAATTTCAGTCCAAAAGTTTCATCATTTGTATCAATTTAAGTCCAAATGTTTTATTTTTTTATTCAAGTTGAAACAACTTATGAAACTTTTGGATTGAATTGAAACAAATTATGAAACTTTTGGAGGTAAATTGATATTTTTAATTTTTTGAAGGAAATTAGTTATTTTCATCAAACCTCAGGGAGCAAAATCAAATTTAACTCAAAATATAAATACATGTAAAATAATATAATCACATATATATAGGGGAGGGATCAAATGAAAACCATGTTTATAATTAAAAACCATAAAAACCACCGCTACCCAATTACATAATTTATAATTGATTTAACTTTTAAATTATTTAAAGTATATTTGAGTAAACTTCAATCTTATGTTTCAAGGTCATTATATATTCTTTAATATAAACTCTAAAGAACGTCGATGATGACGAAACGATTTACATATAAGAAAACCTCAACTTATAAGAAAACCAAGAAAACTACTTTTAAACCATTGATCAAGATTGATCAATGGTTAATATCAATCAATGGCAAATTTGAAAATATTTAATAGATAATTGATTTAATTAAATAATTCAAAGGTATAATAGGTAGATTCTACTTTTAAATTTAGAAACAACCAACATCCCTTAAATCTCTCTATCTCTTTCTTTTCACAATCAACATAATATCTGTTATTTTTAATTAACTACATTTATTTAAAATCAATCCTAATATTTGGTTACCGGAAGAACAATAATATTTTGTTTGCACATTTTTAGTAATTAGGTACATGTTTACATATACGTAAACATTCGGCAATGTTCTTTTTCTACATTTTAAGTAATTAAGTACTCGTTTGTGTATACGTAAACATTCGATTGTATCTTTTTGGCACATTTTCAGTAATTAAGTACATGCTTATGTATACGTAAACATGTTTACATATATGTATACATACGTTCAAACATGTCTATATATATGATTAGGTATATGTAAGAAGGCATACATATATGCTTATGTATATGTAAACATTTTTACACTTGTAATTACACTTGTTTACATATATGCAAGCGATAAACTATACGAAAAAAGAAGCCAAAATTAAATATATCTAAATAGTATCTATTATGTATATGTAATACGATGTAAAATCCAAATATAAAATTAAAATAACCATGGACCAAATTAAAGTTTTATATATCTAACTGGTATCTATTACATATATGTATACATAACGCAAGTTACACATAAGTAATTCTCATTAAAAAAGTTAAAGACAATCAGAGAATAAAAGAAGAAAGTGAGTTACATATACGTAACCCAAGTTACATATGAATATTAACTTTTAATAGGTTTTTTCATGATAGAAGATTATGGTGTTGAAATTCATAGATTTCAAAATCTTACAATTATATGCATTCTAATTAAACAAGAAAAAGCCTTATAATATACTAACTCACTTCAGATCTTTGGAAGTAACCCAATACTCCTCTTTAAGCTTAGCTAGTTCCTTTGTTTTCTTCTTCTAATCAAACTTTTTAACCATCTTCACTTGCTGATAATAAACGCAATAAGGTACCGATTCAAAATGTTAAAACCATGCAAACGAATGTCTCTTGTTTTAGCACCGTAGGTGTCTTTATAGACTATAAAGACGCCTCACGTATCCATATTGGTTCTGGTACGTATCTCTCCAGATGTGTTGTTGAATGGAGAGTTGTGTATGAAGAGGAACCGGTTTAATTCTTATGAGAGCCTCCAGTTTCCCTTCCTTGACATAATTTCCTCCACAAAAGATTGCTAGTTGAAAATTAAGAAAGTTACACTTTTGAAAACTAAAGAATATGAGTTGTTTGATTGATCAGATCCTTAGCATTTTTAATATGGAGATTATAATAAAATAATAAAAAAGGGTATTCAAATCTCGAGAGGAATCTACCAAATATAGAGTTGATGTAATTTTACAAACATACCCTTTTGATATAAAAAATAAAATTTTAATTAGAATTTATGTGATTGGTGGATGATGGTTTTCTTAGTTTTCTCAAAATTTGATGGTTTTCTTAGGATCCCTCCCTTATATATATATATATATATATATAGGGGAGGGTCGGAGGGATCAAATGAAAACCATGTTTATAATTAAAAACCGTGAAAACCATCACTACCCAATCATATAATTTATAATTGATTTAACTTTCTAATTATTTAAGTATATTTGAGTAAACTTCAACCTTATTTTTCAACTTCATTATATATTTTTTCATATAAACTCAAAGTAATGTCGATGATGACGAAACGATACATATACATAACTTGTAATAGCTATATGTACGTAACTCTTAGTTGTACAGATGTTAACACGTACTTACATATATATAATCCATACATGTATGTAACTGTTAGTTGTACACTTTGTAACACGTACGTACATATATGTAACCACTGGTTTTCATGGTTTTCATTTATAATATAGTTTTTAAGGGATCCCTCCCATATATATATATATATATATATATATATATATATATATATATATATATATATATATATATATATATATATATATATATATATATATATATATAGGATTGGGTTCAAATAAAAACCAAGAAAAATTGTGTAAACCAATAAACCAAATCTCCACCTTTGATTTATGAAGATCAATGGCTCATATTTTTTTTGAATAAAATAATAAAAAGTTGTACTTTTATTGGAACACGTGTACAAAAAATCAAACAAATATGAGCCATTGATCTCATAAATCAAAGGTGGAGATTTGGTTTATTGGTTTACATAAATTCTCTTGGTTTACATTTGAACCATCCCATATATATATATATATATATATATATATATATATATATATATATATATATATAGAGTTAATTACACGATTGGTCCCTGTGGTTTACCCATATTGCAATATTGGTCTCAACTTTTGAGAAATTACAGGTTTGGTCCTTACTGTTTACCAACTCGTAACATGATTGGTCTCTCACACTAACTTCTGATAAGTTTTTCAGTTAAGTGGATGTGAAAAGACCAAAATACCCCCGCACTAAAAGAAAAAATATTTAATATATAAATTAAACTAATACAACACCTCCCGTGCACCACCGTCGGCTCGCCACCGTCGCTGCACCACTGCTTGTTCCGGAACCACCGCCTGCTCACCACAGTCGCTGCCTAACCGCCGCCGCGCACCACTACCGCCTGCGCATCACTATCGCGGCCCCCCCGCCTGTGCACCACCGTCGCCGCTAACCCGCCTGCGCACCCCATCATCTCCGTCTACACACCACCGTCGCCGCCCCCCTGCGCACCACCGTCGCCGCCCCCCGCCTGCCCACTCCGTCGTCTCCGTCTGTGCATTGTCCCCGCCCCCGCCTGCGCACCCCGTTGTCTCCATCCACGCACCACCATCGCAGCCCCCGCCTGCACACCCTGTCGTCTCCGTCTCCGCCTGCACACCACTGCCGCCCCCCAGCCTGCGCACCCCGTCATCTCCATCTCCATCTCCGCATGCGCATCACCGCCGCCGCCCCCCGCCTGCGCACCCCATCGTCTTCGTCTCCGTCTCCGTCTGCGCACCACCTCCGCCGCCCCCCCGCCTGCGCACCACCGTCGCCAACCCATATTAATTTAATTTATATTTTAAATATTTTTTATTTAGTGTAGGGGTATTTTAGACTTTTCACATCCGCTTCACTGAAAAACTTAACAGAAGTTAGTGTCAGGGACCAATCGCGTTACGAGTTGGTAAACAGTAAGGACCAAACTCGTAATTTCTCAAAAGTTGGGACCAATATTGCAATATGGGCAAACCACAAGGACCAATCGTGTAATTAACTCTATATATATGTATATATATATATGTATGTATATATATATATATATGTATATATATGTATGTATATAGGGGAGGGTTCATGAGAAAACCAATAGTTATGTGAAAACCAAAGAAAACCATATAAAGCAATAACATAATTCAAATTTTTTTTGTTATTTTAATTGTTAAAATGCTATTTAAGTATTTCGTACAAATATGTTGAGCATACATACGAGAATAAAGAGTCTTACGTATATGTAACACTATGTCGAATGAAAAATGATTACGTATACGTAACCTATGTGTGACGTATATGTAAAACCATGCTACGGTTTTTATTTGATCCATACCCGTATTTATGTATACTAACACATATATATAGAGGGTAGTGATAAAAAAATTTATAAATTATGTGATCGTTTTCATTGGTTTTCTCTAGTTTTCTTATAACTTTATGGTTTTCTTAGGATCCCTCCTATATGTATATATATGTATGTATATATATATATATATATAGGGTAGGGGGTTGGTTAAAATAAAAAAATATACATGGCTAAAAATGCTAAGAAAAGATCTCAGCCATCCATTTCATTAATCAATGGTTAAGATCAATTTTTAGCCATAAAAGTGGTCCCAAGGGTATTATGGGAAAGCCACTTTTGTTGACTTTTTTTTAAATTCCCCCACTTTATTTAAACGTTCTTAACTATTTTATACGATATTATTTTTAAAAATTAATCGCACCATAAAATCAAGCTTTTTATTCTATTTAATTTGAGTATAGTATTGCAATGTTTTTGTAAATAAAAAAATCGTTATTACGAAAATGTGCTGTTTTGTGATAAAAACAACACATTATTTACTGTTTTGTCGTAAGACAAAACTTTTGTGTTGTTTAACGTTAAGACAACACATTATGTGCTGTTGTAGGGTAAAACAACACAGTATGTGTTATTTTAGGGTTAAAAAACATGCTATGTTCTGGTTTAGAGTAAAACATAATGTTTTGTGTTGTGTAATATTAAAACTTCACTTGAAATTATTCTAAAATTGTATTGTTTTACGATAATATGGTGCATTCTGTGTTGTTTCATTATAAGAAAACACCTTATATATTGTTTTAGGTTATATATTGTTTTACGGTAAGAGATCATGTTTTGTTTTGTTTAGTGTAAAAAGATTATATAAAATAACATAAATTTATGTGTTGTTACAGTAGAATAACATAGAATTGTTTGTGCTGTATTTCGTCAAAACATGCATCAAACAAGGCAGTTGTGTGCTGCTTCGCGTCAAACAGCGCAGTTGTGTGCTGCTTCGCGTCAAACAACGCAGTTGTGTGCTGCTTCGCGTCAAACAACGCAGTTGTGTGCTGCTTCGCGTCAAACAACGCAGTTGTGTGCTGCTTCGCGTCAAACAACACGGTTCTGTGCTGCTTCGCGTCAAAGAACATACTCCTGTGCTGCTTCACGTCAAAAAGCACAGTCCAGCAGCACAGTCTGTGCTGCTTCACGTCAAACAAAATAATTTTGTTGTTTCGCGTGGGTTTCGAATAAAAAAATGATTGTAATATTAAACTTCATTTGTTTTAAGTTGACTTTAAATTAAAATTACATTTTCTTTTGATCAAAATACACAGATTTAGAAGAAGAAATTAATTTTATATTGACATTGGATTGAGTTTTGATTGAATGAAATCAAAAACCTAAAGAAGAGATGAATAAAATCAACTGCGATTAGGAACAAATTGAAAAAAAGAAAAAGAAACTAATTTTGATGTTGTTTATGTGTTGCTGATTGTTAAAGACAATATTATCCTTCCTATTTTATATAAATTTTGTCATATGTCAATCACATATTGCTTCTTAGGTTTTTTAGGTAAATGGTTTTTTTTGTTTGAACCAGCCTCTATAGGGTAGTGTTATCTTGAGAACCATTTTTTTTGTAAGAACTCTATTAACCAATATGAGCCACACATTTTTTATCATATGCAAATCACATGCCGTTTCCACCTTTTTCTAAACGTTCATATCTTTTTTTTCACGACATTATTTTTTCAAAATAATTGCACCATTAATTTCAGTATTTTTTTTATCTTTCCAACGCGTACCATATTGATATACTTTTTAAAAAAAAAAACCTTCCACCCATTATTTACACATGTGTAAATTAGTCATTACACATGTGTTAATCCTATTTTACACATGTGTATTTCCAGGTATTACATATGTGTAAAGTAACGTTCATTAAAAAAACGAGTTTTTTTTATTTTTTATAAATTTTTTTATTTTTTTTTATAAAAGAGGGAAACAAAAGAAACATTTTCGTCATTTTACTTTTTTATTTTTATGTTATTTTTTGTTTTATAAATTGTTTTATTATGTTATTATTATTTATCATTTTACCCTTAGAAATATGTGGCTCACATTGAATCCTAAAGTTCTCACAAAATAAGTGAGTTCTCATTTGAACCCTCCCCATATATATATATTTATATATATATATATAGGAGAGATCAAATGAAAACCATGTTTATAATTGAAAATCATAAAAACCAATTCCAACCTATCACAATTTTTTTCTTTTTTATATTAACTTTGTAATTAGAAGGTTAATTATGTAATTTTATTCCTCTCTAATTTAGGTAGTTATCTAATAGGTTGAATTTCTTAATTATCTCCAAAATAAGTGTTAATTTTTTTTGCAGATCATTATCTTAACGATAATATATTTGAAAGTTTATTAGGAGCACTAATTTATTTCTAATGTTTTCAATTGTTATCATCAATCACGAAGAATAGCATGTGTGAAAGTTTAATTTATTATTAAATTTTAGTATAGTATTATTGTTTAACAATCAAAGATTCATGTTTCTATTGTGAGAGTGACAATATAGAATTTAAGAAAACCAAATTTAACAATTGAACAATTACGTAACAAGATGAATATTAATGGTACATATATGTAACACAACTGTTACATATATGTAACACAACTGTTACATATATATAACATAACTGTTACATATATATAACATAATTGTTACGTATACGTAATCAAGACAAATATGTATCACAAAGTCTATGGTAAACCTACGTAACTACTGTTATATATATGTTAAACTATTGTTAAATAAAGGAGAACTTCTTCCTGTTCATGTCGAGGATGATAAAGATGATAAGTTACATACATGTAACAACATAAGTTAAATATTTGTAATTTGTTTTTTCTTTAATTGTGAATTTTGGTGTTTTTTAAATATCACAAAAAATATGAATATGTTATATGATATAACTTCAAACACACACATACGTACTAACTTCACTAGATAAACATACAGCATATTAATCATCATACATTTTTTTGTTGCTTACGTATACAAACCATATGTATATGTACCAAACCTTATTCCATTCTAACCAATACCACCAAAAAAATCACACTTTATATGCTTACATATACGTACCTACCTTTAACACCACCTCAGCACTCTATCAACATTATTATTTTGAAACAGTTTTTGTTACCTTTACATATTATATGATATATTAAACAATTTTGAAACTAGAAAACAGATTTAAAGCTTAGGAGAGAGAGAGAGAGAGAGAGAGAGAGAGATTTTAAGTAGATTTGATAATCTTTAAATTATAGGAAGTTACAAATACAAATATGGTATTCCTATTATGCCCTTCTCCTCTTAATTATGTCAAATTTGGTTATGAAGAATTTACAAAAATGCCATGCTAATTTATGACCCTTGATCAAATTGTTTAATGGTTAAGATTTGGTTTTTTTGGTTTTTATTTATAAAGTGGTTTTCATAAGATCCTCCCCATATATATATATATATATATATATATATATATATATATATATATATATATAGGGGAGGGTTCCTGAGAAAACCAATAGTTATGTGAAAACCAAAGAAAACCACGAAACCAATAACATAATTCATAACTTTTTTGTTATTTTAATTGTTAAAATGTTATTTAAGTATTTGGTACATAAATGTTGAGCATATATACGAGAATGAATAGTCTTACGTATACGTAGCACCATGTCGAATGAAAAATGGTTACGTATACGTAACCTATGTGTGACGCATATGAAAAACCATGCTACGGTTTTCATTTGATCCATACTCTTATTTATATATACTCACACATATATATAGAGGGTAGTGATAAAAAAATTTATAAATTATATTACCGGTTTAATTGGTTTTCTTTAGTTTTCTTTAGTTTTCTTATAACTTTGTGGTTTTCTTAATATCCCTCCTATATATATATATATATATATATATATATATATATATATATATATATATATATATATATATAATTGGGGAATTGGTTCATATAAAAACCCTTACAAATTGTGAGAACCTATTAACGTGTATGTATGTATGTATGTATGTATATATATATATATATATGTATATGTATGTATTTATGTATATATATACGGATGAGTTCTTTTGTAAATCAAATGAAATTATGTAAACCAATTAACCATTTTAACGAATGATATGGTGACAAGTGTCATGTTCTAATAATAATTATATATAAAAGATGAAGGGCATTATAGACATTTCATGTATTTTCCCTTCTTTTTTCATTTGTATATAGATGATACTTAATCGGTTTGTAAATCAAATAATAATCATATTGGAGATTAACTGATCATTAATATATGTGTAAATATGTAAAAGTTTTAAAGACCAGAGAGGATAAAGAAAAGATGATAAATACAGAGTTAATTATGGTATCAATTAGAGAGAGAAAATTGTTTAATTGATTACCATTCTACCCTTTTGGATATAGTTTTTAGTTTTCAATAAAAAATAATCAATAGTTCAAATGAGTTCTTTAAGTTTTCAAATACGATAAAATTTTTGTTTGAACTTAACCCTACTACATATAACCTTAAACCTACTACAACTTTCTAAGACTACTGATGACAGCCAACATTATCAACAGAAATAAATACTAAAAATCAAATGCAACAGCAAAGCATACAAGGACTTTGTCGAAGCCGAAAATCTCATCTACTCCAAGTATTAATAAATGCTTCACCAAACTCTCTTAAAAAATACCATCAAATCTATTCCTAACAAAACAAACAACCACTACTTGTCACAAATGGACTCCAATTGTGGTCTTGTGATCAAGCTCAAACATGAGGATAATTACTTGTATGTATGAAATTTGATTGGTAGAGTAAAAGTATGAACATTCAATGAAGTTCAATGAACATTCTCTAAATTTATACCAATGGTGATAAAGAAAATTACTTACCCCTCTTCCTCCATCCCACCTTTTTATTGATTTAAAGTTTACTTTTTTTTATTGTCTATAGATTGCCTTTTGGTATTTGTGATGGACTAGTGGTTTGTTTATGGTCCGAATCCTTTTTTAAGATTTAAGTCTCATTAATGTTAATAGACGTTGCAACCATGTTCATTAATGCATGGATGCTCCATGCAGTGACCAACCTCTCCCCATCTGGATGGGATTCATTAATTGGGGCATTGTGTGATTCTTAGACTTTTTGGGTAGCCTGTTAATTGTTTACCTCTTCAAACTTACATTTGTATTAAGACTTACTTTCATCGCAACACTCAAGACAAATTTCTAGCTTGTTTAAACTTATTACTTTAAAAAGAAAATACTAAGTGTCTTTAAACTTAAATATATTCGGATTACATAAGGGGTTTATCATCAGGATTTCATCATAACTTATAACCTTATTTACCACTTAAATAAGAAACATATTTTATGTTCTACTTTGAAGGGTTTACTACCATTACAAAACAATGCATACTATAACCTTAACCATAGTCTAGGCCAGTAAATCTCATCCATAGTCAATTTATTGATGAGGTTTGAAAAAGATGAAATATAGACAAACATAATTTATTGATGAGGTTTGAAAAAGATGAAATATAGACAAACATTACCTCTATCATAAATGATAGAGATGTTGCTTATAGAAAGACGTCCAACTTCAAAACATTCAATAAATTAAAAAGCACAGTGACAATTAACATAATCTAAACCATCAAAAAAACACCATATACAACAATTTGGAAAAAGAGCATACAATAGCCATAAGCAAATAAAATTGCACACTGGGTGATAGATATACAATACTACAATAGGCAATAGAAGACATACAATAAACAACAATATACACAAAATCACAAGTCATCCAAATACAATAGAACATAAGAAGCAAGTATACACAGACCATAAGATAAAATCTCACAACTCCAACCAGAAACCCTTCCAAAGGAAGGAAAAAAAAATTAAAAATAAAAATAAAAAAAAAAAAAAGTCCACATACACATACAAGGCTCAGGAAGAGACACATAGTGCCAATAAGTAGTCAAGTGATAACAAACAAAAACGTATGAAAATGATAAATCAAAACTAATCCTATAATACATGTATAGTATCTAAGAGACCCTCCTCTAAATGACTTTAACCTTAATCCTACGTCTTTACGTACCAAAAAATTAATAATTAAGATTGAGAAGACTTGATACTATCATACTATCAGTAAGGAGTTCAATCACACTGAGGATGAGGTCCTGCTAATCAAGTAAGTTGCAGTTAGAACAAACTATCATGTGTTCAAAGAAATCTCCTCATAAATCACACCGAGGAAAAAAAAAAAGAAGTCCACATTCTACACATGTGTGTTTCTTTATCTAAAGGATCTGATTATCAGTGAATTCGGTTTTCATTATATGATCTAAAACACAGTGCTTACACGATGAAGGGCGCGATATTGTCATGGAACAGGCTACAAATGAAGGTTATACTTTCATTCACTGTCGCTCTACATATCCAATCAAAACATAATGTCTCCATATCACACGAAACATGATAAAACTTAAAAGTCGCTTCACAAAACAAAAACAAATATATATAAATAATGCCAGGTAAGACAACAGCGACTCAATGCCCATTACCAGAACGTGGGCTATCAACAAACGACTGATCGCGAGTCAATTCACCAGAACCCGGAGAGGTAAACAGATTCGGATATGACATAAAACCATCTTCCAATGATGGAAGCCGCTGTGGCTGATGAGAAGTCACCTGTGAAGGACTTGCATCATGGTCAACATTTGACTTCTCGGGCTCTGCGGAAAATGGGTTCTCAGTTGACTCACATTCGTTCTGTTTCTTAACGAGTTCACTGATTCTCAACTGAGCAAGGCTTGCCGCTACCCGAGCAGCTGTCGCTGCCCGTTCGGCACTTTCTGCAGCCGCCTGTGCAGCCGCCAATACATCCTGCAAGTCATCTTTGACATCGGGTTTGGTCCTTGAAACAGGGCTGCGCTCTTTCACTGTCTGCAAGTCATCAGTTTTGGTTCGGGGAGATGGAACGGTTTCTTTCACTGCAACAGTATCTGATGGTGGAGATATGAATGGTAAAAACTGTTTCTGTTCGGGTTCATTAACCGATGATTTTTCATATGTATTTTCTGGTCCTTCATTGTTGAGGTCAGATAAGGCAGAGGGTGGGAACGGAAGCATTTCTGGTCTAGAAACGGTTTCTGAAGGAGCATTAGGTTGTATGGATGAACTGGGAACCTCAGGAAGATCTAGAATATCGTATTCCGAATCAGAATCTGACTGTACGTTATTGGTTTGTTCTGAAACTGATTGTACTGGTTCCTCGTATTTTTCTTCCGGAAGAGGCAATTTCGTACTTGCAAGATGTGACGGACCATTCTACAAGGAAAAAGAGTAGCATAATTGTCATTTGTGAACTAAAAAGATTATTATGAACTAAAGTTGGTGACGTGGATTATGTTTTGCTCTAACTAGTCAAACAGATTAAGTTAAAAGATTAAACAAAAAAGGAAAGGGGTCGAAAGATATCCAAAGTGTATTTGAACTTCTATCAGATATTAAAACCAGAAGAAAATCTTTTCAGTTCTACCTTAGACATAGCCCAATCACATTGATCGAGTAAACCACATAAAATTCTTGTGTTCTATATTTTTGCTTTCCCTTTAACTTGTGTTGTTATTGTTTGAGGGGCATTGTTTGGGTCTGATTTCCTAACATAAAACCTCCTGAGGAATAGTATTGGATTCCTTTCTCCTAGTGGTATCAAGGTGGTCGTGCAACCAAAGGTTGTGACTTCAAGTATCATTCAAGACGGGTGTATTAAAGGTGTGTCTCCATCATTAACAAGACTATTCAAAAAAGTTCAAAGAAAATAGCTACCAGTTTTGACTGGTTACCCAACCTACTCGACCAATTAAATTTGATGATGAAAGCGCTTAATCATGCATTTTCCAATGGGCGCAAAGGAGTCCACGAATGGAATATTATTGTATTAAAATAGAAAACTTTAAGGATTATTGAAAACACCGAAAAAGGAAAACTGCTAACCAGCAAATCTTCATGTGGCTTAAGCAATTCAGTTTCCGATGCAGTAGGATCCCAATCAAGCTCATACTCTTCTGCTATTTCCTTTAGCAGATTAAGCTTTACATCAGGAGCTGGAGCACGAACCGATAGGTGCTCAATCAACTGCAAAATTACAGAAAAAGGTACAAGAGTAATTAACCACCATGATCAAGCTCATAATAGCTACCATTCTAGCAGAACTCCCATGCTAATACAAAATAAAATTGCTTCAAAGGCATATTTTTGTCCTGAAGATTCACCAATTTTTCACTTTAAGTTTGTTTTAGAGAGGGGTGCTCATAATTCATTCAAACCGACCGAACCATCCAAACCGGAAAAAGTTGATGGGTTCAAAATTTATATGGATTAGCTTTGGCAATTTGATGGTCCGGCTGCCAGTTTGGAACTTGGAACCAGCTGACTATTTAACCTTTATTATTTATTAAATTTATTCATTTTTGGAATGTGCAGTTATGCATATGAAATATAACCAGAAACGCTCTTTATCATTTTGAAAAATTTGATATAAACTAATGACTTTGAGAGAAAAAGGGAAAAAATCGGCCCAAACAGCCAAACCCCCAAAACTGAACCGTCAAACCGCTAAAATCAGTCAATCGGCTGATCCACCCAACCAAGCTGGATTGGTTTGTTGTGTCCCATAATAGTAGTTATAGATGTTCCACCAGGAATTTTTGTCAAAATAGGCCAAATCGGATCATGAACGCTCCTATTTTTAAATATTTGCCTAATAGCTAAACGCTCTCGTTATGTACAGAGGCAAGCGTTTGCATTCAAGTGGAACCAAGACTCTTAAGAGTGTTTTAGATATGTGACTACTAGTCAAATTCGGTTCTTTCGGAGAAACTAATGTAGTATATAATTTCTTTTTGAACGGATGATGAGGTAAATAGTTAAAGGCGACTTCACAACATCAGTGGTCCCTACAAATTAAACATGAAATAAGTAACACTTAATTA
Source organism: Flaveria robusta (assembly GCA_025506415.1). Classification (NCBI taxonomy): domain Eukaryota; kingdom Viridiplantae; phylum Streptophyta; class Magnoliopsida; order Asterales; family Asteraceae; genus Flaveria; species Flaveria robusta. Next base: position 10,581,153 of record CM046475.1, read on the forward strand.
CCTGGCGATTAACACCACATTCTGGCATGAGTTCTGTAGCAGCAGCAACAAATTCTTTGCCATATTTAGAAGCAAAAGCCATCTGAACCTGAATCAGCTCGGGAAGATCCGCGCATCTTGGAGCAGCAAAACACAGACTCGAAATCGCCTCCTTCAAATCAAGTGGGCATTCCCTATGTGTACAAAATTACAAATAAAAAAGTAAATTTCATATAAATTGATCAACAAAACACTAATTACAGAATGGGTTTAATAATTCACGAATATCACTTTTTAGAGTTCCTTTCCTTTTCTTGCAAACAATTTCTAGTGCTTCAATTGTTTCATGGATAATTTATTTGGTATGCATAGGATATACTATTGTGTATCTGGTGCAAATCAATCCTTTTAGATAAAGCATTTCTTTGATGCCTCTTGTTTTCAAGTTCCATTTTTACTGATAAACCCTGTTCCCATTAGACATTTAGATCTCTATTAATCTTACACTATATTTTAGCATAAATATTTCTCCTACCAGGCTTATTAACTATTTAGCACTTCCAAATCCTCCATTCTAAAATGTCTTCCACATGCACTTGATGAAAGAAACCATAGCACATTGTTAAGCAATAAAGAGTAAATAAAACAAACCTTTGAGCTTCAATAATCGGTAGACGAACAACCACAAGCTCGCAAAATAACTCAATGATTTCTTGAGCTGCCATCATTTTTTCTTCCCTAATTATATGCTCAACCTATACAAAAGTTACATGAACCAAAAGCTTTATACTCTTCTTCTAAGGTAAAACCAAATCTACCCAAAGAACTAAAGAAACAAAGGGATTATACCCGAATTCGGGCAGTGGCTTCTTGACCAGTCTCTAGCAGTTTCGCAATATCGCGACGCATCTGCTTTATATGAATTTCTCTACGATTTCTCAGCAGTTTTATCCGCGGGATCGTCAATTTCAAAAGTGTTTTACTGTTTTCAACAATTAGCAACCAAGGAGTTATAATTAAGCCTCTAGGTCAAGTTACACAAGATTTATACTTTAATTTCAGTACTACATCAATATTCCTAAACATTTTATAGCATCAATCAACAAAAACAAGATAAACCCAGATGAAAACAACTTCTAAAAACAACAAATATAATCAAAAAGATAGGGTTTACCATTTAGAACCCTTGAAAGCCCCTTTGGCGAAGAAAGAATCAAGCATCGACATCTTGATCTCGACCTGATAATAATTCACCTAAGAAATCCCGATCTTCTGATCACAAAAACATAAGTCCAATGGATCGCGTATGATCAATAACACACAACAGATCAAATAGATGATCAAAGAACACAGGATCAATTGACAATTATGAATTATTAGGACTGTGTGTTGTAAGCATACACCTACTCCACTATGAAGAAATTAAACGCATTTATATATTCATCATAAGACTAGATGAAATTCGATTTGCTTACTTAAGATGGAAGAAATAGTTACTTCTTCGTAGATTCGAGTTGTTCAGCTCTATTGTTGAATTGAAATTTGGGGATTTTTGATGATTTTGGATTTTGACATTTTTCGTATGGATGAAAAATCGGTCGACACGATTAAGTTTTGAGAAATTACACTTACGCCCCCTTATTTTCATGTAACCAACCATTTTGAGAGAAATTAGTATTTTTCCACATAAGATATCTCTAAAGTTATACTCAAAATTAGAAGGTTTTACGTATTAGAACATAGTTTGGATAGTTTTGACTCTGTTTGACCCATTTGATGCGTTTTCTTTTTAGCTAAATTTGGCTGTTTGTTATTTTAAATATGTCGGAAAAAGATACTACTCAATTTTAGCTTTCTTTGTAGGTATTGTCCTTATATCTTATTGCACTAATGGTGCGTTAATTCTTTTCAGATAATATTTCAATTTCTACATTCACCTAATTGTCGAAGCCTAAAAAGTACATGCGTTATCAGGCCTGCCATAAGCCTAGGGCTGCACTCAAGCCAACAAGTGAAACCGCAGTGCAAATGAGCACAACAAATGCCTCATGTTTTGACTTCATGTTCCTAGCACACGTAGCTAGCTCAAAAGCATTAAACAACAACAAATCCCCTTAAACCCAAATCGAAAATGTTGTCAAAATGGTAACAATGCAGATGTGAGTGAGATAATTGAGATGTGTAACGTTTATTATTAATGAATAATGATAGTCGAACTATGTAGTTGACACATACATTTTTTTATATTAATGTGAATACGATTGATGTTGTTACTTATGTGGTTGGAATTTTTATTTTTAGTATGCTATGTTAATGACTGATATTTTCTCATTTAAGCATTTGTTATGATTTAACTAAAACCTATGAGACTTATGGCACAGCTCTCATGTAATGTTTCGAAAAAGAAAACTAAAATACGTAGTTTGGATATCTCACGAGAAAATCAATAAACTAAAAGAAAACAAACACCATGATGTAAATGTCTGTGCCGTAGCATCGCGCAGGTTTTCTACTACTTTTATATAATAGTATAGATAATACATGTTTTTCAATTTTTTTTAGTTTGATCAAATAATTTTATTTGTTCAAAGGGATATAAGAAACTGCATTTTTCATGAAGCAATAACAATAATAATAATGACTAATTGACCAATCGTTTGTTCTTCCGACGGCTACATATCTCAACGGAGACTCATATCACCGATCATTGCCCTATGTTTCATCGCCAAATGCTTTCAATTCACATCACCAATGGCCACACTCCCAAACACCTTCTCACCACTTCATCTTCCTTCTTCCTCCTCCACCTCTCAACCACCTCATCTCCCACTCATCTTGAACCTCAGCTTCATTTCATGGTCGATTACCTCATCACCTCCCTCAATCTCTCCAAACCAGAGGCAATCTCCGTCTCCACCAACCTACGCCACTTAAAATCCCCCAAAAACTCCCAATCCGTCATCGATTTCCTCCGCAATTACAACCTTTCCGAACCCCAAATCAAATCCATCGTCCTCTCTCGACCCAATATTCTCCTGCGTAATGTTGGCAAAACCCTTGAACCCAAATTTAGGGCTCTTTCGGAAATTGGGTTTTCGGGTCAAGATCTTGTCACGGTTATTGGTCGAGATCCGAATATTTTGGTTAGAAGCTTGAGTGCGTCTATTCTGCCCACTATTCATCTTTTGCTTAAGATTTTGGGGAGTAAAGAGAAGATTGTTAAGGCTATTATGAAGTCACATTGGCCTCTTTATGGTAGGTTCTTTAGGAGCAATGTGATGTTGTTGGAAAGATATGGGGTTTGTAGTAAAGATATTGAGAGGATTATACTTAGGAACCCTAGGTTGGTGACTCAGAATCCTGTGAGGTTAGAAGAGAAGCTTGTTGAAATGCAGAGGGATTTCGGTATTACGCCTGGTTCATCGATGTTTTCGTATGGGCTTTCGGCTCTTTGCTCGTTGAATGACTTGAATTTGAGGAGGAAGTTTGAGGTGTTTAGGAGTTTCGGGTGGTGTGATTCGGATGTTTTTACAATTGTCAACTGTCAGCCGTTGTGTCTTACGCATTCGGAGGAGAGGTTGAGGAAAGGGTTGAGTTTTTTCATGGGGGAGCTTGGTTATACGTCGTTTTGGCTGTCGACTCGTGGGTCTCTTTTGATGTATAGTTTGGAAAAACGGGTTAAGCCGAGGTACCTAGTTTATAAGGCTTTGAAGGAGAAAGGGGTGTTGGCTAGGGAGTTTCATTCGCTCATGTGCTTATCTGATGCGGATTTTGTGAAGAACGTCGTGCAGCGGCACAGGGTAGACATGCCTGATCATTTGTATGATAGTTTCGCCAAAAAGATCATTCGGTAGTCGAATGTCTTTCATTTGAGTTATCCAGTTTCAGGTGATTGATCTTGCATATGTTTTGATTGTTTAAACATTGGTTATAATTGTTGGTCTTAAGCTGCATGATCTTCTAATTCAATTGAGTTGGACTCTTATAATAGAGGGGTAAGTACTAAGTAAGAACAATTAGTTTTAAAAGGTTGAACTAGTGCTCATATAATAGGCCTACATATTTGAGTTTGGTACAGAGTGCTAGGTGCATTAGCCTAAAAACAAATAGTGGTGTTTAACGTGCTGCATTTTACACCACCACAGGTTTTATTTCATGTGTCATTTACTTTGAGCATTAATACGAACATGTTTAGCAAGTAGGTTACATGACACAACGCAAATTAAAACGATTGGATGTAACAAGTATGATAACATGAATGATACAATTTTCGTTTTAAATTGCGAGCATGCATCATTGCAACATCACTGCAGTTGATGCGTTGCGTTTAAGTGAGGCGGTGATTTCGCATTATGTTGTCGTCGGAGGCTATGATCCTGTTCTGGATCTTTTCATTTGGGTTGTGCTTTTATAAATATTGGCTTTGGGTCATTCCTTTCTTAGGTGGTTAGTTTCTTAACGGGAAAATTCCTAAAATGTCCCTTTTCCCTCTCCTTTCCCTCAAAATGGCCCTCTTAAAGTTTTTCTCAAAATGTTTCTTTCAGATAAGGTGTTAGCGTCTACATAGGCAGATGTAGACGCCTTGTATAGTAGAACCAGCCATAAATAGACACGTGTACCTAAGCAAACAGACGCTCGTTGGCAGGGACGTTTTGAAAAAAAATTATGAGGACAATTTGAAACAAAATAAACATTTTGTAAATTTTCCATATATGGCTACTTGTACGCTACCATGTTGAAACTTTATTCTTTTATTTTATAAATTGCACCAAAGTTTTGGATTATGGATTGTTATGTATTGATATTTTAGTATTTCTTGATGAAGGACAAATTGTATGCATGATGCGCGCATCATGCATTTGAGTTTGAGACCAAACGTATCACAGCGTATTGTGCAATTTAAAACTAAAAACACACCATGACTTGTTTAATATGATATAATTAACATAATTATCAACATGATTCATCGATTAATATATAATAAGAAGAGTAAATTACATAGATAGTTAATGTGTTGTGTTTAAGTTGTGGTTTTAAAATTTAGGTTTGGAAAACTACAAGGTCAGTAGTAAAGTTTACATAAACGTAACAGGTTTGGTCCTTGCCATGGATGGGCAGTAATTCTTTTTCCCGTTAAGTTGAGTGAAATGATCCAAATACCTTTACTATTAAAATGCATTCCCACCACCACCAATCATCACTATTAATGGTCAACCTCATTTTGACCATACCACCACCACCACCATCACCAATCATCATCCGCTTGATCATCCTAGATCAACCACCCACCACACACCATCATATCATCTTTGTCGTCATAGTTGCTCACCACCACCATCTCCATTACCCCATAATATTTCACCATTGCCACCCATGGCGAAACCTAATCATTGCTCATGACCATCGTTTCCATCGTTAATCCACAACACCAAAACTTCATGTTTCATTATATCCTATCGCATCCAACACCATCTTTACTTGAGTTTGCGCTAGATTTGAAGCTAACCCAACATCTACAACAAAAGCTTCAGAAAGGGGCGGTGATGGTTGCACATGGTGATTGAGGGTTGCCCGTCTATCGAAAAACACTTCTTAGTAGGTATGGTCGTGGATCGATGGGGGATGGCAATGGGTTATGGTAGAAATGATGGTGGTGTTGGTGTAGATTGGGGAAGGAGGGGGGGGGGGGGGGGGGGGGGAGGAAAGTGTGTGAGAGAGAAAATGGTTTCAGGTGGTGATGGTGCCTCGCTAGAAGTGGTGGTGGTAAAGGACCGTTGACAATGGTGATGGTGGAGGTTTTACTAGTAGTGGCGATGGCCAGCCTGAAGTGGCTGGGTCCAATAAAATCAAATTTTTTTATTTTTATTATTTTTTTCTTAACCTTAAAGGTATTTTGGTTATTTTTTAGAAAATTTAATAGAAAAGTTAACCTTCATCCAACTTCGAGACTAAATTTGTTACGTTTATGCATGCTTTGAAATTGACCTTATAGTTTTCCAAACTTGGGAATCAAAATCGTAATTTGAACATAGCATAGGGTCTATCCATGTAATTTACTCTAATAAGAAACAATTGACATAACTAAAAATATAGTGAATTGTCGTTTTTGTTTATGTGATTTGTTCACATTTGTTATTTTTATCCAAAAAAGATTTTTTTTGCATCCGGCTCTCCAAGGTTTTAAAAATTTATCATTTTCATCGAAAAAAGTTAACTCTGTTAATTTAAAATTTTAAACGTGTAAATTGACAAAATTACACCTTAAACTACAAAATCAAATTCCTCAATTACATAACCATAATTGAGTGAAACAAAATCAAAATATAACGAAGATGATGACTAGAGGCCATGGTTTTTATTATATAATCTTTTCGTAATGGGTTACCTAACGTCACAAAAAACAAGGTCCATCCTTCTTCTCCACTGATGAAGCTGGTAATCTTTTGATTCAGCCATAATGAAAAGTTTAAAGATAAAAAGATGAAATATCCGATTTAGGTTTCATGAATGAAACATTAATAAATAAATGAAATTTTAACAATATGCTAATATATTTTGGGATTTTATCTTTATTTGCAGAACTACATAATTATCCCTTTAATGATAGACGATTTAACATTTTAAATTAACGGAGTTAAATTTTTTTTAATGAAAATGACAAATGTGATTAAAGCATGGGAAGGTAAACCACAATTCACTCTTAAAAATAAGAAAAGAAATCAATCCATAAAACCTTTAAAGAGAATTCGATAACATCCTTAAACAAGAAATCCATAAAAGTAGATCTTTCATAAACATGCCTTAACAAGATTACTACAAAGTTAGACGTTGAAAAGCTTAAACCCATTTATGACATGAACCTCTTTACCCGTAACCAATGTCAAGTCAATCCTGTTAGCCAATCTGATCATAAATCCGTACCTCTATCGACCATCATGAACCTAATTCATACATGACAACCAAACTAAACACCTAAACAAACAAACAAACACACAAAGATCATATTAACCAAAAGCACTTTAACACCTACTCAATTTCACATTATCCTAAAAATGTTTCAACTCAATTCCCCATCAAAACAACACAATTTCACATACTGATTGATCGATCAATCATACACCAATCGGAATCTCTCCGATCTCAAGCTCTGCAGCAATATCCTCCAACTGCTTCTTGACACTCATGTCAATCAGCTTTGACTGCGAATTCCCATACCTGATCGTGAACCCGGCCACCAACGACTCGTCAATCGTCGTCTTGATCCTCACATTTCTCGCGCCCGTGAGCCTCTGCACCTGTTTCGCCATCTGCGCCAAATGCTGCTTCTCCAGCGGCACCACCGACGCCACCATCGCCATCTCCGTCTCCGTCAATCTGTTATACACAATCTCGAACTCCTTCACAATCTCCCTAATCAGATCAATCCTTTTGCTCTCGATCAATATGTTGAGGAAGTTGCACACGTGTGATTGGAGGGTTCCTGATGATGTGATATTGTCGATCAGTTCTCGTTTGTGCTCGAGGGGTACGATCGGACTTATGAAGAAGTTTAGCACGGTGTCGTCGGAGAAGAGCTTGTCGATCTTCTCCACGTCGGTGGCGGTGGCGTCTAGGGTTCCGTTTGAGGTCGCCACTTCTGCTAGTGCGGTGGCGTAGCTGCCCGCGGCGGAGTCCGCCATTCTGGTGGCGGCGCCACCGCCGCTGCGGCGGGATCTGGTTTTGGTTTTGAGTTTTAGGGTTAGTTTTGGGAGGCGTAGGCCGCCGGAGAATGAGAGGTGTGGTGGATTGACGGAATAAGTTTGAGGAGTGTGAGGGTGAAATGTGGCCGGAGGTTTTTGGAAGGCGGTGGTGGCAGCGGCGGCGGCGACGGTCATCTTTCCGGCGAATTTGGGGGGAGATTGGGAGAATGAGGTGAGGGTTTGTTTAGGGATGATGTTGTAAGAAGATTTTTTTTCTTTTTTTTCTTTTGTTGTGGAGGTGGACGGTGGAGATTGAAGAGAAGGGAGGAATCAACGGATGAAAATGGGGTTGGAGAATTATGTGAAGAAGATGATACATCGGGCTTGTTTTCTTTCACTTTTCATAGTCTTATATTTGACATCAACAACTATTGCTGACATCAACAGATCGAATCCTAGGCTTAAGTATGTCAGACTAACGTTGCATAGTTTATATTAGGGGTAATTTTGTAAAATGATAACTAACTTTTAAAAGTGTTTCAATTAGTTAACTTAAGTTTTAAAAGTGTTTTAATTAAATCACTCAGTTTTTATATTTTATATAAATTAGGCAAATTGGATTTTAATAATCCAAACTATTACCTATTGGCCGATAATAATTCATACTATTAATTTGGCCGGTAACACTCCAAACTTTCACTTTTATAACCAACAACAGTCCCACTGACATAATTTTCAAATTTTTACGCTCAATTTGTATCTATTTTAGTCTCAATTTAGCTTGTATGTTTCTTTATTTCGTTCATAATTATTGTTGCAAACCGAATCGAGTCCAAATCAAACATAAAAAATTGAAAATTATGTCATTGGGACTGTTGTTGGTAATAAAAGTGAAAGTTAGGAGTGTTACCAGCCAAATTGATAATATGGATTATTATCGGCTAATAGGTAATAGTTTGGATTATTAAAATCCAATTTGCCTATAAATTAAAAGTCTTAACTTGTTTTTTAGCATGTTATACTTTTGGTTTCAATTAAAAAATATTTTTTTTATAATCTTTCGATACTGATATGAAACGTTAACGTAAATTTTAGATACTTTTTATTTATTTATATCATAATTAACATGTTTTTTTTATTTTTTTATATAATTTTATATATTAAAAATTCTGACCCCCATGTCTTCTGCACAGTTACTTTCTTGACATTAAAAAATTTAATGACGACTCGATTTGATTGTTTGATGGTCCAATTTAAGAAAAATATGTATGAGTGACTAAATCAGAACACTTTTAAAACTTGATTATTATTATGTGACATTTTCCTTTTATATTACCTTCCTGTTTTAGATTAGGGCGGTAGATACAAATCGGCTAATTAGTCTGACAAAGCTTATTATATATATATTTTAATTTTTCCCATATTTAAATCTTTCATCTCATCTTACGCCAATAATGATATTCCCTTATTCTAGTTTCATCTTATTTTTTTAGTTTTTTTTTCATCCAAAGTTAGTAATAAAACATGAACTAACATTAATTGATAAAATTACTATTAACTAATTTTTTATTTTAAATATTTTTAAACAAAAATCAAGATTAATTAATAAAATTTAAACAATATATAATTAAAAGCTCATCTATCTTTAAATCATCGACTAGTAGTTGGAATAGATGTATGCTTATTTGAAAATGTCATCAGAACATTTTGTTGGTGTATACGAGGTTATGATCGTTCTTGACAAAGTAGTCAATTATTAAATGGTCATATGTATAGATTCACAATCTTTATTTGTATATGCTCTTTTTATCCTGGTATGTGAACTTTCATCTTAATTATCACTCAATGAGTATGATGATGAAGCTATCTATTTAGAGTGAGAAAAGAGATACAGATGGTGTTTTTAATAAATTTCGGATATTTGAAGTATCTTAAATATTTTTCTAAAAACTATTAAATAATAAATATTAATTAGAAATTTTAAATTTTTTTAGATATTTTTTCTAAAACAAGTCGGACATTCGAAAGAATTTTAAATAAAAGCTACTAAATTGTTATATAAATTGTGAAATAATTCATATTTTTTTACAAGAAAAAAATATTCGAATTCGAATCCAAAATTTCAAAAATTTCAGATTTAGATTTGGATACTGAAATCCGTTATCCTAAATTTTTTTTTGGATATTCGAAAATCTAGATATCCGGAATTTGAACACCCATAACAAAAGATGAATATTGTTCTAGAAAATCTTAACGTTTAGAGTGGTATTTATAGGGTTTGCTTTTCTATATTTTAAGCAAAAAACTTTTGTTTTTTAGTTGAGCTGTTACCTAATAGCGAGAATGGGCCCACGATCAAACCCTAACAACTAGGAATGGTGAAATGAAAGAGTAAGAGTTAATGGGAGATGTTCACCATGTTTTTATGGTTTTTGAGGCACCATGATTGTGACATCCCACCCGAAACACGGGTGGGCTTACACGATTGATACAACTTACATTGGAAGCAAACTAGGTTTTTATTTAAACCTTTCAACATTCTAAGTAAAATGCATTATTTAATTATAATTAAAAAACAATTAGGAACTTCTACGGCTTCGGGTTCCACTATCTCGACATTGTTTTTAGAGTTTTCTTACTGATTACCTGTGACATGTATGCTTAAAACGAGTCAACCATATGCTGGTAAGCTCATGTTAATTAGTTTACAAAAACACAACACAATTGACATGCATGCAAACATGGGTTGTAATATTTTGGGCCAGGGAGAACAAGTGCCAACCATGACATTTTCCCAACCACCAGCAATGGGCTTATCAAACCCTACGGCTATCGCATAGGTATGATAGTGTCGTGATGCATACGAGGAACCCTGTCATCTTTTTAACCATTTCATTATCTCAACACGTCCCATTAAGCATATAAGGATCCAAACATACCCCTACTGATAATTACATATTAACAATATTCTTGTATATTACTAGTTTAGAGAGAACAAGTATATATTCATAGTTTTATAAATAAACATAACTCACATGTTTAAAAGTTGCTCAATAGTTCTTAGTATGATCTTGTAATATCTCAAGGTCTTGACATATTTTAAGTAATCCTATGTTAGGTAATGATACATGTAACTAGTTATTGTCATGGTTGGATATTTGCTAACGTTGTCTTGTTTAAACGTGAGTGATGAGTCCATGCCTAACTAAGTCTATACTACCTAAAACCCAACCCTAACAACAACCCAAATGCTTAACAATAGTAATACTACATAAATATTACTCCTAATAATAATACTAAAATAAATAATAATCAACTTGACATCACTTAAATGTGAACATATCTTAAAACTATCTAGGATAATTTGACGTAGAGTCTCCCCTACTTGTGCTACTAGTCAAGCTCTAAAAATGACTAATAATAACACCCAATAAAGTATCGAGTACTCAAGATTCTCTTTATACTAAAGTGTTTTCAAAAAAAACATACACTCTAAGATAAGCTTATAAGCTTATATTTATAGCAAGCAGACTAGCAACTGATGTGGGATGAAAAGTGAGCAGCCTAGCTTTTTGCTTACTTATTTTCCAGTCTGGTTGCTTTCTTATAATTACTTCACCTGCTTCAATCATTTTTTTTCTCATAACTTTTAAAATATAACATTCTATAAGATTTTAAATATGTGTTGGGACCAGCTCATTTTTCTCTACGAGTCGATGTAAATTTTGTTAAAAACAAAGAAGAGTCAAATATAATATATTTTCTTATTATTAGATGATCTCCTAAAATAATACTAGCTCGTTGACACATCTATTATTTCAAATAGCCATCTTGTTACTTACTCATTCCATAATACATGAAATGCAAGTTTCATAAATCACATATTTGTAGCTAGTACATTAAAATTTGGGGTGTTACAGCCTCCCTCCCTTATAGAAATTTCATCTTTGAAATTTGGCTTTACTTAAAGAAAAGAGGGACTTTTCTTTAATTTTATTTTCTAATTCACATGTATAGTCGGGTCTATGACGTGCATTCCACTTGGTCTAAGAGGTTTATTTGAACATTATTTCTGATTTACTAATTCTTTGTAATTGAGTCATTTCCTTTTTAAATAGTGTATCTTAACTTTCTATCATGTATGGTATAATATATTATAATTTTAGTCACTTAACAATTCATTTCATTTCTATTTTTGTTTATAAAACATGAATAAATCTCTAGTAGTAACCTTTAAAACCTAGAAATCTTCAAATACGTATGAGATTCTTTAATTTTTCTCATTAATTGCTTATTGTTAGTAGGTTCTACTTTTATGCCGTACTTATTGATCATATGACCAAAGAATTAAACTTATCGTATCCTAAATTCTTACTTCAAGAAATTTTTGCAAAAATTTTCTTTCTTAAGTAATTTAAAAATCAGTCTGAAATGTTTCTTCTGAACTTTTCTATCCTTGGATTATATTAGAACATCCTCGAAGTAGACGATAAGGAAATCATCTAGATACTATTTATATACTCAATTCATAACAACTACGAATACACTAACCTCATAAGTTAATCAAGAATTTATAGTGATATATAGTGTTTAAATATGGTCTTAGATATGTCTTCAAACGTGTTGTTTCTTCATAGTGTTCATGGCATATGCTAGAACAACAGTTTATCATTTTCTTAAAAACTTCTGAAGTTGAGTCATAGTGATAATGTTTTGTGCTTGGTCATCAAATGCTAATATCCTCTTGCCATTAGGCAATCTAAGTCATATTATTTTTCAATCAAACATGACTTCTACTTAATTAAAGGTTTGCTAGTTCATTCTTATGACTACCTCAATTTTTTTTAAATATTCCACAGGCATCAAGTCTATAGGAATCAAGTTACCATTCAAGTTTATCATATAATTCTTAATGATGTCAAATATCGTCTTTTGTCTACCATCAATCATTCTATTTGTGAAGGTATGGTTTAAAGGTTGAGATTCCTAATTCGAATAGGGTCTAAAAATAGTTGATACTAAGCTTCTATTTACACTAGTGTAATGCTTTAAATTGAAATAAATATACTATAAATTGGACTTTATTGGTTTCGTGTAGTCATTAATGTCTAAAACGAATTTCATTTGACTTAAACACTCACATTCCTCTATACATCCCTTATTGTTACTAAAGGTTGGAGGGTTGCGTGTCATAAAGGATTTATAAGCATGCTTTAGTAATTACTTTTCTTATTTCCATTTTCTTTATCTACAATCTTAGTTGTAGATGAGGATGAACTTTTCTATAGTTGTTTTCTACTTTCTTTGGATTACTTTTTGATTGAGTGGCGATGATAATCTTGACTACCTTTAGGGCAAAGTTTGGTTGACTGGCGATGATAATCTTCACAACCACCAGTAGTGAGCTTGTCAAACCCCCGACCATCGCATAGGTATGGTAGTGTCGTGATGCATACTAGGAACCTTATTCTTTTTTCAGCCATTTCGACATATCATTAATCATATAAGGATCTAACATATTTTTGTCGATAATTTCACATTAACAACATTCTTGTATATTACTAGTTTAAACAGAATGAGTATATAATCATAATTTTATAAATAAACATGATAACTCATCTATTTAATAGTTACTCAATAGTTTTTAGTATGATTAGGTAATATCTCAGGGTCTTGAAACAGGTTAAGTAATCCTAAGTTAGGTAATGGTACAACTAGCTAGTTATTGTGATGGTTGGATTTTAGTTAACGCTGCCTTGTTTTAGCATGGGTGATTAGTCCATGCTTAACTAAATCTAGACTACCCAAAACCCAACCCTAACAATAACCCAAACGCTAACCAATAATAATACTACACTGATAATACTAATAATAATACTAAAATAAGTAATAATTAACTTGATATAACTTAAAAGAAAACACACCTTAAAGCTATGTACGACAATTTGAGGTAGAGTCTTCCTTACTTGCACTCCTACTCGAGCTCCAAAAATAACTGATAACAACACCCAATAAGGTATCGAGTACTCCGGATTCTCTTTATACTAGAGCGTTTCCAAGAAAAACTTATACTATAATAAGACTTATAAGCTTCTATTTGTAGCAAGGAGGCATGCAGGTCAATTCTAAAGCTGAGTGTCTCTTTTCTTACTTATTGTCAAGTCTGCTTGCTTGATTATAACTAATTTAGCTTCTTTATTCGTTTTTCTCTCATAACTTTTAAAATATAGCGTTCTATAAAATTTCGAATATGTCCATCATTTTTCTCTTCGAGTTGACGTAAGTTTCGTTAAAAAACAAAACATGGTGGAATATAATATATTTTATTATTATTGGATGATCACCTAAAATAATACTAGCTCGTCGACATATCTAATATTTCAAATAGTATAAAATTTCGAGTGTTACAGCGATTAAGGTGGCGGTGGTGTCACACACCACCACATGTCACATAGGCAATCCCGCACATAAAACCAGACTGAATGCAATATGGACCGTAGACATATGGGATTAAAAGAACTTAAACTTGTTCACTGGACTTAACTTAATGAGTTAATTGGGGGGTGGGACCATTTAACCTTAATCGATGTACCGATTTTCAGCACAATGTATCATGACTTACACACCCTCCAAATCGAAAACGTTCGTGGGCTACTCTGATGTCGACTGGGGATGTCGAACTCACTATCGTTTCACCTTCGGATTACATATTTTTAGGTGACAACTTAGTCACTAAAAACATCAATAAGCAAGTTCTTGTTACCGGTGTAGCAAATGCAGTTGACGATATGATTAGCTATAGAACCTTCTTGAATTATTAGTTCCATCTCGTCAAGCTACGATTGTTTATTATGATCATAATATTTCAACAATGTGCTTCTCAAGGAATCTGCATCAATGTAAGAAACATGTAGAAATTGATCACTTTGTTAGAGGAAAACTTCACGTTAGGTCCATTAGAGTTTTTCATGATTTTCGGTTGACTATCACTATGTTGATATCCTTAGAAAGGGTCTCTCTTGCCAATCGTTTTCCATATTCAAATCCAGCTTGTGCATTCATCCTTCTATTATTAAGATGCAGGACTCTATTAGATGTTTATAGTAAATATTTGTTGTATATTTTATATATCTTTTTTCTAGAATATTTGAGATTCGGTTGTATGTAAATATACATATATCATGTTTTGTATGATGAGAAGGATATTAGTTTGTTCTAACACCTTATAGTAGTTAGTATCAACTATGATGGAAACAAACTAGAAAAACCCCACTCATTCATATATAAATATATATGCGTAGCATCACAAATTTATATTTACATATTTAGGCATTTATATCAGCCTCTACGCTTTAGACATTATAGACTAGTAAAACAACTAGTGCTATATATCTCATAGATTCACATGACCAAGAAGAATTTGGTTGTGACTTGTAGGCTCACAAACATATATATGGGTTCACAATAGTGAACTTTGTTCTAAGTTGTGGGTTCACGAAAACGCGCTGACCAAAGTGAATTCAGTGCCCGAAGTCGCTGAAAGTACTCCCCTAACGCAACCAACCCTCTTGCAGCCTGATGCGGGGTCAAGATTCGAGACATTTGTTGCAACACTTGTTGTCGTAGGTGATCCGCCTGCGAGTTCTTTCAATGTGAGTCCGTTACAAAGTCTAGCAATATCATAATTATTGGTCATTAGAACGAAAATAGGAGTATTAACCTGATTCAAGAAATTTTCGATTCCTTCAAGCCTTTCCATTGCTAAAGTCATCTGTGAATTGTAGCTTCCAACTCCGGTTATATCGATGGTTATCCCATGAGCTAGAGTCTGTTGAAGCTTCTCCATTCCTATACTCAGCGCATCCTCGGCTTGTTTACAAGAGTGCTTTAGAGTCGAGACACGCACGAGTTGTGCATCCGATAAGGGCTCAAGTTGTGGCATTAACATCTACCCATGAAAAAGGAATTACAAAAAATGTGTCACATTACCATTATATACTGTTAGCGATATATATTAAATATTAGTTACTTCTTATATAAAACATATTAGTTAGGATTTGTTATATGCATAGTGTTTAAGTGTCGAGACACTAACGTATAAGAGCTCAGATGGTCGTGGTCCTCCGAGCCACTGAAAGAACCTTTCGATAGGCGTTCTCCAAAGCCCATGCATCAAATAGAAAACATCTGCTTTCGCAGCATTGGCCTTCATTTGGAAAAGCTCATAGTAGTGGTTCAAGCCACTGTCTACAAACATACGAAGCTCAAGTTCGCTTACTTGACTTTGCAGCATCTCCTTAAGTTCATTGTCCTTTTTATGCTGTTCGGCGACCCACAAATCATACGCCATCTCAAATGAAACTATGCCTAAAAAACAAGTAGTGTACATCAACACTTTTTACTTGATACGAACATGAATTGTTGAGTTGTGTATGCAAATCTAATATTTAACATACCTGGATTGACATTAGTAGATAATAGACCATTGCTTGTAGTAAGTAAACCATCGTATACGCGCTATGAATATCAATCAATCAACAACCACGGTAAAAGGTTTGATGCAACCAGTGAACATAAAAGGAAACAAAAGTGTAAATTGTTTGTAAAGTGAAACTTTGATCATTCACCTGCTGTCGCGCTCTCTCAAGCTCTTGCTCCAATTGCGCCAACTTTAAACGACCCGTTTCTAGTTGTTGAACATATGCCTACAAAGTATAATATAGTATCAACGATAGCATTTGTACACATATTTGTGGTACTGTGGATTCTTTGCTAACATACAGGCCTGTTACTTTATAATATAATATATGACTACAAACTCTCTTCCTTAAATATCAAAATTAAAGAAGAGAGTCTGCACTCACATATTGCATATAATAATAATGTAACATTCAAAATAGTGTTATGGATGGATGTACCTTTTTCCTTAAACGACTTTTGCGTGCAGCTTCTCGGTTTTGGGCTAATCTTCTTTGCAACTGTACCGCACATGAGTGAACTTACATAAATGTTAGCTTAAATCAGTTATTTATATAACATCAACATAAGCGAATAAAGAGTGTATCACCTTATCAGACATGTTTTTTGCATCTTGATTGTCCAATGAAGGTCCTAGCGATTCTTGAGAATTATATTCCGTCTAAAGAGTCCAAAAATCCATATGTTCGACGATAAGTATATTGCATGAAACACGAACATTGTATACAAGAACACATGTTTTAATCATATAATCCCTACATATGTTTGTTGAGTGCTTCCTTTGAGTTGCTCGTGGAGAGATGTACCTCTAATATTAGTATGTAAAACTTATATTATGATATAAGGTGCTTTTAGATTATTTTTTTGTAATTAGCTATCATTTACGGGCCAACTAGCTAGTAAAACCCATCAATATATCATGTTATAAGGTGCTTTTTGGCCGTTCGGGGCCTTTTAAAGGCCATAAAGGACATTGTCTATTTCATAATTTAGTTAAGATTTGTAAGTTTTCTTTTATTTCTTAACTAGATTAAAAACACATGAATTAAATGATGAAATGTTTTCGATGTTGCATCCCATTAGCCATTGGTAAAATAAAAAATAAAAAACATTTAAAATGTTTATCAATAAAATAATACAAATTAGAGATTATAATTATTATTTGTTAAGATAAGATATAACAGACATCATATATTTTAGTATGTTTTAATAAATTATTAAAATAAAAAAATTTATATTTTAGATATTTTATTATTTAGTTTACTTATTTGAAATTATTATTATTAATAGGAGGGAGATACGATAATTATAAATTTAAAGTTAGCAAGAAACCGTTACGTGTCACCTTAATCTTTTATTTATTATATAGTATAGATTATATTTTTGAATATAATTTTTGCTCTAATAAAATTAGATATAAATACTCGGTTTGTCATTTTTTATTTCACTTTTAAAAGGTTTTAAGATAAGAGGGTATTATTAGACCACAAGACAAGAGTTGAAACTTTAATGGAAACTAGCATGTAAGTTGATCCAATCCACAACGTAAAGCCATGTATGTCTACATGGTTTTATCTCTATCTTATGGACATATATGCCTTTTTGTTGGGGGTATTTTATATAAATTAGTCATGTTCAATTTGAAAATACTTAATAGTTGATGGGTAGGATATATAATATTTTTAAAATGTCTTTAGTATCATGATATCTTTGAAAGTAAGAAAAGTATACAACATCAACACCTTTTGAGCATTATTTATGGTGCTAAGAAACATATTAATTTTGAGTGGTTATTATTTAAACCCAACACTATATAAGAACTACGATTACAAATGAAAAACACTAAAAATATGAAAACCATTTTAAAAAATAAGAATCACTTTAGAGTCGCCAGATCTGCTTTTGTAAGATTCATCATGGAGATATTTAAACAATTAAGGTAAAAGCACTTAGTAGTGTAATCACTAATAGTGTACACATGTATTCACTAACTACACTATAGTTTTAATATTATATTCACTAGGGTCACGTGTTTTAAAACAAGAATTTGTAAAACTATGCTCAATTAAATAATAGTTATGTATAATTAAACTATGCCTTAAAAATCTTAATACGATATACACCCTAGATTCTAGAAAGTGCCCAAACACACACATGTATAAAAGTTGTTATGTAGAATACTTTAAGTATAGCAAGATCAAGGAACCACTTATCATAAATGACACATCCTACCTTGTTAGCTTGTCTTGTGTCGACTTGGGTGATCGAAGAAGGCCCGGTGTTGGGGCTGATATTATCGCATCCGAACGTGTTATCCCACATGTTAATATGGTGGAGCGGATCATATATGCCCATCCTTCTCGAAGTCACAAATTGTGTTGACGTTGATGCCATATCGACTCACTAAAACCTATCAAAAATTTGATTCTTTACTCGTCAAAACACCCACATAAACTTGAATACATGACTACAAAATAGACTCGAAGGAACAAAAGAACATGAACACTAATTCATCCCATTTTTATCCTTTGACTTTTAGAATTCAAACCTTGTTTTCTTCAAAGTCCAAATTAAAATTTGTTTTTTATTTTAACATTTTAACCTTTTCTGTTTAACTCTTTTACTTTGTAATCAAGTAACAGCAATTTTTTTTTCTCCGTAAAAGGAAAATGATATTTTGTTTAGTTTGAAGTTTAAATGATTACTTGTTTGACTGTACGTAAAAGTCAAAAAGTTAAAGTCACTTTCACATTTTCTAGCTACCAAAAATTGTCTTCTCCGTTAAGAATATACCAATCATAGCACTCCAAACACACACAAACAAACTCAGTTTACAAATAGATAGACAAGAAAATACATCTTAAAGGTAATCCCATGCACATGTAAAGAAGAAAAAACACAGTTTTCACACAAAACCCTCTGAGAACTAACCAAAAACACACATAGATTGTAACAAATGCCGCAGAAAACATACTATTTGTTTCTGAAGAGACCGTGAGAATCATATAATATATTTGTACATAACGTCTAGAAGATAATAAAAGTAATATGATAGAGAAAATGAAATATTTACATAACCATCTTATGTTTCAAATTAAAAACACTACGTACAAATATATTATCTGATTCTTGTAGCATACCGTAAAAGAAACAATGAACAACTCACATAGAGAATAGAGAGGAACGAGAGAGAGAGATAGAGAGAGAGAGAGAGGGGTCTAACCTGCTCATGAACTGGTGAATGCTTGGAGAGATGTTCGAAAACCAAAAAGATGCAATTTTTTGGGGCATTTATAAACAAGGATTTTAAAGTTTAAAGTAGATAAATATGACTAAAGTGTGTTTGGGTAAAAAGGCATCAAATCATCGAAGAAAAAGGAAAACCATGATGGGTTTTAAAGCAAGAGAAACACCAGTTGGCCAAGAAACAGAACCTAAATGAATTGACAAATTAAGCACTCAACTTGTATTCAAAATAATGTTGTTTACATCGTGATAAATTAAAGTTTGTGGAATCAAAAAGACAGAGCAATTAACATCACATTATCTTTATAATAATAGACTAGCTTTGCATGTATTATAAAAACATAAATATAAACCTATATATATATATATATATATATATGTGCTAGAGACAGATTCAAAAGCCACCAAATAGACCTTTAATTTTAAACAAAACTCGTATTGAATAGTAGCTAATTTAAATTATAAGGAAAAAAACATATTTTTGAAAATTAGTTATAATACTAAAAATCTAAAATGCATACTAAAATCAAAATAAAAAAAACGAGGGTACACTTGAAAGAATGCTAATGGGATGGGTCATTATACATTAGCATTTTAATTTATATAAAAATAGCATTAAGGTATACTAAGCCCACTTAAATTTAAATAAATTTTATATCAAAACGTAAATAAAAATAAATATGATATAGTTGTATTTAAATTGTTGTGAAAATGAGCGTTAAAATATAATCTGAATTTAAAGACAAAATATAAAACAATTATATTTTAACTGGTTTGTCTTTCTTAAAAACTTATATCAAACGTGGATTAAGAAAAATACATTGCAACCATATATTTAGAATGTATAAAATAATCACGCTATAAAAGTTATAATAAACCAAATATATCTAAAAATAATTATACATATTTGAATAACAAAAAGTATTAAAGTTAAATTAATAAAAAAATAAAATAACAACAAAAGGTAAAGTTATAGTAAATAGGGTATTTAATCTAAAAATTCTAAGAAGAATTGTGGACTTGACACATGTTATTATTAAGATGAGTGTATTTTGTTTATTGTGTCAAATATATCAGCTAATTGTGTTATATACGTTCATTGTGTCATATATTAATTTGTTATATTTATTTATCATTGTATTTTATGTTTTAGATCATTTTATGTTATTATTTTGATTCATCTATAGATTATATAAACTTGTTATCTTCTATTATGTTTGACAATCAGAAGTGCACAATAATATACTTTCACTAATGTATTTATCAAAGCTTATAGTGCTTAAAATAACACAATATTATTTTTGTCATTGTTTTTATACCTTATATAAATTTATTGTTAGCTATCATTTTATTTTACAATTATAATTATAAAATGATGTTATTTCACCAATGTATTTTCAAAACTTATAGTGTTCAAGATTAACAATGACGATTAAAAAACACAATGAGACATTGTGTAATTTTGTCATTGTGTTTAATGTATTAGATTAATTAGTTGTTAATTTTTTATTGTATTTTACATATTAGAGATACGCAACAATATTATTTTATTATTATATTTTTTAAAATTCTTCATTTTACAAAATTATAATAGTATTTAGAAAAACATAATAACTAACAAAAACACACAATTAGTAGCACCAAAAGACACAATGACGCGATATAAGCTTAAAAATATAAAAAAGTTTATTAAAATTTTATATACAACACTTTACTCGTTTTAAATATAAAAACGCTTGTTTTTGTGGTGTAATTTTTAATAAAAAAATAATACCGTGTATAAAAGTTATGTACGTTTAGAGAAATAGAGAAATATGTAAAAAACCAACAAAAATGACTATTCCTAAAATATCACTCTAACAAACTTTTTTTTTTCTTTTTTTTTTTTACAAATTGATCTCAATCATTGATTAAATAAATAAATGGTTAAGATTACTTGTTCCACTTTTTAGTTTTAGAGTCTTTTTATTTAAACTTTTCCCCAAAAAAATCAAACCAAAGAGAACATGATTAAACGTTTGCAAGGAGGCAAACCAATATAAACACATTTGTTTTTATCATTTTAATATTTGTAGACAAGCTTTAGTAAACCGTCTATTACACGGGTTAAATAAATAAAATATTAAATAAAATAAAATATTATTAATTATAAAATGATATTTTAAAATAAGATAAAATTAAAATTACATATTAGTAAGAATATAAATAATAAAACAACGATATTAACTTTTTAAACTTTTTTTGAAAAAAACTTAAATATTTTGTTTCTAAACAAAGCGTTTTAAAAAATATTGTTATCATCACTTTCAATTTTAATTATCTCTTATTTATAAATATTTTACTTTTTAAAAGCACCAATTTTAAAATATTTTGATGTTTTAAAAAAAGTTTTTATTTTATAAAAATTTATTTCTTTATAAATAACATTATTGAAAACAATTTTTTTAAATTTTTAAAAAAGTATTTTTAGTATATAAAGAAACTAAATAATATTATCAGTAACTATAGTAACTACTAAATAGGCGAGAGAAGCGTAAAAAGTTTAGTGAGAAGGAATGTGATGCTGTCACATGTACACCTCATTTATCCTTTTATTGGAGTAGAGAGAGATGAGTAAAGTTATTCTAAAAGTTAGTTTTTGTTTAGAAATAGGCTGAGAATGTATTTTTTTTTTTATAAGTCTACCATCCTTCCAAAACTTGTTTAAAAATTGTATTATTTTACTAAATTTGTATTGTCTTTTCTTTTTTAATTTGTATCATCTTTTGAATATTTAATGTCTGTTTATAAAATTATTATTGTCTTTAAGTTTATATTGTTCTTATTAGATGATCAAAATCAGATTTGCAATTATAAGGATGATTTATAGCTAATAATATATCTAAACAACAAGACAAGTTAATTCCGACATCTAGAAATAAATTTAATCAGAGATTTTTTTACCTAGTTTTGAAATGTCTAAAAATCCTTCTTAGCCTTCATAAGAAAAATGAGTTCTTATTTAAACATCCTCATATATATATACATACACACACATATATATATATGTATATGTATATGTATATGTATATGTATATGTATATGTATATGTATATGTATATGTATATGTATATTATTGATTGCCTTAAATATTTTAACTTCAATTCTCTTAAGTTAACTAAAATATGAAATATATGTTAGTGGAGAGTTATGATGATACATATATCTTATAACTCGGTTCTATTTGACACACAATATTTTGCCTAGATGGACAAGATAATGTCAGGGCTACCTATCGTTTTTTCCTATGTGACAAATTGTGTAAGATGCCTATTAAATATGGATCACTGACCATCAAGAGTTACTACAAAGATGGTTATACCATTTAGGAGGCCATTACTCTTGGATAGTGAAAGAACACTATATGTTTTCTATACATTAGTTGATGACATAAAATTTGGGTATGCACCCTCTCACAATCCAACTTTTCAGTAATTATCTAATCCTTCAATACCAATACGTATTTCTTGCCGATCGCTAACCGAGGGTACTTTTGCTCTTTATGGCGAGGCTAACAACTATTTGTTTTGCAAAGATTAATCCCATCGATGTGCTTGAAGATCCATATGCTAGGAGTATTGACGAATAAATCAAATATTAGTTCTTTAGTGGTGTCATTCATAGGACAAACAAGTCATTCTACAAGTTTTTTTTTCTTTGAGTGTAATGGCTAACAACATTGGATTCACATAGGGGGGGGGGGGGTGTTTAACACCTACAAGCATGAGGTCCGAACACCAAAAGCTTCTAATGATGCATGAATAGTATGAAAGGGAAGCCTGTTTGGTAGGATCATGAACTAGTTTAACATACGAAGATGCACCATACATCACTCTAAGCTAAACAAAAGGAATGCGTGATAATTTTATAGAAGGAGGAAAATGTGATTAAGGAAGGATGTGAAACAAAGTGAACCACTTGAGCTTACAACTATGCCTATTGCCAGATGGTCGAGGGTCAAACGATTCAAGCAAGTCATACATTTCAACAACATGATATCACAACCCTAGTTCACAAGTAAAATCACCCAGGTTGAAATTTTAATATACTATAAAGGTATCATCCCCATGGGCAAATTTAAAGGCTCGATGAATCTAAATGGTTTTATGGCAGTGCTCGTAAGCGCAAGACGGGTAAAGTGATCGAATTTGCTTGTTTGGTGCAACATATTAATCATATAAAGTTAAAGGAACTGACATGCTTATGGTATATCAGTCTTTCACAGGGGATATTGATAACTGTGTGGAATCGATGCATAAAATCATACACAAAACCAACCATGAAATGTCTAAAAATAGCAGAAGGACAGTGAAGTAATTGAAGGCTTTAACATGCGATACAACAAGAAAAGTTTACAAACCAAGGGAGTTATGAAGACCTACGGATAGCTAGATTTATGCATGAGTGTGATGTGGTATGCTTATTTGTCACCTAATGTTGATGAGGTGCCTTAATCTATTGAATCTTTTTAACACATTATAATATACCTTAAAAGGCATAAAGCAATCTTTAAAACTTTTCTATAAGTAGTTTATGCATAAATTTTAAAGTTTTATTTTCATTCTTGAAAATTTACATTTCCCCCTCAAGTTTAGCTATTGGTACATTTTATACCATATTCTTATCTAGTTGTTCTTTTGGATGCACTCATAATTTTTTGTTTTTCTTTTATAAGTTTTAGAATTCAATGTTTTATAAGAGATTGATGAAAAAGGTGGAGTGATAGTCTTGACTAGGTAGATCAAGAAGATGAAGGCGATGATTGATATTAGTGAATGCTTGGATAGTAAAAAGATATAATCTGCTAACTATTCACTTCAAGGAAGCACCGTGACTTGGTAGAACACACAAATTCAAGCAAGAGGAAGGGAGGCAATGATACAAATGACTTGGATGAATTCAATGGGTTGTTTACTAAGGAATATTTCCTTAATAACGAGATGCAAAAACTAGAGCATGAGTTCTAGAATAATGCCAGGGAAGGGACCAGGCATGCGTCCTACACTGATCGATTTGATGAGTAGGCCAAGAGTGTTCCACATGTGGTGACCCTGGAGTCTAAGACGATAGAAAGGTATATATGAGGTTTAGTTTCTCCAACAAAATCCATTGAGGTATCTGATCTTCTACATCATGCTTTCGTTATTAACCGCAGGTAACACTTTAGCTATGTTTGGTTTTGTCACTTTGAGTTTGTTCGTTTTGTTTCGGTTCGTTGTTAATGGTTCTTATTCGGGTACAAGCTAGTCATGGGTGTCTATGGGTGGCTTCGTGTGTTTCAAGGGAGGCGCATCATATAGAACCGTAAACGTGGTATAGGGAGCTGGTGGTAGCTTAGAATTAAGGTCAAACAGGTGGGTAACAAAGGGTTGGGGTGGTGTACAGCCTGGTGGTGGTGTAATCAAACAATGGTTATGGGTTTGGGTTGGGTTTTAATTAAGTTAACAGAAATTATTAAGTATTTTATTAGAATTAGCCCGTCCAAGCTTATGTATATTACATATTAGTCTTTATTAGTAAAAGACTTAAACGGGTGTGTGTTTGTAATGGAAACAAGATATTCATTCTCTATTAGACTTCCCATATATTGTTGCTTTATATATTTTCTTTTTATAGTTCCTAATTCTTAGACTTGATTGCAGCTCCTTGTATGCATATATATGTCTCTCGACTCATTGTTTTAATATATAACAGAATCATTCCAAACCACTTTTATATGGTATCAGAGCGGGTTTACAACCGCTCAAACCGAAAACCCTAAAAGAACCTCTATCGCCGGCCGCGACAACATGGCAGGTGATAATGAATTCAATGTCGGAAAGAAGGAGGAGACCATCGACCACAATTCTCCCTATTACTTGCACCCTTCAGATTACCCACGTCAAATGCACGTGAACGAAGCATTGAATGATAACAACTATCAAGATTGGTCGCAGGAGATGTTGAATTTTCTGTTCGCAAAGAACAAAACCAACTTTATTGATGGAACTCTAAAGAAGCCGGAGGAAAGTTCATCCAATTACATGGCATGGATGAGATGTGATGCTATGTTAAAAGGATGGTTACACACGGCAATGGAGAAGGAGATAAGGGTCAGCGTGAAATATGCCGAAACTGCCGAAGAAGTGTGGAAAGATTTAAAAGAGCGATTCGGGAAGGATAGTGCTCCCCGAGCATACGAATTGAAACAACTTTTGTCTTCCGCAAAACAAGATGGAGTCTCTGTTTCTGCATATTATACAAAGCTAAGGGCCATATGGGATGAGATGGGGTCTACTTTATCAATGCCCAAATGTACTTGTAATGGGTGCAAATGTGGTCAAGGAAAGAAGCTGATGGAATTGAGAGACAAAGAACGCTTGTATGAGTTTCTTCTTGGACTTGACAAAGAATTCTCCACGATCCGAACCCAAATTCTTGCCATGAAACCAACACCCACGTTGGGTGAAGCATATCACCTAGCAGCCGAAGATGAACAACAGAGGATTGCCGCTTCTGATAAAAAATCTGGCATGGATGTGGCTGCTTTTCAGGCATATACAAGGCGGGATGGGTCCATGGTTGGACACACTAAGATGGGACAAAAAGGTAACCGGAAAAACAACGATAAAGCGGAACACTGTGACTTCTGTGGCAAAGATGGGCACGTTAAGGAAGGATGTTTTAAAAGGATAGGTTATCCGGAATGGTGGCCGGGAAAAGGGAAAGCAGAAAAGAGCAAACCAAGGGCGGCTCTTGTTGAAAGTGAAGAGAGCCCGGTGGCGGGGTTAAGCAACGAGCAGTATCAACAATTCTTGAACATGTTTAGAGAAAAGAATTCATTTTTTCAAGATGGAATGGCACCCACGGCTAACATGGCAGGTAGATGGGCCGAAGGTAATAAGTGGGTTATTGACTCGGGTTGCACCGAACACATAACTCACAAATTTGACTCCTTTATTAACCACCTTGAAACTACAAATGAACTACCTGTCACCATACCTAATGGTGACTCTATTCCAGTGTTAGGAAAAGGAGCATGTAATATACAAGGGGGAACCACCATTAATAATGTTCTATACGTACCAAAATTCACTTGTAGTCTTTTATCGGTAAGCAAATTGACAAAAGAACTACAAAGTGCTATAACTTTTTTCCCGGATTTTTGTGTTATGCAGGACTTGAGCTCGGGGAGATTGATTGGGACGGGTGAATGTAGGCAAGGACTTTATTGGATGGATATGGTGGGAGGTGGAAGAAAGGCATTGGCAGTCACAAGCAACCTATGGCACAAGCGCTTGGGTCACGCGTCATTTGGCAAACTTTCTCATTTAAATTTTGTTAAGAATAATTCTTTTGAAACAAATGATTTTTGTTGTGACTCTTGTTTAAGAGCTAAGTTTTCGAGACTTCCTTTTCCAATTAGTTCGATAAAAACTAAAGATTGTTTTGAACTATTGCATTGTGACATTTGGGGAAGTTATAGAACGCCCACATACACACGAGCAACATATTTTTTGACAATTGTGGATGATTTTAGCCGCTTCGTTTGGGTCTTTCTCTTAAAACAAAAATCCCAAGCTAGTGATTGTTTGATCTCACTCATCAAAATGATTAAAACCCAATTCGACAAGGAAGTTAAAAGAGTTAGATGTGACAATGGAGGGGAGTTTACATCTAACAAGATGGAGAATTTCTATTCAGAACATGGAATTCTCCTTGAAACCACATGCCCACATACCCCTCAACAAAATGGTGTCGTCGAGAGAAAACACCGCCACCTCCTTGAAACAGCTAGAGCGATTAGATTTGAAGCTAATTTACCCATACACTTTTGGGGAGAATGCATTATGACAGCCGCTCACATCATAAATCGTCTCCCGTCCACGACCTTGAAAAATAAGACGCCATATGAGACGATGTATGGCCGCAAACCTGAGTACGAACACATGAGAACTTTTGGTTGCCTTGCATATTATCGTAGTACCGAGACAAAAGGTGACAAGTTCGTGGAACGGGGGAGACCGGGAATATTTTTAGGATACCCACGAGGCACAAAAGGTTATAAAATTTATGACATGAATAACTACAAAATGATGGTAACAAGAGATGTAAAGTTTATCGAAAATGTTTTTCCGTTCAAGACAACAATGAAACTAGATGAAGAAGAAGAGCAGGAAATATTTGACTTGCCTCCATTGTACAATGATGAAGAAACAGGTGGCATCCAAAGTCAAAGAAATAATGATGGAGATAGCAATAATGTGCATGGAATTGGAAATAGTGAAAGGGGTGATGTGCAAGTTAGCACTCAAGGAAATGAAGATCTTCACAGCAACATTAATGACAACGTGCATGGCAATGAATCTACCATGCAAGATGAAAGTAGTGAAGGGTATCAAGACAACAATCAAGAAACAAATAACACGCCCGAAACAAGCAGTCATAATCAGAATGAAGTTAGAGAGAAAAGGAACAGATCTCGATCAATACGCCTCGATAATTACGTTGTTGATCTTCCACCATCGTTAAGCACGCCTACACCCGTCACCCATCAAGGTTCCTCGGGCACATCATCTACGGTACACCCTATAGCTAACTTCATCTCTTATGAAAAGTTTACTAATTCTCATAAAGCTTATTTATCGGCCATCACTTCAAATGATGAGCCTAAAACTTTCAAGCAAGCTGTGCAGAAAGAAGCTTGGAGAGAGGCGATGAAAAAGGAAATACAAGCTCTTGAAACTAATAATACGTGGACTCTCGAAGAATTACCAAAAGGAAAGCGAGCCATCGACTCTAAATGGGTTTACAAGATAAAGTACAAGCCAAATGGAGAGATAGAAAGATACAAGGCGAGATTAGTCGCAAAAGGCTTCACTCAACTCGAAGGGGTAGACTACCATGACACTTTTGCGCCGGTAGCCAAACTTGTTACCGTTCGAACGCTTTTGGCAGTTGCTGTGAAGAAGAACTGGATTATGCACCAATTAGATGTAAATAATGCCTTTTTGCATGGTGATCTAGATGAGGAGGTCTATATGAAAATCCCACAAGGGTTCGACAAAGGAAATGAAACAAAGGTTTGTAGGCTCAGAAAATCCCTATATGGCCTAAAGCAAGCTTCCCGCAACTGGTATCATAAATTCACAACGGCTTTAAGTGAATTGGGGTTTCAACAATCACATGTCGATCACTCTCTTTTTATCTACAAGACTGAAACCTCGTTTGTTGCGGCTCTCATTTATGTGGATGATGTTATCATTGTGGGAAATGATTCAAAGAAAATACAAGAAACCAAATTCTTTCTTAACATGAGATTTAGCGTGAAAGACCTTGGAATCCTAAAATACTTCTTGGGTATTGAGGTTGCTCGTACCAAGGAAGGCATAGTTCTTAGCCAGAGAAAATACACCATGGATATCTTAAAAGATAGTGGTATGATGGGATGCAAACCAAGTGCTATGCCTATGGAACAAAACTCCAAACTCGAAAGAAACGTCACAGAAGCCCGAGTTGATGCGACCACATATCGCAGATTAGTTGGCAGGCTTCTCTATTTACAAGCTACTAGACCAGACGTAGCTTACTCCGTGAATGTACTGAGTCAATTTGTATCGGACCCTAGACAAAGCCACATGAATGCTGCCATGAAAGTTCTTCAGTACCTCAAGTCTACTCCGGGCCAAGGAATTCTACTTCCAAGGGACGGAGGTACTAATCTCGTCGCTTACACCGACTCCGATTGGCTGGGATGTTGTGACACGCGAAGATCTAGAACCGGCTACCTGCTGCTCCTGGGTGGCGCACCTATCTCATGGAAATCGAAGAAACAATCGGTCGTTTCAAGGTCTTCCGCAGAGGCAGAATATCGAGCAATGGCAACTACTGTTAGTGAGGTGTTATGGTTACGTTGGTTACTAAAAGATCTGGGTTTGGAACAAACTAATCCAACTCAATTGTTTTGTGACAACTTGGCTGTAAAACACATCGCTAACAACCCGGTTTTTCACGAGCGAACAAAACACGTTGAGATGGATTGTTATTTTGTGCGGGAGAGAGTTGCGTCAAAGGAAGTCGAGCCGATTCACATTAATACCAAGTCGCAAATTGCGGACCTGCTTACAAAAGCTCTTGGAGCTCGACAACTCAGACTATTACTCGACAAGCTGGGCACTCGTGATCTTCATGCTCCATCTTGAGGGGGAGTAATGGAAACAAGATATTCATTCTCTATTAGACTTCCCATATATTGTTGCTTTATATATTTTCTTTTTATAGTTCCTAATTCTTAGACTTGATTGCAGCTCCTTGTATGCATATATATGTCTCTCGACTCATTGTTTTAATATATAACAGAATCATTCCAAACCACTTTTATAGTTTGTATGTATATTGTTTGTGTGTGACAATGAGTTTGTACGTAGGGCGTGTGGTATGAAATTGTGTTTTGTGTGTGACCATGGCTATGTATGTTGTGTGTGTACGCGATGTGTGTGTGTGTGGGTTAATATGTATTAATAAAGAGTGCAAAGAGGTATAGGTATAGATGCGTGTGTTTGGGGAAAGTATCAAGAACAAATCAAGATGTCTACGTAAACCAACCTTAACCAAAAAGGGAATATGATGTCATGTTTAAAACATGATCATGAGTTCAATTATTTATTATTATAGGTGGTTGCCTTGTCTTGGATTTCGCACGCATTATTAGAAGTTTAACATTTGCTTAAAACCCTTTCATGCTATTAAATCATTTTTATCTTTTTAGACTATTGCGTGGTTATTTTGTGAGTATTTATCTAGTATATGCATGAATAATATGTTTGGTTTTTATTTCACAAATATTTATCTCAAGTATTTGGAGCTGACTGACATGTATTGATAGTACTATTAAGTTGACACCCCCACCTTTGTTTGTTAGTATACTAGTTAAGACTGATAGTGCTTTCGAAAGGAACCTAGGGTGAATATAATCCGAGAAGTTCTGTGTGTACGTCATGATGTTTAGTTGTGAAGCTCATGTTTGTATATGATTTTACTTACTTATAACAACTTACACATACGTCCTACAACTGCAAACACGACACCAATTATTAACATTTTAAACCTGCAAACTCACAGTTGACCATTTGAGCATTACTTTTTAGGTAATAATGAGAGCTAAGGATAGTGGAATGCTAGCGCCATAATGGAGACCATTAAGGATATGAAATTAGACAATTACTATTATCGTTATTAATCAATATTTAGTTGGGTACTTTTATGCATCTACTATTCTTGGCGTATTTGCCCAATTCTTGTCCCAGGATATAGGATTTATCATATAATACATTTTGATTATGTTTGTCGTGAAAGTGACAAGGCACGACATAAGTCTCCATTTGTGCCGGGTGACTTCATTACATGTTGACTATATTATCATTTATTATGTATTTATTAACAAACAATGTGTTATAACGATCTCGTTCGTTACATACTTATGTTTCCACTATAAGCGGGGGTATGACGGAGTACAAATCTCGTTTTTTGGTGCTTTTGTTTTTTAGTGTTTGATAAAACAAGAATTTCTGATTTGTTAACAATTTTGTATATTATTAATAACGATTAGGCAATATAGTATGATATTAGAGGCTGCATAGATGGATGTACGCTTAAGACTTTCAATTGTTTATAAATGATAGGTAGCTTTAGGTTTTAAATGGAGGTGATGAGTGTAAAGTGAAGCAAGTCCGCAAACATATCAACCAAATTAAGCTTCCGGTTGGATGGAGAAAGACGAGAAGGAGGCATTTCCTTGAATGGTGAATAAACCTACAAGAAATAATTTAGAGAACAAAGCTATGAACGTCCCTTCGGTATTATGACCAATTTGCTCTTTGGTTACGGAGTCTATGAATTATCTTTTTTGGGGAGTGTATGATAGCGATTAGAATTTTTGATGCTATTGCTAGATAGTTGGAATCAGGACCGGTCCCGAGAATTCTCGGGACTTTGAGCCCGGGGCAAGAACAAAAATTGGGCCCATATAATACAACTTATAAAATAGTCTAAACCGAATAGTTTGTATATAAAAATTTATAATATTATGATAATATTTATGGCAATAAACAAAACTAAAGTATTGTAGCAAAATGATTTAATTTACTTAAGAGACATAAAGAATGTCGATTAGATTTCTTTTTTTATTTAGGTATTACTAAATTAAATTAGTTTTGTATTGAGTAAATGTTATTGGGTTAAATTATTTAAAATGTTATTGAGCTATTGTATAAAGTTTAATGGGCTAAAATAATCACAATATTATTGGGTTTGCTAATGGATTATTAGTAGATTATAGTTTCTTTTATATATATATATATATATATATATATATATATATATATATATATATATATATATATATATATAATTTTTTTAGAAAATTTCAGGCCCCTGAGGAGATAGGGCCCTGGGCGGTCACCCACCCGGGCTCCCCTCAGGGCCGCCCCCGGTTGGAATTGTTCTTTTCAGGCGCTACAAAACGGAATGATTTGATTTATTGGATTGAATCAATTCTAATGAAGGATAAGAAGGAGCTAGTAGAGGCAACCTTGATAATTGGAGTCTATGGAGATATAGGAACGAGTTTGAGTCTAGAATACCAAGCAAGGTGATGATTATAAACGACACTGTTATGCTTTCTGATTTAAGGTGGTAGTAATAGAAACCAGAGGTTACATGTTTCTTGAGCGAATTGGCTAAAAAATTTACTTTTGTTCATGTAATTGTTTGTTGGCTTTTCGGCTAGTTTCTTACTAGTCAAGAGTTTCTTTTAATTAAATGTCGCCATTATATAAAGGCGCCATCAATTGTTACATAATTTGTACTAAGAATTGTCTTGATTTTATATCGGTCTTATACCCATTTGTCTACTATATTTTTAATATGATTTTGTAAACTTCCGTCAAGGCTTTGGTACACTTTTACAGATCTACCATCACATGTTCATTCATGATCTTCATGATCATATGCATATAATATATTCCATAATAGTTTGGCCTTACATATCTACTAAAAGCTTTTCAAATATTTCTCATTAGTATAATATCCCGTGTAATACACGTGTTGAATAAATAAAATATTAAATAATTTGTAATAAAATTTAAAAATTATAAATAATATTTGTAAATAAGATAAGATTAAGTTATGTATATATAAGTATTTTAAGTAAAAAAGCAACAATAATATCATTTTAAAATATCGTTTTATAAGATTGTGTTTTTTAATTGCTTTTTAAAACATTCTAGTCTTTTTTTTAATTTTATTTAAAAAAAACTAATCATCTTATAAAACTTAGAAAAATGGTATTAAAATGCTTCGTATTGAAGAATTTTTTCGTGTCTATACAATTTTAAAGTATGTTTTTCATTAAAAATCTAGTTTTTTATTTTTATGATATGTATTTTTTTTAATTTAGAAATGTTTTAAATAATATAATTTCTATATATACTAATATTATTAATTAGGAGAGAGAGGCGGGAAAATGAAAATGAAAATGCCTAATATGTTAACACGTGTCATGTCAAAACCTTCTTTTATTATAGTTAATAGATAAGTTTGAACAATTTTCAAGGGACCGACAAAATGTAACACACTACCACATGGTTATTAGACACCTAATTTTAAGAACGAGAAAACGTTGTAAAATTAGTATCCAAAATTGGTTTTTAAATTTACGATTGAGTAAAAATGTACGTAACTAGTGATTGGAAATCAATAAACTGGTCACTAATTTTGTGAATGTTCGTAATTGGAAGCAAACAAGTCATAATATTTTATAAAATAAATAAATAAGTAACTATAAAAATCGGTCTTAAATATTTATAAAATACAAAAAGAAAGAAATTGAAATAAAATAAAAAAAATTGATTGTCAATTGATCACATGAGGTCCAAAAAAGAATCAAGTAGAAATTAAGTATAAATATTTTATGATTATATTATTATGGCTGAGTCAATAAAATTTAAAGTTTAAAATTTAATTTGCTCAATTTTTTAATATAAATTATTAAAAATAAATAATGTTTGAATTATCAAATTTAATGTACTTATTTCTATATTATGTTTATTACTAAATAGGGTTCACAATATATACGTTCACGAATGGTTCATGATTGGTTTGATATTGATTCATGATTTTTTTCATTATGTGTTACGAGACAAGCACATAACTTGAAAAGTTTGGACTCATTCATAGAAAACGAAACATAAATAAATTAATGTTCACAATAGAATAGACAACACAACATGCTAGCATCATGACTTTAAGTACAAATCTTAGTCTTAATTACAACACAATCACATTTGGCTTTGACTTTAGTATAGTTGAATGTCACATTAAAAAGCTTTTTTTTATCAAGAACTACAAATAAACCTTTTATTTTTTCAAATCTACATAAAAATTATGTTATTTTGGATAAAACAATAGTTTCCCTATTCTTCAAATGATATCATAAATTTAATACTTTAGTACTTAAAAAATAGTTTAGCAGGTGCTTTAGGGAGGTGTTCATCCGATTAACCCTAATCCAACCGTCCTATTCGTTGTTATTTGTTTCATCTCGTTTTCATGTTCTCATCATCTAGGGTTCTTCTCTTCATGTTTGTTACACAAATTTTAAAGACATTCTAATCACAAAATGCACTCTAGTTACACAGATTATAACACTAAGGTATCAAATTTCCAACCAGATTTAAAGTTGAGGGGCTAAAAATCAAATCAACTAAAAAAGAAAGGATCGTGATGTTAAAGTGAAGAGTTCAAACATTTTGTATAGTTAGATCAAAAGGGAATCTCAAGGTATAAACCCTAATTTTAATTATTTGCAACAGCCAACATGTTACATGTATTAACTTCGATTTTTAAACCAATTTTCATCTTTACACCTTGTTGTTATGGAGAATCATATGTGGTGACATTGCGAATAGCCGAATAATAGGATGCCATTCTAGAGATTTTCATCTCAAGTTGGTTTGTTAAGGCCTGGAAGAAATTCAAGTCTCTAAGGTTTACTCAAGTTGATAACATCAGCGAGTAATGAGCAATCTAAGACTGATGTGGTGTATTATCATCAGCTAGTATAGTTTGCTTTAAAAGTGACATAAACTCATGGTTATACGCAAATATACTTCGTGCATCCTCTCTATCTTTGTATATTAGCTTTAAAGCCTTTTCTATGCACATCACACCAAGAGAAAGCCATTATGTACACACAGAGGCAGCTTAATAATTATAGGGGCTTAAGCGAGATTAAAATCTAAAGGCCTTTATCAAAAAGGTTAGCTCAGTACAATTTGGTAAAGAAAATCATTGAATTAAATTAAACATTTGAATATGTGCGTACTAATATGGTAAGTAGTAAAGATGAGAAAGATGCAATATGGAACTGTAGTGATAAAAAATTAAAAAACATGTAAAGTTACACTTACATATGCCTTGACTTTTTTATATATATAAACTTACACATATGCATAAAAATTTATAATTTTTATATGTTTAATAATGTTATTTTAAAAAACAATAACACTTTTGATTAATTTTGACGAGTTATTGTAACTTATCGCAGTAATATTAGGCTATTTTATGTTTCTGATCATATATATGTGTGTGTAAGATCCCTATGGAATTAACCAACTAAGGAAATATAACGGATAATTAAAGATCATGTTTTATATATGAGCTCATGTTACCTTCAATTTGATTAGCAAAAACATTTATTGATTCAACATGTTATGATGAATATCATATATCCGCCTATTTGACTCGTTCTGTATATTTGCAGGCAACGATTGATTTAGTTAGAAATTCAATTAGGCTACTTGATCTAAAATTTGCAACTTTCTTATAGTGTCATTTCAACATATTTAACATCTTTTATTATCAACAAACTAAGAAATTCATATTAGAACATCAAGTCAAGATATTGGTTTAATTGTTACATTTCAAGAAACGCTTGATGAACATCTATTTTAGTCTGCAATTGCTATTATATATTTTCTAAAGAAATTCTTTTTTTAAGTATATCACCATCCTAACATAATATAGTCACTGGGTAACCATATAGTATTACTATTAGCTAATTAACATACCATCTAATTCGGAGCAAAGTTTCTCACAAATATTGTTATATGGTTTAACCTCCATCCCATGCCCACATCAAGAATATATATTCATGGGGATTCAACAATGATTATGAACATCAAACATGGATTAAACATATTATGTCATATGAAATTATTAAACAACAAAGAACTTTCTAGTTTCTTATATCTCATTCAGCTACGTAATATTGTTCAACTTGTAATACTGGCCATAATTTAGGTTAAAAGTTAAACCTGGTTAGATTTGAAGATTCATGTCTTTTAATATAAGGTCTTGTTTTTATTTTCTATTAAGTCTTTTTCTGTAATCAAAAGTATGCATTCGGTTGGAATATAACAATCGATAGTATACTTCCTATCGAAATAATGTTTCGATTGAACATAAAACTTTCGACAGGTAATTATTCACTATATATAGTCTCAATTGCAACCTGTTATTATATGCATGAACTTTCTATTGTTGCAGTGGTTTTAGTGAATACAAAGCGCATTTTAAAGTGATTCTAAAGTTTTGTTCTTTATTGTCCATCTTTACGTATTCTTATTGTTGTTGTTCACATATCATAAAGAGATTGAGTGATCACTTCCCACTTACAAATTGATTCCTCATTCGATTTAGTAAGTATTAATATGGTTTTGTAGATTCGTCTGTGTTTGAGGTCCTACAAGATATCATGCTATTCATGTGAAGAACTGACTGAATCCACATCACTTTTTCCCTAGTTTCATCAATCATCATTTTCCTCTTTTGTGTTGCTTCATCATTGATGAGAGAAAGAGAAGGAACTGTTGAGATTTTAACATGTCACTTTGAAAACATTTAGCAAGAGAAGTATTTTGACATGAAACCCTTTAAATCTTTTAAATTAAATCTATTAATACGTAAGAAGATGTTACATTAAAACAACATCCATATGGTGTTTAAGATATTACAACTTTTCTAGAAAATGGTTGCTTTTTGAGAAAATGAAGACAATAGTCCAAGTATGTTCTCTTCTATAAAATTCCACACCAGACATTCTTCTATTCAAGTGCTAGTTATCCATCCAAGTTGACAATCTCTCACTAGCGCATTCTAGTTTAGAAGTAATTTATAAATATATACAAGTACGAAATCAAACAATCTGAAAAATCAAAACAAACTATACATTAGCTAGTAGTTTGTATTGTTTCTTTGTATGTTAACAATCAAGAACACAGCTCCTTTGTTGCTTCATTCTTTTTGCGAAAATCACACTATCTATTTTCTTTCTTTTGTTCAAGATGTCGTGGTAAAGAAGTGGATACAAAAGCACTATTTTATGCATAGAAATGCAGGGAACATCCGGATACACCATACCAATAAATACTACAAAAGGATGTCTTGTAAGAGCCAAAACGACAAGGACTTTTGGTTAAAATGGTATAGGGGATGGGAGTGGTTGTCTTTTTTGCATTAAACAATTCTTACAACCATTCCGAATATTTATTTGTACTAGTTTTCTCTTACATACAATTCTACATCTTTTAAACATATATGAACTTACATGTATGTACTATATGTTTCATTCATTCAAATGTCTAACATTTAAATGACACATGTAGACAAGAAGTAAAACTAGAATTATAAAACCACAATATTTTCATTAAATCGCATATATAAACAAAAATTTTATATGTACCTAATATCTATATTTTATATGACTTCTTAAAATATAATAATAATATGTTATGATTCATAAGTTATCATTTTATTTAATGATAATTGTCTAGTCACAAAAAACTCATGTGGTACAATTTAAAATCTTGTTTAAACATATGATAGATTATTTGTTTAAATCATGACCTTTTAGGAATATATATCAATAACAACAATGTTATCTGTTGCATCTTGGGCTTACTAGTCAATATTGTCATGCAGTGAAATCCTCACATCATGTAGATTACACAATTGCCCCTTCTATTTTGAGTGAGTTTTAATATTTAAACCACAACTAAACATATTCTATTTTTCTATCCCCACTTATCAAACACAATTTCTATCACAACCTTTAAACCTCTGCATATATATAATTGTATTTGGTGTTTAACAACTTCAATTACTTTTCGCATCAACTATTACTATTAGTGAAATATATAATAAAAGCATTGTGATGTTGCAACTTGTATGTTTGTGGTTTAACTCAAATTTATGTCCAAATTTAAGTCGAAATGAATAATAAGATTGTCTTAAAATAACCCTATATTATGAGTTTTTTTAGAGTTAAGGGAAAAACACTATATGGTCAAATATCAAACCCAAGTTTTATAATTAACTTATAAAAAATAAAACCATCATATTAATAATACCGCTTCATTGTTACTAAAAATATTATATAACTAAATTTAGTAAACCCGTTTATTACAGAGTTGATACAATAAAATATTTTATAGAATAAAAATTTATTAATTATAAAACTATATTCTAATACAAAATATGATTAAGGACTATAAGTAATAAAATAATTATATTAACTTTTTAAACTTTTATTTTAAAACTTTTATTAGCTTTTTCCCCAAAAATTAATTAGATATTTTGTTTCAAAACAAACCGTTATAAAAAATATATATTTAAAAAGGTTTGTGTTTTTGAAAGTTTCTTAATTTATAAAATCTATTTCTTTAGGAATAACATAATAAAAAGATCTATTTCTTAATTTACTTATAAAACTAATTTAAATCTAAAACAATTAAATAATAATATTAGTAATTAATGTAAATATTTAATAGCAGAGATAAGCGTGAAAATTTTGATAAGAATGAATGTGGTGATGCCACGTGTCATACATAAATATCTTTTTATTAGAGTAAAAAGATAATGTGTGTGTATAAACAAAAAGGGTTCAAGATGGCTTAAGAATACGAAACTGGCGCATGATGGTGGGTAGATTCAAACCCTTAGGGGGCGTTTGGTACGCAGCAATTTAATGGAATTTAATGGAATTAGAATCTGAATTTCATTGGTCATTGTGTTTGGTTGGAAGGAATTTGTTGGAATTGGAATTCGAATTCCATTCTTAACGTGTTTCGTTACGAAAGAAATTAGAATTGGAATTGGAATTGATTCCCTCAAATTCCTTCAAATGAAGGATTTCAAAATCCTTCCAAATTTTGAAAGATTTCAAATTCCACCGACTCTCGCCTCCACCACCGACCGCCACCCACCACCCCACCCACCACCAACCAATGCTACCAACAACCGCCGCCGCCCGCCCCCGTCCGCCGCCGCCGCTCCCGACCGCTCCCACCTACCCTGACCGCCGCTGCCGCCCGCCGCCCCCCGACTGCCGCTACCTGGCAACCGACCGTCGCCGCCCTAACTACTGTCGCCCGCCCGACTGCCGCTATCTGACCACCAACAGTTATCGATAACCAAACCCGCCAATAACCGATCGTGCTGTCATCATTGTCGACAATCGACGGTCACTGTTAACCGCATCTACGTCTATAAACGGTCGTCTCCACCGACCGCGCCCGCAGTTGACCACCGACTATCATCGCCGAACCGCGTCGGTTTTTGACGCGCTCGATAGTGACTGTCGTCTTTCGACAGCATGCATAATCGGTTGGCGGCGATGGTTGGGTACGATCGATTTTTAGCAACGGGCGTGGTCGTTGGGCACGGTTGGTAGTCGCGGTCATTTGTTGGTGGTGACGGCGGTGGCAGCCGATGGTTTGTAGCGGCGGAGATCAGTAATCATGGTGGTGGTGGTGGTTTGCAATGAGTGATAAATTCCAATTCTTTTATAAGTGTTTTGTCACTAATAATGCATTTGAAATTTGAATTTCATTTATAAATTCCAATTCCCTTGAATTTCAATTCATTTGAAAAATATTGAATTCTAATTGCAATTCCTTCTAATTTTAATTCCAATTCCAATTTCAATTTCAACTAATTTCACGAACCAAACGCACCCTTAAGCTTTTAAATGGAAATCAACTGTAAAGTTAAATTTATGTTACTAATTTCAAATTGTGAAATATAATTGTATATCGACATTTTACAGAAAACAATCTAATATGCTTCTTTTATGTGTATATTGTATAAAAGTATCTATATCACATAAAATGTTATCTTCATACATCTATAATTATCAACGTGTGTGTATATAAACAAAAACACATTAAAGATGGCTTAATATATGTATAAAAAAATTAACCTTTTGAATGGAGGGGTGCCATCAACAGTAGCGCCCGTAGGCAACTATTGACATCAATTTTCTTTTTTTTTTTTTCTTTTTTTTTAAGGTATCTAAGCATCTGAACACATGCTTAAAAAAGTGCACCATTCTTGTAATTAATTTTGTAACATATATAATATCTATACTTATATAGCAAACCCATTGATTTTTGTATTTAGGTTTAAGGCTTTAATTTTATATTATTGGAGATATGTTATCTTAAGGTCATGTCACTTTTGGATGTGATCTTATTGTCTAAGCTTTTTATAAAGCCGAAAGTTATGTTACCTTAGCAAATTGTTATCAAATTGAATGCACCAAAGCCCTTTATTGCGATCTTTTTTTCTCCTATAAATAGTACCCTTACGTTTATCTTTAAGAAAACTATGCGATAATATGAACCTAGAACGTGTTGAGCGACATATTAATTTAAATAGCTTTCAGTAATGACATTTTTTTATAAAGTTTTATAAATAATAAGCACGCAAGTTTTACTCCAAAGCACTTCTAGAATGAATAAATTTCATTACATTAAATGAGTTGTGCGACAATTTGTAGATCAAAGACGCGTCTATGGATTATGTTACACAAGACGAAAAGATGGTAAACTTATTATGTGTATGTTTACACATAGCGTGTTGTTTTATTATAAAACATCACATTTCGTAACAACCATTTTTTTAATTTGAAAAATGTATTGCAATACTATACTCAAATTAATAAAATAGTGTGGAAATTTGAAAAAAAAAGTAAAAAAAAATTGTTATTTTCATAATGCCCTTGGGATCACTTTTTATCCTAAAAATTGATCTCAACCGTTGAATAATGAAATAAAGAGCTTAGATAACTTGATAGGCTTTTTAGGCAAACATATTTTTTTATTTTAACCAACCTCGATATACGTGTGTGTGTCTATATATATATATGGGGAGCATCAAAAAAAGAGGAAAATAAATAACCAATTCTAAACACACATTTTAATTTCAAAAAAATTTAAAGAAAAAGAAAAAAAATAATAATTTGTTTTTCAAATTCCCCCAAATATTTTAAATGCATATAACTTTTTTATATAATATTATTTTTAAAAAAATTACACCATAAAATTAAACATTTTATTCTCTTTAATTTGAGTATAATATTGCTATATATATTTTTTTTAACAAAATAACATCTTTTTAAATATTTGAATGTGTTGTAAGTATAATTTGCATGATTATAATTTCGTAATTGACATTTATAACGTGAGTAATTATAACTTGCATAATTATAATTATAACATGTGTAATAATGAATATAAATTGTGTAATTATCCATGTTATATGCGTAATTTTGGAGTGGACAAAATTACTCATCTCCTAAAAGACAAGTGTCACGACCTGATTACTTCATATGCTTCGCATATTTTTTACTATTTTTTACTATTACTTATATATATATATATACTTATATATATATATACTTATATATATATATATATATATATATATATATATATATATATAGGGGAAGGTTCCTAAGAAAATCAAGTTTTATGAGAAAACTAAGAAAACTATTTTTTCACCCCTGATCTTGTTTAATCAATGGTCAAGATTTATAATGGCAATTTTGTAATTAAAAGAAGTTTATATGAATTAATTATCAGATTTAAGGGTATTTTTGGGAGATTATAATTTTTTAACTTTAGAAACTGTCTACAATTTTAAATTCCTAATTATTCTCACTCTCTCTCTTTTCTCCCTAGTAAAAAAACGTGAAAGTTATAAAAATCAAACACAAAAGTTACATATATGTATTACAAATTAAATCCAAAACTAAGTCATTCTTTTTCATTCAGTCCTTCAAACTTTTATATATATCACACGTTTACGTATATGTAAGTCGACTTCTTTTTTTTACCCATGTTGACATATATTAAATTTGCGTTGCATATATGTAACCATGTTACATATATGTATACACACATATATGTATACGAATATGTGTATGAGTTACATATACGTAACCGATAGTTTTACATATATAACTCATAGTTACATATACGTAACCCTGAGAAAACAACTATTGTCATCATCATCATCATCGATTTCTTTAGCAGACAACTTCGTATTTTGTTATGTTGATACATATACGTAACCTGTATACGTAATTCATCATCATCATTCTTCAAGGTTTGATTCTTCTTCATCATCATCATTGATTTCTTCATCATCATCATCATTGATATCTTCAAGGTCTAATTTTTCATCATCATTATGTGTCTTTTGTCAAGCATGAGTCATTCATCATCATCCTAAAATGGAATACAAAACCAACAATCTAAAAAAATAAGACTGCACTCGATCAATCAATGGAAAAGAATAAAAAAACTATCACCTTCTTGAATATACGAATGCTGAAATGGATTAAAATTTTCTGAAATTAGTTATGTAGTATCAATTGAAGCAACGAATCAGGAAGAAAAAATGATGGAAGAAATCGAATTGATGAAGAATAGTATGATCGATGATTTAGTTTGTTAAAAATAGGTTGATTTGTTCAATCATGGAGTAAAATAAGGGGTTTTAGTCAATAATGATTATTTTCTAAATATAAGTTATATACACAATTACTAAAACACCCTTTCAAAATAATAAATATAAATAAATAATCGAAAATTTTGATTGGCTAGAATTGGTTTTCTTGGTTTTCTTAAAAGTACTTAGTTTTCTTAGGATCTCTCTCCTATATATATATATATATACACACAAGGGAGGGATCAAATGAAAACCATATTTATAATTAAAAACCGTGAAAATCACCACTACCCAATCATATAATTTATAATTGATTTAACTTTCTAATTGTTTAAAGTATATTTGAGTAAACTTTAACTTTATTTTTCATCTTCATTATATATTTTTTCATATAAATTCAAAGGAACGTCGATGATGACAAAACAATACATATACGTAACTTGTAGGAGCTACATGTACGTAAATCTTAGTTGTACACATGTTAATACGTACTTACATATATATAACCCATACATGTATGCAACTGTTAGTTATACACTTTGTAATACGTACTTACATATATGTAACCACTGGTTTTTATGGTTTTTATTTATAATATGGTTTTTAAGGGATCCCTCCCCTATATATATATGAGAGGAATCAAATAAAAACTATCATTTTAAGAGAAAAACTAGAAAACAAGTTCAACCAATCATAAAATTTTAGAATTATTTCATTTTTATTTATTTAAAAGGTTAATTTAGTAATTTTAACAATGTTTAGATTTGGTAGTTATCTATTTTTATTAAAAATTCCTTTAATATCTCTATCATATAATTATTTCTCTCATTCTCTCTCTAAATAAATTGAATCAAGGGTTTATTAGAAAACCATTTATGTTTCTTTTTTTTCTCACTAAATCATTTAAAGCAAGAATTTATGATTTATATATTTGTTTTGATGATGATTGTTTATAAACCACATCAATCTATAGATGAAATCATAGATTTTTTTTACATATGTGAAAACACATACTAATATGTGTTATTGGTATTCATGATAAAGAAGATGAAGATTTGAAAAACCTAGCAAGTTTCTAGTACGAGTTACGTATACGTAACAAAAGCAAAAGTCGTCTTTTAAAGGAATCGATGATGATTGAAATTATATTCTTTCTTATTTTAGGTTACGTATATGTAACTATGAGTTTCATATGTAAAAATATGGGTTACATCAAGTTAAATAGACGTAACCCTTAGTTTTACAATGTAACTCATAGTTATATATATGTAAACAAAAGATTTTTAGATCTTAAGTTCTCAACCTTTCTTTCTTATCTTTTTCTTTCTTAGTCCTTTTGTTCAAATTGTGTTTACATACTATGCTTACATATACGTAAGCATGTGGGTTGGATTAATTTATACTAGATATGTAACCACATGGTGGCTATGAATATGTAAATGGTATGTAACAGGTTACATAAATGTACAAGTGGTGATTATTAGGTCATACCATATGTATTTGTTTATTGACATCTGTTTGTTTCTAAGGAATATAAAATATTGACTATTTGTTTATATATTTATTTTGTAGTGATTTGAAAATGAAGATGGTGGACTCGAAAGAAAATTGATGTTGAACTTGAACATAATGATGATGATGATGCATCAAAAAGGATGATGCATGAATAATCAAGTGACAATAGTGAATTAAAAGTTTTTACATATATGTAAGCATGTGAGATACATATATGTATGTTTATGGTTATCTTTTATATAAACAAAGGTTTACATATTATGTTTACATTTTAGATGATAAAAAAAGAGGGATAAATAGATAGATAGATCAAAAACATCAAGAACATACTAGAGCTACATAAAGTAAACAACATATGGTTTTATTTTTTTTATACGTAGCTTTTGATATTACTACATGTATGTATATCAGAAGTTCTATTATCATTTTTTTAATTTAAAATATGCTTACATATACATAAGCATGTGTATTAAATAAATGTAAACATATATCAAACCTTTGCAAACTAGTGATCGATTATTAGGTTTGTTGTTTGTTGTTTGTTATTTTTACTTTTGACTTTTTTTCCTTTTAATTTATTAATGGTATAAAAAAAACTATAGAAAATTTGTGAATGAAAGTGACATAGGAAAGAGAATGCAAA
Organism: Flaveria robusta; assembly: GCA_025506415.1. Classification (NCBI taxonomy): domain Eukaryota; kingdom Viridiplantae; phylum Streptophyta; class Magnoliopsida; order Asterales; family Asteraceae; genus Flaveria; species Flaveria robusta. The sequence goes on from CM046475.1 coordinate 10,625,562, forward strand.
ATTTTAGAAGATTATTAATTATCTAGAAATTTTCAAGTTAAACTAATTTTAGTGTTTCTAAATATTCTTAGAGCTTTTAATTAAACCCTTTAAATATTATTTAATTACAATCATACCACTATTCAATCCTAACCATATATCAAAAAAATAAAGGGTTATAAAGTTGTTTTTATGGTTTTCAGTTATAATGGGTTTCCATTGAAACCCTCCCTAATACACACACACACACACACACACACACACACACACACATATATATATAGATATATTAAAATGTTATCGATAATATTGAACCATTACATACTTTCAATTAGCTTATTACACATTACAAATATGATCATTTAATTAAATATGATTTGGGTTAAACTACTCAACCCATTTAATTAGACTATCTCACACACACACACATACAATATAACACTATTATAATTATTTTCGTTTGGACCCATTTTTCTTTCTTAACCTGGGCCTTTAGATCCTTAGCACCGACCCTTATGATTTTCTAGGAGGTTAGTGCTATTTTTGTGTGGTCTTTTGATTTTATGCACCTATAGCTTACACACTCCCTTATATTAGCGATAGTTTACTATTATGCTTTTTCAGTAGTTAATTGTTTTCCGTTAAAAAAATACTTAAGAATTTTGCTATGGCAGGTGCTTTGAGTGTTTTAGACATTTTACGTTACCTTTTTACTACAATGTACATGTTAGGAAAGGATTTTGGAGCTAATGGTCCCGCTGAAAACATTTTTTCTCTCTTCTCTTCAAACAAGGGTAAAGTTTATACTCATTTACTTTCCCATATACTCCAAACAACTTTACTAGATTTTTACTAGGTACTTTAATGTTTGAGCAAAAGCTAGATTTTCCATATCATCATCACTTTATTATATCCAATCTCATCTAGCCGAAGCGGAAGACATATGGTACTAAATACTCTTAGAGCACTTTCCAACTCATTTGTGATGCCTAGCCCATTTGAGTAATGCTTTTTAATTTTAGTTAAATCTCCATAATATCACTCATTTTACATACCTAGAGTAATAATTAATCTAATTCGGCAAGTTTATCTATATAACTTATAGATATTGTGAATTTGTGACCTGTACAAAAACTAAATTATTAACATGATATCTTTTCTTTAAACAAAGTAAATTAAGAGATAAGCATCAACAATTTGTGGTTTTCAAGTTTTCCTTGCAATCCGTTGATAGTATCTAATTGACCTTCGTCAACTATATATATATGAGTTTTATATGATTAATGACAATAATTATTTGATAATGGTCGTTATAATAAATTTGAAAATTTTTCAAACAAAAAATGGAATTTTAAAAATAAAATTTATCTTTTCATACTAAGAAAATATATTTATATAACTTATAAGACTTTAACTAAACAACTTTTGTTTTTTTACAGCAAATGTGCAGTCACCCAGGATCACCTTCTTCATAATAATAATGATGATACTTTAATTATTCTATGTTCTTAAATATGTCACATTTTGATTGTGTGAATAAATCTTCTGGAATTATTCATTGTAACTTTTTAATCTGTTAGAAATAAATTATTATTATGTTTCAAGAAACACTTAAGGTTAAATTAGTCTTTTTAATATATATTTTTTTAACAACTCAGTGAATATTTTTATTTTTATATTAAATAAAAAACAAGTTTAAATTATGATAATGTCTCAAATGTATTCTTAAACTAATTTTACATCTAAATATACAAGTTTCATATTTCATGGCAAATTTTGTTTTCTCTTAAACTTTTTGTGGTTTTTTTAGATTGACAAAAAGTTGTAGTTTGACAAGTTAATCTAAAAACTTAAAAATATTTTAAACACAATAAGTGATATGCTTATCCCGATTTTTTTTTTGCACTTCTTTAAGAGTATCAAATCGAAAAAGTCAGTTAATTATCGAAAGAATTAGTTAATTCTTTGTTGTGGAATGCGGATATTTAACTAATGTAAGAGCTTAATGAGAGAGGTGCAATGAATAAAAACGAAAAGGCGTATATTTAGCAAACCTCGTTTGATGTAGTATATTTATTTTTAGCTTTACATACTAAAGGCTCCAATCTTGGGCTCGGAGACTTCAAAGTTGATAATTTAATTAGAGCAATACATAGTTCTTAAACCAAATACCTCAAATTAAATAGCAGGGGAAATAAACCTTGAATCTAAAAGCATGAAAAAGCATTTAAGAACCAAAACATGTGTAGTTCCAAAGAACTTTCATGAATAGGAATGGGTTGCTTTATCATCCAGCCAAGGTCTTATCTCAATCTATTACTGGAAATCAAACTAATATACATGTAAAATATCAGCATGGTTAAGTGAACTCTAGTTTTACGAAATAATCTTTTTGAGAAGCTCATCCATTCAGGAAACATAGCATTGCATATCATACACATCGTAGCATGTAATAGGCATATGCAGAAGGTCCTTTTAAGATCCCTAGTTGCCCCAAGTAGACCAAACACAAAGTCATGATACTACTAGGGGACTACCTCATAATTGCTATGTACATAGAACTTCCACATAATTGAGTTAGAACCTTAAGCAAGATTTCCTTATGTTTACTTGACCTATGAATGTCCCTTGAAACCTTAAGCATATCACCTTATAAAGCATCCTTCTTCGTACTTAAAATCATATTTAAGAGGGATACATAAAATCATACGCTTACTACTTAAAGTCATGTATACGTTTCTTCATGATTCATGTTTGGTCTCTGGTTTAAAAAAAGTACGAAAGAGAGCGTAAACTATGCAAACAATGCACACTGACAACCCTAACACCAACATAGGTTAATTTTCTCAATTAAATCTATATAAAATTATCAAAAAATCCCCTAAGTTAAAAAAATAAAAATAAAAGACAGACTAATATTAAATATGAAATAAAATCTAAATTGCCCCACCCCACCAAACCCCTTCCATCGTCTTCTTCATATTCGTCACTCACCCTTCACCACCATCATCCTCCAACTCCGCCAACCTCCACCACCACCACCATCCTCCATCATCACCACCACCATCATAAACCCAATGACCAACCACACCCTATCCATCACCATGGCCTAACATAACCACCACAATGGCTTTATCTAACCAACACCATCAAAAACTCATCTTAACCACCCTTATCCACTCCTTAACTTTATAGTAATAAACACTAGAGTAGATCTATGTTAGGCTTTTGATTTGAAGTAGATATGTGTTGTGTCTAAGTAAATGTCATCACAAATGTTTTTGGATGTATGAGGTGTGTGAACAAGCTTTGTTGGGTGTCACTTGCAATGTTGATGGTATGGGTGGTTCTCTTTGACTATTTAGATTATATATATCGGCGGTCATCTTTGATGGCATGATGGTTAGCTAGAGTAAGAGGATGGGGTGGGATGGAGGTGGTGCTTGTTAGTGTGAGGAAGGCTCTAATGTGAGGTGTTGGTGATGATGGTGGCGAAATGAAGCTATTGATGGTGTGATAGTGATGGGGTGATGGTGTAGGTAATAAATTTTTATTATTTATTTATCTTTTATTTAAAAGCCGAATATTTTGATCATTTTCAAAAAACTAATAGAAAAGTTTTTTATAGTGTCGGGAATTGTCAGCGTGCATTTTGTGCATAGCTCAGACCTTCTTTCGTACTTTATTAAAAGTATGTGGTAAAAGTGAAGTAAGTTTGTTGGTTTGTCATCTTAAGATCATGATTCTTATAGAAAACAATAATTTGTACAAAGTATAACACAAGGCTACATATATCAAACTGTCAAGGGATCCTGCCCTTCACAAACCCTGCGTAGATGGTAAAGTAGGAGTGTAGCTATGTATCTTGTACGCTTTTTTTATATTATTATTTAAAACTACAAATGATATGTGACGAAAGATTGTATGAATTATAAATGCAGGAAAATTTAATGTCCTGACATGAAATTATTGGTCTTATGTTATCATTTAATACCACCATTAACAGTTTCTATTGAATCATTAACATTTATGTAATTTCAACGATTGACTATTCCTGTATAGGTAGGTGTTAGCTTTTGTGACACATAATTAGTCTACTAGTGGCAAGTAGACACAATGTCCTTAAACAAACAACCATTTGTGTGGAAATTACTACATTTCACACAACACTTTTCATGGTCTTGTCAGCCCCTCATTATGATGTTTTTTTAGTCAAGGACCACTATCTTGGTTCTGTAAGAGTTTTAGGATATGTGTGTCCCATAATCCATTCGAAACGACCTCACTTCTTTTTCACATAGATGACTTTCCCAAATCGTTAAAAACATTAAGTTATTCTTGATTTTCACAAATCATTAACGATATGTAAGCATAGCATGCTTGATATCAATAACTTAATGGAATGAGCTATGAAGTATGCCACTATCTATACATTTGAAGTACTCCCCCACAACCATCTTAGTTTGTATAATTAGATTTTTCTATTAAGCCTAGATCTTGGGATTTCCAATCTCTTAGGATAGTTTTTTCTCTGTATTAGCTTCGTGATGACATATGAACTAACTTTTTACTTTTAACATTTCATAAGAGGATATACAATGTTATCATTTGACTTCACATTGTTAATTATGATAACCCCTATTGATAGTAGTTGTTAGTAGTACATCTACTTCTAATCTGCCTTGATTTAGTCATTCCTCCTTTTCTCCACATTTATTCAAGGCTATAAATCCAATTTTCATCATGGTGTAGCTATAACTGTTTGCTTGGATAACTTCCAAACTATAGCCGCACTACCAAGTGTGAACATAAGCCAATTTTTTGATTTAGAATCTTTCATATCTAAAATCTAGTTTGCATCAAGGTATCCTTCGATTGCTGATGGATCCTTGTTCTAATGCAATCTCTAATTTCTTGTGTATCTCAAGTAACTTAGCAACCTTTTCATACTCTTCCAATGTACAACATTTGGATTACTAGTGTATCTACTTAGCTGACCCATAACATATACTAAGTAAGGTTTATTACATGTCATAAGATACATTTGACCATCAATAACCCTTAAATACTCAAATTAAGCACCCTCTAAAGCGAAAACATAATAATGTAATGAAGCAGCATATATAATAATTTAGATATTTAATTGATAAATACTAGTAGGTTATGTCTGTGTTGTGCGATGGCTTGGTTTGAAGAAAATATCAAAACATAAGGAAAATCATAATGTCATAATAGTATATATAGAGATTCATAAAACATTATATATCTAAAGTTAAAAAGAAGGCATGATTTTGAAGCAGTTTTATATCTAATCGTAACTACAGTAATACAAAGGTAGTAGGAACTTTCTAACTTCCGTACGAAATGTAAAAAGGTTATCATGTATGAAGGCTTAACAATTGTGACCCCTTGGCCAAATGGACCGGTCAACATACGAGTATAGGGGTTGGAAATATGAATGGAACGATTTAAAATTAGAAATTTCCTAAGGAGTTGGGAATTTTGTATCATAGCGAACCGCAATGGGTTGCAAAGGACGGCGATAGCGGGCCACCAAGGAAGGGGGTTTGGGATCAGGACACAAAGTCCCATAGCGGATAGCTTGGGAGACAAGGTAACGGTCCGCCAAGGTTTTCGTGGACCGCAATGGCTTGTCTTAACATTTCGCAACGAATATTCCTTATCACAATACAAATATCTATTTGGAATATTTGAATATGCCTTTTTAAGGTAGTAGCAGACCACAAAGGAGCCTAGTCGGGCAAAAGTGGTATAAAATCAAGATAAAATCCGATTGCACCCATTTTAGATAAATCACTCTCCGTTTACTCTCTCTCTCCTCTCTCTTTTTCTTAACACTCTTGACTCCCTCTTTATGTCTTCAAGTCTTTTTGGTTCTCGGTGTGACTATCGGGGCTCGTACATACCCACATGGGTGTTTGTTTGGTTTAAAAACGACGATTAGAAGTTCAATCCTCTTCAATAAGCCTCAAAATCGCGTGAATACGAGCTATGGCTATATATGAGTGTCTATATGACATATGAAAACACAATTCAGCGATAGATCGCACAGTGGTGAAATCGTGGTCATTAGAAATTGACTAAGAACCCAGATCTACTGTGTTAAGATTCTACAACCTTCATATTATGCATCATTATGAATTATTTATGTATATCAGGGTTTTTTTGGAAGAAACTAAACTAGTAGATGATGATTAGGATGCATATAATTGTTATGATTTAGGAATGATCATGTTTAGATAAATGAATTTATCATGGGATAAAGTTCGTGTATAATGAGAAATGGGTGATAAATACTAGTGTCTCAACCTTGTTGTTGACACGGAGAATAAACATATAAAAGATTTTGGGTAACGATAAGTCCGCCTACTCACTATGATGGGAAATAATAACATGGTGGTATGGAAAACCCTAGCCTAAAGTCATTGACATGACTAGGGTCGGTCAAATAGATTAACTCAGGTAGGGAATCCTGAGGGTTTGAATGTGGAAGTCATGGCACTTAACGTGTGTGTGTTTGTATGGTACAGGATTATGAACGCTAGCCAGCTACTGTGTGACAGACATGCTCGGGAAGCTCATCACTATGAGTTTAAGCGCTCCCTTTTTTCTTAAATGTTTTAGGGTGCATTTGCACTTGTAAATGATTTGATATAAATGCTTTGAAAGTGTGCGGAGAAGTAAAACAATCCAAAGATCTGGGTAGCTAAAGTCTTAGGTACGTATAGACCAATGGTGAGTACAAGGCACGGACAAATCATTAATGTAAAGAGAGGGTTACTAGTATGCAATGTCTAGCTGAAACCTCGAGGTATATATGGACTTAGTTGCATACAATTAGGTAGGGAGGCAGCACTCTATAGTGAATACTCAATCTGAGGCCACACCAAAGATTATGATAGGATTGGACTAGATCGGTGACTGTGGATACGACTAGGGGATAATTATACTTTGAGGCCATAGTGGAGATCTATGGCTAGGACTAAGGCTAGCCTAAGGCCACTACGAGGACTGTGGATAGGGTCGAGTGGTATTGATGACGAGGGATTCGGTCAGCTGGTGTGCCTATAACCTAGCCTCACATGGTTTTATATATTAAGGGCACATAAGTGGTCAAAACTGATGCTCGTTGTGATGACTTCGGTATAGTTTTGTCGTGATTGTCTAATTGCTTTAAAGTCATTGGTTATGACTCACCAACAAAGTTGGTGTTGAATCCCCAATGAGGATTTTTCTTCAAGTTAAACTAAATAATTTTTGAAAACCAAACCTGGATCTCGAAATGAATTACTCTTTCTCATAAATTGTCTTCATAAACAATTTTAATTGTTTGCAACTTGTTTTTCTAGTTAACTAGTTAACTAGTTAATCAATTAAAAATCTAATTTTCACAGCTAATAGATAATAGAGTAATAAATTAGTCAACAAATCAAACAATAACACTTTTTGAATACGATACCTGACTTAATTACGTTATCTATATAGATTAATTAAGTTTTTACATGACCCCAACGACAGCTCATCACCCTTGGATTGTGGTGTGACAACAATCGAATGAGTTAGAATTCTCATGCAATTTTCGTGTAACAAATTTATCGGGTTTTTTTGCATTTTCTTTTTATTTTATTAATTTATTATTACTTTGTTTGCAATAAGTTTTTTAGGATCGTTTAGACACTTGGTTTTCTTAATAATAAAAAAGCAAAACATTCTTTGACGTTTATTTGTGTTATTTTTGTATTTTGTAATTAAGGTTTTTTTTTTTTTTATTTTACTTTATCATGGTTTATTTTTATGTTTTTAAAAGATGTGACGAGAGAAATCCCACACCGTTACACAATCCTAGTTTAAACTAAAAAAGTTTCGACAAATAAGTTCATTTTCGATCTTACAATAAAGACCATACTTCGCGCACTGAGATTTCTTTCATGTTTAGTTTTATATATCCACTAATGTTCTATGCAAATGAATTCATGTAAGATTAGATATCAATCGAGTGCCGGATACAACAAGTAAGCTACTCATACTAAATAACATATAAACAAATTGTAGCATACATATTTGGTTTATATGCCACACGGAGAAACCGTCATTTTAGTTTTGATGTTTACACACGCAAGTTGGAAGACATTACGTATGATGACATTAAAGTATCACACAAGCTTCATAAAATATGTTATATATTGGTTTACCACCAAAAAGTAGTTAAGAACCAAATTGTCTTCATATAAAACATCAGTTAGTTCGTGTCATCACAATGAAATGACACCTCAGCTGCAAAGTGGTTAGCTTTAAGATTCTTGAAGCTTCATACATTTAATTAATGATCGATACACCATTAATTTTTTATTACTTTTTGATTATAACATCTATCATTCTGTCTTTGTTGCATATTTAATATAGCGAACTAAAATAGAGTACATCACAGGGAATTACTTCAAATACATGTAAGAAATTTCTTTTTAAAAACATGATATATACTATGAAGTGAATATATTTAACTATCGAAAATCTTAACTCGAGGTGGTAATATCATAGGAAAGAACATGTTTTTTATAAAATTGATAAACACTGAATATTTATGGGATATGTTCTAACAAAAGACTTGCTACAATGTTCGTTCTAGAACTTTTGTGACGTTTGACCGTCTAACTGTATTATATGAGTCAAAGAACAACTTTGTTAGTTCCAGTATAAGGGTTAGGCTTTATGATTAAGCTCTAGCGTGAAAGTAAATCATACAAAAATTTTATAAGTGAGTAAGTTTGTAAGTCAATGCAAGAAATACTTACCTTTCCATTGGTACTATTCTCTTATGTTTACTTATAATTCCTTTGAGTCCATCTTACCTTTAGAATTGTGATAAAGTACTTTGAGGTTTATCTTTGTACTTTATAAAGGGAACCTTATCGCAGTTCTTGCCCTTATGAGTAGGTATGTCATATCATTGAATGGTCTGTTAGATAGTGTCACTAGTGAACTTTTCCTCCTATGAAATTGCTAGCATTTAATGCTATTTTGATTCACTTAATGCTTTATTTGATTAATATATATATGGCATGGTATTTGATTAATGTCTTGAGTTATAACATGATGTTTACTTTTCATGTTTATGTAATATCGCTAGATTATGTTAAACAAGCAAGTATGGTAAAAAAAAACCAGAAGATTACTATTTACGGTGAAGTTGTCACAAGAATACACATTTTGGATGAATAGAAAGTATGGTTGTTCAATAAAAAGCTTATTTGTTCAATTGAAAGTTATTGTTCAATAGAAAGTATAATTGTCCAATAAAAATTGTTCAATTAAACATACGATTGTTCAATAAAAACTTTAATGCTCAATAGAAAGTATAAAAGTTTAATACAAAGTATATTTATTCAACAGAAAGTATGATTGTTCAATAGAAATTGTACTATTCAATAGAAAGTATGATTGTTTAATAAAAAATGTATTTTTAATAGAAAATGATTAACAGAAAGTAGGCCATCAAATATTTTCATGCGCATTGAAAGTGATACTTTCGATTAATAAGTAGCCTATCGAAACTATCCAAGTACATCGAAAGTGGTACTTTTTGTTAAAGGCTAATTAACGTCGATGGTTACTCAAACCTATATAATTAAAGTGATTTTATGATATTCTTTACAAGTAAATACGAGTGACTTTAAGTTCTATTATATGTAGAAGTCATTTTGATTATTTAAGGCTTGTAAGTCTTTCACAAGAGTCTTGTCTTTGTGATGGTTATTATTAGAGTCCTACCTTTACACTACTAGATGTTACTAAAGTCTCATCTTTACGATGGACTAGAGTTATATCTTTATAATGGAAATCACTAGTGTTTTACCTTATGACGAGCATTATCATAGTCTTATATTATGATAGGCATTAGATGTTCTTACATAAGCATTATCAAAGTCTTATATTATATGTTTATTATTGAAGATTAACAATTTAGTTTACTAGACAAGTTTACTAGATATAAAAGTATTTTCCCCTTTTATTACTCCTAATCAAGAACACAGTTATGTTACTGGCATATGAAAGATTTTGTTGCATCTCTAAATAAAAGGTAAGTTGCTATTAATTTTAAACAATAACTAGAACTCACTCAGTATATGTGACTTTTTTGTATGATTGTCAAGTTCAGCACGTACTTGTTAAAACAAGGGAATCTTTGGTATGGAATAAAGGTGTAGGAATTAAACCTACAAGATCGGGAAATCAAATGAAGACATTAAAGATCAAGAATAAGTCTCACGAGAACTTTTGATGCATGTGAAAAGTTAGTTCTTGCGTGAGACCTTTTGTGTTTAGTATAAATAGTTTGCTTTTGCAGTGTTTGTAATTAAGATAGATATTTCTTGATTTTGAGCAAACTTTGTAATCATTTGAATCAGAGAGAAATACAATTTGAAGTTTATTTGCATTTGTTGCTTGAATCTTCTTCATATCTTTCTATTATAATACCGTGAGCGATTACATTTCGCATTTTTCTTATGAGATCGATCTATATTATATTTGAAGATCCTTACAAAAGGCTACTCCCGAACGTGAAGACAAGCATTTCTTCTCTAATAAACGTTAGACTTTTACTAGACCATTTGTTTAAATTTTTTAACTTAATTGAAAGTTGAACAATGTTTACATTCCTTTGCCTTTAATTTGAAGCTTTCAGTTTTAAAACTATATGTTTGTTATGATTAATTTACCAACGATAATGTTTCTCGTGTTTGGTTGGTAGGCCTACAAGCTATGATCTCATTTGGTTCAAAGAATATGATGGAATTAAAATTGAAAATCATTCCATTAGAATTACATTTGGTTCATCATATGACATATTTGGAATAAATTCCTATAACCATAGGAATTCAACTTTCCTTCGTATGAGTGAAGTATTTCTTAACATTCTATTGAAATATTTACACATTACCAAATATTTATTTCTTCCACAATCGATCAAAAGAGCCTCTTGTTTCAATTGACCTTTTCCGGTATCTTTTTTAGTACAAACTTCCAAGGTTTCCACTTCAATGGAAAATGAACTTTGAGATTATATCGAAAATGAAGCGGAATATAAAAAATATATTTTGAGGTCAAATTGACTCACTATCGGTTCAATAAATCAAAATGAAAAACCCTTGTTTCAGTGATTGTTTCTACTTCAATTGAGTCATCCTTAAAATTTGCTTCAATTGACATAGGGCATATCGACCTTGAAGACAAATACAAAATGAAATTACTTCATACGATTTTTATTATTTCAATTAGAAAAAAAAATCCTCTATTACGATGAAAAATGGTGAATGAACTTCGAGGTTAGATTGATTGATCCGTGTTCAATGATCACAAAACCATTTATCAAAGATCCTTGATTCAGATTATTAATTAAAATAAAATAAGGTCCTTCAATGGAAACTGATATAACAAATATGCCGAACTATACAAGAAGCATAAAAAATGAATGATGAAGAAGAGATTATATGAACTAGAATGGTGAGGTTGAAAAAAAAAAGGTGGGGCTTAGTAAGGGTATGTACGTCTTTATTTTTTTATAAATCAAATTCTATTTAAGAAATTTACGAACCAAACATCTTATGATATTTTAAAGGATTGCTTTCAAATTACGTATCAAGCATATCGACTCTAAAAAAGAAAGGGTAGATAAGGTTATGTTGTGAAATATAACTTATCATAATAAGAACTATTTATTTCCATCCCATAGCAAGTAATTACAAGCTAATATATATAAAAAATAGTTGTTTCTACTCGAACATATATAGCACTGATGAATTTGTAATACTAGAATAAGTAGTTATTCGGTAAAAGTCTAATAATGTATTATTATATTACATTACATTTTAAATGAAGTAGAAAGTTGTATAAATTTTAATATTTGTTTTCCTTAGTTGTGTTTTTTTCTACTTTATCTTATTAGTTTATAGGAAATAATGGAAAGAAAATGGTAACCTATTGAAATTGGTTTGCTATGTAATTGTGGTCTTTGTCATAAACATGTAAAGTGAATTCAAAAGTGGCATTTTGACACCTAAAAGCTTTCCAAGTGGAACTCATGAAAAAAATTCTAATGCACACATCACAACATTTTGGGATCATATTGGCTACCACTTCTTTAAATAGACGAAACTCCTTTAGGCTCAATATTATACCAATTTTATGCAATAATGTATGAGTTGTTGAATCACCATTGTTTAAAAATGATTTCTTAAAAGGAAGTATCTTTCCGCTTTAGTTAGATCCATAAATCTCACACTTTATTTATTTTTATAAACATTTTATATTTTCAAGTGGAATAAGATATTTACTTTGATGGGAATGATAATAAGTGAGAACAATATGTGATTGTGACATCCTTTCTTCACGGGTGGGTAAACTCATAGAAAAGTTTACTCACCTTTAAATACTTGTACTTTAATCCGAATGCATTTAAAATTGTATAACATATTCCTATAGATGAATAAAGTTATTGTTAGGTTGGAAATGACTAACGGTTTAATTAGTTGTAATCAAGTTAAAAACACATCTAACATATCATAAAGGGGTTGAGCATGTAATAAACCGGTTAATATTTTGAAAATTGTAATATATCAATTAAAAATGTTGTGGAGCTTATAAAATATATATAACTAGTCTAACGACTCGTGTTTTACATGAGTTAAAAAAATAAAATTATCATTAAATACATTTAAATGGAGTGGCCCTTGGAATATAAGTCCGTAATGTATAAGAACGTGAGAGTTAAGAAAATACTTATAGAATAAAATTAAATGAAAAATTCAAATAAATAAATAAAAATATAAAATGTTTACAAATCTTCAAAAACATTTTTGTATATGAGATTTAAGGTTGTACTTAAATGTACATAATTGTCATCTAATATAATCAGCTTTGAGCTATCTTGTCTTGTAACTCTTTAAATGCAATATATAGTTTACTATGTGTAAAAATTAGTTGTTTAAAAAAAAAAAAAAAACTCTTGATAATGATTCACCTTGATTCTTGTTTATAGTCATGACAAAATACATGGCTAGGGGGAATTACCTTCTTTAAAATTTAAACAATAGCCTTCTATCAGTAGGTAGAAAATTCTAGGTATAAAAGTACATTATACAGCATTATTTGAATATTGTAGTTTTGCAAAATATTAGTTTTCTATGGAAGATTTATCTAGCATAGTATATTTTGGATAATTTACACAAAATATAAGAATTTTCGATTTGATTATTTTTAAATTGAATATTGTATATAGTAAAAATGTTTGTGTATATGAATCATGTATGTTAGTTTATACTAAAAAACAAAATGATGTAAATTAATAATATGATCATTTTACTTAAAATGTTTAACAAGTATTAAATGAAGTAAATAATTTGTAAATACAAATGTGATAATTTAGTTGTTTGGTTACTTAGATAACATGTGCGTTTGTTTAAACTAAATATAAAAAAACTATTAATTGGTTAAAAATATATACATGTAAATTAATTTTATAAATCATGAAAATAAATGCATATGAATATTAAAGGTGAAAAGTTGTTATTTTTGGTATAAGACAATGTTGGTTGAATATATTGATGACGGATTATAGTATTCTAAAACTATTGCAAATTTTTAAGAATAGATTTTAAATTAAAGTATGCATAAATTGTGAGTTTGAAATAATTGACTTAGATTTTTTATTCTAAAAAACTCATTATTACTTTTTGAAACCATATTGCAAATAAAACAATTGCAAATAAAACAACCGCTAACAATTATTTGCTATGAATGTGACATATGGCAAGTCATTGTCTAAAATTAAGCCACATGGCTGAATTTATTTATTATATATAAAGCTAAATATTTTCTAGTCTAACAACCCGTGTGATTCAAGGATTGAAAATATATATATAAAACATATTTAATAATAATAATAATATATAATATATTATACAAAAATCTTTGAAATTATTGTGTGTATATTAACATATTTTTGGATTTAAACTGTAAGTGGAAATAATTCAAATTATATAAGTTTTTATTGTGGTTTCCAAAATAATTAATAGAAAATTAAGGATTTTGAATTAATTTGTTTTCATATTTATATTTTTATATTTAAAATAGTTATCAAATTAAATAAATCAAATTTTGAAAATAAATGAGATATTGACAAGTGTCAATATTAATTTAAAATTTTGACATGTGACATATATGTTTTAAAATATTGACGAGTGGCAAAACTACTTTCATTTATTTTATATAAAGATAAAGATTAAATCTATTTAAAATAAATTGGCATGTGATTGTTTAACAAAGTGGGTTAACACTAATTGAAAAATAATCTATTTAACCAAAGCAAAGTAATTCATACACGACATTTTTATTAAATGACTTAAATATGACAATCGAAGTTTTCCGTGCTCCATTTTTTTGCTAGGAAGTACCACCCCTACACTCATAAACTTATGAAACCCAATTGATTTTAAGATTGAATATACGTTAAATACCAGACAAATCAATAGCAAAAAGCTATTCAATTCTTGACTAGCAATAACTCATAAAGAGTGAAAAATCACTCTATTTTAATAAAATAATAAATAAGAGGACACATGATATCACTACAATCCTACTAATCAAAATTTTCATGCCTTTCCCTTCTAATTAATATTTACTATAATTACTAATTATATCATTTATTTTTATAAACTAAAAATACTTTTAATAAATTAAAAAAAGGTTCTTGTCATTAATCTTTATCTTATCTTATCTTATCTTATCTTACTACTTTAATAAAAGAGTAACTATGATGGACACATGTCACCATCACATTTCACCTCACAAAAATTTTCCCGCTTCTCTCTCCTATTAATATCACATTAATTACTAATAATAAATTAAGAAATAAATCTTCTTATTAATATTGTTTCTAAAGAAATTAATATCTATAAACTTAAAATTTTTCTAAAAAAACAAAATTTTTTTAAAAATATTAGATGTTTTTAAGTAAAAGTTTTATAAACAAAAATTAATTAAAATTAGGAGTTATAATAAAAATGTTTTAAAAAATTACATTTTTTAAAATGTTTGTTTTGAAACAAAAATTTTTAATTTTTTTTGGAAAAATTAAAAAAAAGTTTAAAAACAAAATGTTAAAAAGTTGATATTATTATTTTATTATTTATGGTCGTTACTTATCATATTTTATCTTTGAATATCGTTTTATAACTATTAAATTTTTATTATATTTATTATTTTATTTATTTAACCCCGTGTAATACACGGGTTTACTAAAGCTAGTATTATAATAAAAGAGTAACTAATGGGGACACGTGGCAGCACCACATTCATCCTTACCATAATTTTCCCGCTTCTCTCTTCTACTTAATAGTTACTATAATTACTAATAATATTATTTAGTTTATTTATAGACTAAAAATATTTTTTAATAAATTACGAAAGGAATCTTTCAATAAATATTATTTATAAAGAAATAAATATTTATAAAATAATCTTTTTTTCAAAAACATCAAACTTTTTTAAAAATATAAAATATTTTAAAAATCGATATTTTTAAAAAGTAAAATTTTTATAAATAAAAAATAATTATAAATAAATTTTATAAAACTTTTTGTTTTGAAATAAAATATTTAGTTTTTTAAACAAAAAAAGTTTAAAATCTTGATATCATTATTTTGTTACCTATACTCTTTATACATAATTTCAACCGTATTTTATCTTAAAATATCATTTTATAATTAACAAAATTTTATTTTATTTAATATTTTATATATTCAACCCGTGTAATTTAAGGGTTATTAAGCTAGTGTTGTTTATAAAAAATAAAATTTCATAAAATAAGAAATTTTTTAAAACATCAAAATATTTTAAAACTAATGTTTATAAAAAGTAAAATATTTATAAATAAAAATAATTAAAATTGGGAGTTACCATAATGAAAAAAATTTTAAAACACTTTGTTTTGAAATAAAATGTTTAGTTTTTGTTAACAAAAAATTTTAAAATGCTAATATCATTGTTTTGTTATTTATATCTTTACTAATATGTAATTTCAATTATATGTTATCTTAAAATAATGTTTTATAATTAACAAAATTTTATTTTACTTAATATTTTATTTATTTAAACAGCGTAATACACGGGTTACTAAAGCTGTTTTGTACAATAAATCAAAACAATTTCTCAAGTTTTGACAATTAAATCGTTGTTTTTAGTAGGCATTTAAACAATATATGAATTTTCCGGAGATGAAGTACTTGGTGGGGTGTATTAGTAATAAACCCTTTCATTATTTCGATAAAACCTACCATTTATACCTGCGAATGATAAGTACATAAAAAACAAAACCGAGATACAGCCTACAAGTTTAATCCATAACTTTTAATTTTCTCAAATGTACATCCATGATAATGTACAACATAAATCTCATCCCAAAAGCGTTTGATAACTCTTGTTGGTATTCAATTGACCACCTAGGTTAAGCTACTACATTCGCTAGAAGAAAACCTTTTGTCACAAAATCAATGTCAGGTTTCTTATCGATGTTGGCTTTTCCTTTAGCAAAAAGGTGGCCTTTGTAAAGCAAAAGATAAAATGGATGAAAGGCATTGGCACTTTGAGAGAAGGTGACGTGGAGGGTCATCTTGTCTTATGACAAATTACAGTCTTTTTATTTTAGTACCAATAGATAGTTTAGTGTATGAGTCCCACGCCTTCGATAAAAGATTTTTGATGATTTTCTTGTCGTTGTATGTACCCTGTTTGGAATATATAGAGTTTTTTATTATATAAGATACTATGTTATAAAATCATGTAATACATGGACAGAAAAGGAAAAAAAAAATAAACATAACAAATTGACATAATTGTTATAGATTTAAATCACATATTCTTACATAAAACAATCTAGAATAAAAATGAATAAATTAAAAATATTTTACAAAAGTTTTGAATGCTTCTTTGCATGTAACTTTGTTGTTTTATTTATAACCTTAACTTTTTTTTTATCTAAAAGTAACAATTTCAAACATTCTTAATTTTAATCCTGGATAATGCTATGTATAA
Organism: Flaveria robusta; assembly: GCA_025506415.1. Lineage (NCBI taxonomy): Eukaryota > Viridiplantae > Streptophyta > Magnoliopsida > Asterales > Asteraceae > Flaveria > Flaveria robusta. The sequence goes on from CM046475.1 coordinate 10,642,650, forward strand.
CTGATCACAGGTAAACACGAGATATTTCAAGCATAAACTAATTCTCGAAAATGATTTTATGTAAAATTTGTTAATGGTCATGACAAAACATAAAACTAGTGGAAATGAAGATTTTATATGACAAGGTAAAAAAGACATCGTGATTGTTTATTTTCTGAAGCAGTTTTATCTTTAGTGGATTTGAGTAGGAAAAGTTCATGATATGACATGAAACTCTCGTTGCATTTTACAATTTTGGTGTCATAATAAATGCAAATATTATACAGATTGATAGCATACTTTAATTTATTTCATACTAGCTTAATAACCCGTGTATTACACGGGTTGAATATATAAAATATTAAATAAAATAAAATTTTATTAATTATAACATGATATTTTAAGATAAAATAAGGTTGAAATTATGTATAAGGACTATATGTAACAAAATAATGATATCAAGTTTTTAAACTTTTTTTGTTTAAAAAAACTAAATATTTTGTTTCAAAACAAAAAGATTTATAAAATTTATTTATAATTATTTTTTATTTATAAAAATTTTACTTTTTAAAAATATTGATTTTTAAAATATTTTATATTTTTAAAAAAGTTTGATGTTTTTGAAAAAAAGATTATTTTATAAAAATTTATTTCTTTATAAATAATATTGATTAAAAGATTCCTTTCTTAATTTATTAAAAAATATTTTTAGTCTATAAATAAATTAAATAATATTATTAGTAATTATAGTAACTATTAAGTAGGAGAGAGAAACGGAAAAATTATGATGAGAATGAATGTGGTGTTGCCACGTGTCCTCATTAGTTACTTTTTTATTATAATATATAAAGATAAAGATTTTTACTTATTGTAGGACAAGTAATCTTAAAACATGCTCCTTGTTTCAAAAATCAATCACAACAACTAAAACAATAACTCAAATAAGTTGCATTCAAATGGGTACCCTTTAAGATATTTATAAGTAATCAACAATAAGTAATAAAACATAATGATCATTACTAAAAAAATATATTAAATGAAAATAAATAATCTACTCATCAACAACTATTATTTCGATATAATAGGTTTCATTGGGAGTTTCTTACTTCATTACACTTGGACTCATATTTAGTCTTATATTTTAACATCAAGATTTTTTAACATGCTTTTAATTTTACGCCATCAAGTTTTGTTAAAAATAAAAATTATATTGAATTTAAGTAAATATTAATTCATTTACAAAGAGAAAAAGAGAGTGTAGTGAGAAATTTATTAAGAGACGGTCATCTTTCAATGTAGAAATTGAAATTCAAAATTCACAAAAACAGAAATTGATTTGTTAAAGTTTTAAAAATAAATATAAGATTTTATATTTTTTGAATGATTCTTATTATATTATCTAATAATTACTAAGAAGTTGAAAACCTCGGTTGCTACAGTAAAAGGAGTTATTTTTTTATCACTAAGTTTTGTCTATTTTAAATAATTAAACATAGATAATGTAAACATCTAGTGTGCTAGATTAGTTAAATAGGTCTTTGGTGCTAAACCTAACGCATGCGGGTTCTAAACCCGTTGTAGACCTTTTTTTTTTTTTTTTTTTTTTTTTTTTTTTTTGTTCATTTCCTGCTTAATTTTATCAAATATGATATTAGTTTATTAAATGTTTTTTAAATTTAAATCTAATGGTTCAGTTTTGACACATTCGCACTCAGACAATGTTTAAAAAGTTTGTAAAATGTTACTTTAATCCTTAGGTTTTTAAAGTTTTAGGTTTTCATAGTACAATTTTTACTTTAGAAAACTAATTAACTTACTATGATTATTTTAATAAATATTTTAAGATACTTTACGATTCGACATTTGTCTACGTTTTTATGTAAATCCGTCCAGAACTAGGCCAAATGTAAAACATTTTCATTCGACAGTATAAATTCCACTTACTATATGTTTCAATATAAATTTAGTTTGGTAACGAGTTTGGACGATTGTAATCTATATTTTATTACGCCGCATACGGTGCAACTTCACGTGCTTTTTTTTATGTATGTTTTGAGTTGTCTACGTTTTAATATAATTTTGTTTTAAAAAGACCAGGGTCAAGTATGATACTGCTGCAACGCGCGACGACGGGTAAAAGCCTAGTTAATATAATTTAGAGTTGAAATGAAATCAAATGTAATAGTTTGAAATTCAAAAAATCTATAGAATATAATAAAAGAAGGTTTTTTTTGCCACATGTCATTCTCTTAAACCATCTTTTTACCACTTGTCATTTTTTTAAACAATTCACTTCATTTTCACTCCAAAAGGGTATTGTAGTAATTTAGACAATCAAACTAATTTCTCTCTCTTAATAAATATCAGTTTTATTAATTGATACAATTCTCTCTCATCTATATTTTTTAAAATCAAACTATTCTTTTAAAAATAAACTTTATTAAGAAAATGAAAAATTGTATTTTTTCTATTAAAATAGAAATAATAAAAAATAAAATTTTTATATAATATAGAATTTTCTAAGTTGGTCATTTTTTAAAAATAATATTTATAAAACCTTTTGAAACATAATATTTTAAATCGGCCCTTTTTTTAAAAAAATTATAAAAATTATGAAATTTTCTAAAAACAGTTTTATTAAAACAAACATAATAATTCAAAAACTAAGTTTTAAATAAACAAGATTTTAATAACAATAAATTTTTTATAAAATAATCTTAAAAAAATATGTAAAAATAAATTATTTAGATAAGAGAGTTAAAAAAATAGTATAATTGTTTTAATTCTTAAACTATTACGCATATTTAATTTTAATTGTATCTTATATAAAAATATCATAATGTAACTCTTCGTGTTTATTACAAACTATAATCCGTCTAATAAATGAGTTTTTAGCCTATCTATTTATTTATATATTTATGACAAAGAAAATTTAAAATAAAAATTGACATAATTGTAAGTTTTATCATACTTACTTTCTCATCTTTTTTATTATTATTAACAATATTGAATACTAATAATATTAATCATACCATTTTCATATTAAAAGATATATAATTTAATAAATTAAAACCTAGTCTTTCATTAAAAACACACTTTTTAAAAATAAAATTTTTATAAAATATAGAATACAACAAAAATTTTTTAAAATAAATTCATTTTTCTTAAAATAAAATATTTAAAACCCAAATTTTTTTATTAAATAAAAGTTTAAGAAAATATATTATTATTTATTTACGTAAAATAGCTATTCATATGCAATTTTAATCATATTTTATCTTCAAACATAGTTTTATAATTCGTAATTATTTATTTGTAATTATTTAATATTTTATTTATTTAACCCGTGTAATACACGGGATACTAACCTAGTATATAAATAAACGGAAGCCAAAATTTTTGATGATATCTAGTAGTTATCTTGGAATAAATTTCTTTGAGTTTTTAAAGTTGAATTTCATGTTTGTTTTAAATTTGAACTGAAATCAAATTAATTATTAGTTATGACTTGAAGATAAAAAATGAAACATATTTTTAGTTTTTATTTAAATAAATATGTAGGTATTTAAAAAAAACAATTGAAGACTAACATAAAATATACCATATAGCTAATGGTAGTCTTAAAAAATACAATATGACACAAAAGATGTATCTATTATCACTATCATTAGCACATCAGTGCCGTCACTTTCATAAAAAAACGATGTGCCAGAGGTTGGATCTTGTAGATAGGGAAACAATGTGTGGAGGGGTGTAAGTGGAGATCAGAGGATGGATGAAGATCGATGAAGAAGAAGGGCGGCGGCGGCGTGCTGAAGAAGGTGTGGCGATAGAGATCGGTGAAGAAGAAAGTGTGGCGGCATTATGCCAGTGGAGTTGTGAGGGTGGAGATCGGGGTCTAGATGGGGATCTGGTGATGGTCGCTCGTGGAGGTGGGCTACAGTGGTGGTCAGGATTCATAGGTGGTGCGCTAGTGCGACAAACTGGTTTGGTGAAGGTGCGGCAGTGGCGAAAGTTTGGTGATGTGGTCGTGATACACATAAGATGGATGGAAGGGATATGATTCTTTAATATATTAATATTATTAATTTATGCTCAGGGCTACTTTAGTCAGTTTACGTCAACTTAACAAAAAAAAGTAATGAACATCCATTTCAAGGATCAACAATGTTACGGTTTGACAAATAATTAGAAACAATGTTATAATTTCTTAAAATTTGAGACCAATCCTGCAATATGAGCAAACCATAGGGATTAATCATGTAATTAAGTCATAATATTTTTTAAAAAAACACAACACCATGAAATCAAACATTTTATTCTCTATAATGAGTATTTTTTTATGAAAAAACAAAATGCACATTAATCTTTAGTTTTTTTAAACGTTTTGATATAAAATTGTTTGAAAATGAAATTCTATTTAAAATTGAAATATTTTTTAGCGTTGTATATTATAGTCGTTATTGATTTGAGACTATGATGAACCGAACAGAATATAAGTAAACAATATAAAGTGATAATAGCCACTGCGTTTTGATATTTGGAATAATGGCGGGAATCTCGACGAAACTCGCAGAGATGAAAACCTAATTAAAATTAAATGCACCGCAATTTTTTTTTCATACTCGATTAATGCATATCAAAAAAAATTTTGGGATACCCTTGATTTTAAAACTAGATCCGCCATTAATACGCACCCTATGTAAACCATTATAACTTATAACAAAGGCAAAACCTTACTATTGACAATCAAGAGCTTTACACTTTACTCACGTAGTCCAATGATACTTGATGTTTACCTCAATTGAATTTGGCGTGCTTCGAATTCTATAACATGGATGATTGAAAACTTTACGAGTAAAGCATCACTATCACTGCCACTGCCACTGCCATTGCCACTTCCACTGCCACTGCCACTGCCACTGTCACTTTCATTGCCACGATCACCGTCACCATCACCGTCACTGTCAATGTCAAACTCACACTCACACTCACTATCACTGTCCTTATCGTTATCGCTATCGCTATTAACGTACTATAAAAAATAAATCGTCAAATTAAAAGAGAAAAATAACAAATGCATAAACGCTAATGTTATTAAAATTGATGATTGTATTGTAAATTGATGAAAAGAACATAAAAAAAACTTTATTAGAATTAGAAGATTAAATGTAAATTTCACATAACTTGAGTTTTAAGTTTAAAATTAGGAAATAGAAAATAAAAAAATGAGTAGGTAGTGGATTTGGATATATATATATATATATATATACACACACACAGACACACACACATATATAGTGGTTAAGTCCAAGAACCTCTAGGATTTTAATTAGTGTAAAATGTATAAAAAAAGTAGGTTTTTAATTAATTTGAAAAAAAAAACTATTATGGTAAAAATTAAAAAAATCCTACAACTTCACTATTCATCAATTTGTTATTTTTTATATATAGTGAGTTGGCCCGCATGATACGACGAGTGTCACCAAGTCTCTTTTCCAATGTATCTTAAACACTAATTATATTTGGGTATATAATTGTTGTTGTTATTATTATTATTATTATTATTATTATTATTATTATTATTATTATTATTTATTATTATTATTATTATTATTATTATTATTATTAAAATATTTAGTAATTATATAGTGAAGTATTTAAGAAATATATGTTTAACTTAAATATTACTAGTTAAAAAAATATAAATCGTAAATATAAATAAGGAAGGATTTAAATACAAAGAGTTTTAAATCTAAAAAGTATAAAAAGTAATCTCAACAATCAATTTTCTTAATCAATGGCTAATATCAAATTCTATGAAAGAAATTTATTAAATTAGTATTTTAGACATAGTAATTCTTGTTGATTGTTTCAAGTTCCCATTTTTTTTTAAATGTTCATTATTTTTATATATGATATCACTTTTTTATAAAAATTACACCATAAAAATAAACTTTTTTATATTTTTAAAAAGAGTACAATATCTTTATAGAAAATGATAATAAACTTTTTTTTATGTATTTAAGCTTATATGATTTTAGTTTTTCATTATGTATTTAGTGAAGTTCATTGTGTCTTTTTATTGATTTTTGTATTTTTTTAAAATGATAAACTTTAGAAAAATATAATGGTGAAATAACACTATTGTGTATTTCTAGTATATAAATCATAATGATAAATTAACAACTACCTAATCTAATACATTAAAACAATAATAAAATAACACAAAATGATATAAAATACAAAACACCATAATAAATGTCTCATTGTGTTTTCTATTGTTATTGTGTTATCTTAAACAATATGAGTTTTGAAAAATACCATGGTGAGATAACATATTATGTAATATTTTGTAAAACACAACTATAGATAACAACAAGTTTATATAATCTATAAAATAATAATAATAATAAAAATAATATATTATGTTATATTGAACACTATAAGTTTTTAAAAATATAATGGTGAAATAACTCTAATTATAAAACTCAATGATAGATCAAGTTTAAGCAATCTATAAAAACAAAGACGAAAATAACACACAAAATGTTCAAAAACATAAAACACAACGATGAATACATATAACAAATGATGAAAAATAAATGACACAATGGCGTATTAGACACAATAAGCTGATGTATGTAACATGATGATCAAAATATCATGCCCTATAAAATAATAGAAAGAAAAGTGTCAAGCTCACAATACTTATTAGGTTTTCTGGATTAAATATTATTTTTACTATAACTTTACGCGAATAGACGTAAATGTTAATTTAAAATATTATAAGTGAGATAATACTTAGGGGCTATTTGGAAACATCTGAAATACTAACTACTAACTACTAAACCAATAAGAGGTCTAATTGATTAAGATACTTTAAACCAATTAGTGTTGAACCAATAAGTGTTGTTTGGTTGAATCTCTGAATAATCATACAAAATGACTATTTTACCCTTCCAAACTATTTTGTATCAGATGAAATGCATATATTTTCAACTAAAGTCATTGTTAGAAAATCAAATGCATAGCTTTCATTCACACATAGCACACTAAAATCCACCCTAGTTTTCATTTATACCAATGTAAATACGGCAAGGAATTCAAGAAAATCTATAATTTTCTTCACAATCTTCACCCTCAATCTCTTACTCCACGCATCAATGGTGTTCTCCAATAGCATTACCTTTGAATTTCCCCTCCCCTTCCAAACATCACCTTCCTCCATAACTCCTACCATGGCAAAGCCATTGTCGTTGCCACCCTTGACACCCACTTCCCCTCCTCCTCCGGCACCATCATCTACAACACCCCAATCTGCTTCTCCAAACCACACCAACTCCTCCACTTTATTCTCCATTCTAATTCTCGATCATCAATCTCAACCCTTTTCCCCCGTCGGAGGTGGCGGTTCATCGTTCTTCATCTCTCCAAGGAGAATCACATCACGTTGGATATTGATAGCTTGAATTTGATCACGGATCGTATCAGCTTTGATATCGATTTATGAACAGGGGTTTGTTTTCTTCTTGGGTTGATTATGATCATGATTAGAAGAATCTCAAAGTGGCGATGGGGAACTGTCGGCGATAAGAGCTACCAGCGATAGGAGCTACAGGCGATAAGAGCAGTCGACGATGGGAAGCTTTCGGCAAGGGTAGTAGTGGGTGAAATCAGGGTGAGAAGGTTTGGGTTCACAATGGGGAGGGTTTTGATTTAAGGGGAGGGGTAAACTTGCAAACATTTCCATTTAGCATCTTTTGATCTCTTACCCATTAAGTAATGAATGGAACCATTAAGAGGTGATGTTTTTATAAACCAAACGCTTTAACCTCTTACCGATTAAGAGGTTAGCCACTTAATATGTTGAAATAAAATAATCTAATTTTATTAAATAATGTGTTCATAATGTGATTAATTACTATATTAATTGAATGAAGTTATTTAAATTAGGGAAAAATATGAGCTACTGCATATAGGACTTGTAGTTTATGTTTAAAAATGCATTAGACGTCTTAAATTTTAAGCAAAATGACAATTGTGGAAAAGGATCTCTATTATATAGTAATATAGCCATGGTTATTTCACTGGCAGATAACCGACTGGGGTAGGATATCCTAAACTAGGTGTGGAAACTATCACGTTTGCTTTTGAGTTACTCAAGATCGTAACGATAAAATGCATAAATGAGCCAAGCATAAACGAGCCTGAGCCTGAGTTTTGAGTTGGTAAAAAGCTCATACGAGTTAAGCCTAAATAAGCCCAAGTCTATTTAGCTCATACAAGGTGAGCCTAAAAGGCTCATACAAGCCAATGTAGGACTAGCCTATTTGATAGAGGGCTTATCTCTTAGAATGAAGATCCTAGGTAAATTTAGGCTTGATGTAAAATGATTCACAATAGTTATGGGTAAAGTAGGATAAATTTGTTATTTAAAGAAAAAAAAAAAAGAGCCCAAGAATGGACTCGGGAATAAATATGGCTCGCTTAGTTAATTATCGAGCCAAAGCCCGAGCTTTGCATTCAAAGATCCTTTAGCTCTCGAGCCTTACTAGAGTATTATGCTTATATATATATATATATATGGACATGACTTTTTCAAAACTCATAAATATTTTCAGAACTGCAAAAACTCATATGCACCATTGGATCATTTGATCAATGGTTTAAAATAATAATGGCATTATTGTAATTAATAAAGCTTTGAGAGACATTTTAACAAATTCAAAAGGGCATTTTCGGAAGACTAAAAAAATACTGATTTGATAAAATCGTTTCCTCTTTTTTCTCTTGTCTTTCTTTTTTTTCCCAACCATTAAAATTGATTGAATACTCATATATTTAACTCTTTCTCTCAAACCAATTAACGTTTACCCATAGTTTCTCAAAAGAATTCACCAACACCGAAGAAATAAAATCATCGACTGAAAAAAAATTAATTGCTTTCCTATGATGTTGTGGTTGCCGATCGAGAGGGAAACAAGTGACGACAACCAGGTTAGGTTCATTCTTGTAGTAATTATATTTTTCTAAATTGAAAATTTTGGTTAAAGATACCATGCTATGATTTATCAATAAATTCAAATTAAAAAAATTTACGACATAACTAAAAATCTAAATTTTGTTTTCGAGTTTTAATGGTTAAAGTTGTCGTATGCTTAGGTGATTCTTAATGCGTAGGAAACCATGATTGTATGTTTTCAAAAGTCAAAATCCTTTTTTTTAAATTACAGTATATCTTTTTTGCTAAATTTCCTTTGAATTTATTACTACATATTTTATTCATGCATTGAAAAATGAGTTGTGTATGATGGACATTTAAAAAGAATTATTAGCACATGTTTATAACATTATTGACGATCTATATGATTTTACACCGTAAATTGGATTTTTGTTTTTTTCTTTTCTTGACTATGTTTTTTATAATTGTAATTTGATGAGTGACTTTTTCTAATACTTCTACATTGCTTTTAAATGTTATTTTAGCATATTTATTTTAGATTTTATGATTTTGATTCTATTTATTTGTTGTTACCTGTTGATTATTCCTAACAATTTGAGTATTGATTCTAATCATTGTTGTTACCATCGATGAAGTGTAATGTTGCCGTGAAAAGTTTCAAGAATTTACAATGATGATGGAATCAAATGGAAGATAGTAATATTGATTGAGAAAAAAAAACATGTACTTATGTAGAAGTAGATTGGATGATATTTTTATTATAAATTACACATGTAAAAGATTTACATACACGTAAACTAAATATTTACATATATGTAAATAATCTACATATGTGTAACTAAGCTATTTACAAGCATGTAAAATAAAGTATCATGCAAAATTCATTATAGTTTTAGTTAAAGTTTGT
>CM046475.1:14333520-14459260 GCA_025506415.1 Flaveria robusta
TTTTCTAATGTTTGAAACATAATGGTTGACTTTTTTTGTTAAGATGTTAGTTTGCACATGTTTATATAAACATGCAATGGAAATTGAATCACTTTGATTCATGGTGGAGTTAAAAATTGGTATTTGTTTATTTCATGTAGTATAATGTGGATATTTATGTTAGTGATAATGGTTAGTGTCATTACAGAAAGAGATCTAAAGAACACGATTCTGGTCAACTTAGAACTCAGTCAACCATTGATGGGAGTTCATCTAGATGTACAACATCCCACACGTAAACGCAATCGTCGTTCGTCAACCTGGAAGCTATGGTAAATTTCTATTTTTTTGGATTTGTTATATTCCTAAAGTATCTTCATTTGTCATAAATACTAATAATAATATTTTAAATATAGCTGTTGCAGTCGGACCCTATTCCTCAAAAGGTAACTTTTATTTTTGTACAAGGTTAAATACAATTTGTAGAGCTGCATTTTTTTTTATAAATATGTTTTCTTAAAGAGAAATGATTTTATTTCGATGCACTTGTCTTACTTATAATAATATTACTACGGATGCAAATGAAACATGCAGATGCAAATCAATCACCGGTCGATCCCCAAAAGGCGTGGTCAAGTCTTAATCGTAGTGCTACAAAGACTTGGAGACTTTGCCAGAGGGTTCTAAAATTTCTTTAACAATGCCAATGAACAATTAATAAAATAAAGAATTCGTTGGGACTTCACTACTTCAGTTTGCAACCGAGTGTGGGATCGTATGCGTATATATGTCCGATGAACTTTTCATAAATGGGAGTCCATTCCCGCCGATGTTATGGAACGGATGTATGAAAAGTTACAAGTAAGTTGTAAATATATTTGTTTTTTATGTATGAGAAGTTATTAACTTGTTATATTTTCATTTGTAATATTAAATGTTTTTAATTCTACATTTGGTTTGCATTAAACTATTTTTATGCGTTTCCTATATATTTTCAATGTTATTGTTCATATATATATTATGCAGGCAAAATTCAAGTTATTGCGAGCAGATAGAGTTTTTATGGAATATGTTAATGATCACTTACATGTCAATGGAGACGCACCAGAGGTAACTTGAGTGCTCACTGGAAGAAGAACGGGGAAGAACCAATCCACATTTAGCAAGATCAAATATGGATGATAATTGTCGAAGCTTGGAAGATTGGAATCACTTATGTGACTATGGGAGTTGGAATCAACTCAAATAAGTTTGCTCATGCTTTAAAACCAATTTATTTATAATTTTAGATTCAAACCCTTTATCTTCGTATTGTATAATTAGTTGTTCTTCATGTAAACCACAATAAACCGTAGCCCACAAGATGTTCATGATATGTTCTTTAACATTGTCAATTTTCATAGACATATAACTTAGTGTATAAGATTAAAATAAATTTCTCATTTTTTGTATTTATTACTACATCATTAATTACGATACGTTTTCTTGATTAATTAGCCTGTATTTTATGAATTTTTTGTTTTACTTTTCTGGTCTAACATGTTGTTGGTCTTTAAAAAATATAGTACCAAATGGAAGTTAATCGTCAAAACAAAGAATTGCAAGTAGAGGAGGCTCTCGATCAATTGTCATCATGTATTTCACATGGTAAGTCTTGAATATTTATAGTTTTAAATAGTTTTATCTGATTTAGTAATTACTTTTAGCACCTTTATTTATTTTTGAAACCATATTTGAAACCCTACACATTAGACTTTTTTATTAATTGTATTAACTTGCACATAGTTTTTTGTATAACTTAGTATATATGTCACTTCTTAAATAAAAACAAACACCATGTGGTAGTACTACTAGTTTTTGTTAGGTACTAACGTGTACTTATTCATTGTTCTAATTGATCTTCAAGATCAACTAGTGAGCTTAATTTGTATACTTGTTTATTTTGTCGTTGAGCTTCAGATCTAATAACTTGTGGCCTTCATTAGTCTCTTCGTTGTAATTTGTCTATGAACTTAACCCCTAGATTCATATTATTTAAAGTATATTTATCTATCCTTATTGTAATTTTTTAATTTTTATCTCATAGACAAATTGCGAGACTCAAACGCACCCTTCTCCCCGTTTGAAAGTGATCACAAGTTGCATTTTAATGCTGAAAAACAAGGATGCTAAACGATGACCACGCATTCAAATGTAAGTTATAACTCTCTAGGATCATATCACTTTATTATACTTTTAAATATTAATTGTTTTTCTATGCTTTAATTTTGTTAGGAGAATATTATTCACATAAAGAGAGGCAGTGGCGAAGTTAACTTTAGAAGGTACTACTTTAACGACTGCCATGCACCACGAGCTAGAAAAAGAAGCAATTCAAAAGCATGTGTGCCAAGAAAACAAGAAAATCTGCATGATGTTAGGCGTTGGACCGGTGCTTAGAAAAAAGGATTTGTGGATGACATCATAAGCTCATCCTCTCACAACCTTCATCGGGCTGAAACTCTTCGAAATCAAGTTGCTTCACTCGAAGAAGAATGAAACAAAGCAATGAAAATAGATAAATTGTCGATATTCATGAGTTCGAAGTTTCCAGATTTTGAGAGTGTTGCATCCGTAGCTGCGAGTAATGGAGCAACCGGTTCGGAGGAGCAACTTAATGATGATGTTCATGGCACTGATAGTTTGATTTAGTATGTTGCTAAGACATGTTTTATTGTGTTTGGTTGTTTATATTTTTATGGTGTTTGGTTGTTTTTTTTCTATGACACTTTAATTTAGTATGTTATCTAAGACATATTTGGGGCTAATTTAAAGACTAATCTTTCGATTCTAAATAATATATTAAAGATTGAAAAATTAATTATACGCTACTGATTATAGTTTGTACAAAACATATTGGGACCGAAAAAGTTATTAAACATATAGATTTTTAGTCTTCTATAAGTAACATTTGAACGATATAATATGACATCTAAGATTAAAAGTCAGTCCTGAAAAAACATATTAAATACTAAAATGGTATGTTATCAAGTACTAGTTATTAGTCTCTAAGGAATACAGTAGAGACTGAATGTTTTTTATCAGGGACTAAATCTCAGTCTGTATAACGTCTATTAAGTACTGAATGTCATGAAACCCGGATCTAGTTAAACGTATCTGGGACAAAATCAACAAGTTTAAGACTGATTTTCGGTCTCCAAAAGACTATATCAAAGACTGATTTTTAGTCACAAATGAAAGGTATTAGAGACAAAATAACTTGAACATGGGGATAAATTAAGGACCGAAATTATAGGGCTTAGCGACTAAATGTTAGTCCCCATTGGTGGCACACCATTGAGACTGAAATTAAGTGACTAATTCTAGTATCTAGGACTAGGTATTTAGAACTGACTCGGGACTAGCACAATCAGTCCCGGGAATCCATTAAAGACTGTTTGGAAGTATTAGAGACAATTTTTCAGTCCTAAATACCTCTCTTTTTTGTAGTGAACTATATTGAAACACTTTTACTTTAAAATACCCTAAATCAAGCAAAATGACAACTCTCAATGCATAGAATCCTTTATTGAGCACCAAGGCAATGATACTAGTCGTAACGTACCAATAAACTACTCGTATTCACTCGGTAAGAATCAAGAATCAAATTAGAGTTGTGGATGAAGTAATAACACGTCAAAATCAAACTCAATGTGTGTGCAATGAATAAGAAATCAAATCAGCAAACACGACCAATTAACTTTGATTTCCTTTTATTTCACTTAAAACTAAGCAATTATAGATTTGTTGATTCAACTATTCACGAAAGAGTATAACATAATATATTGGAAGTGAACTACAAACACAAAATATTAAACAACATTATTCTCGCATGGATAGTTATTTTTGTAGTGACAACCTTTAATCCATGTAGTTGTGATTCTTAAGCCTTTTACACACATTTCTAAACTAATTTAATCAAATTCGAGCAAAATGATCTCTAAAATCAAACTTACAACCACAAATGGAGTATTTTCACCTAATGCTTCAATCGACAAAAACCAAACACGAGGCCACATAAATCACCCTTGGAATTGATCCAATCATACACAAACTCATTCAAACACTCAACAACCATATTGAAACACTTTTACTTTCCAATCCACTAAATCAAGCAAAATGACAACTCTCAATGCATAGAATCCTTTATTAAGCACCAACGCAATGATACTAGTCGTAACGTACCAATAAACACTCGTATTCACTCGGTAAGAATCAAGAATCAAATTAGAGTTGTGGAATGAAAGTAATAACACGTCAAATCAAACTCAACGTGTGTGCAATGAATAAGATCAAATCAAGCAAGCACGACCAAGTAACTTTGATTTCCTTTTATTTCACTTTAAACTAAGCAATTATAGATTCGTTGATTCAACTATTCACGAAAGAGTATACACAATATTTGGAATTGAACTACAACACAAAAAATTAAACAACAATTGTTCTCGCATGCATGATAGTTATTTTTGCAGTGACAACCTCTAATCCAGTAGTTGCGATTTTTAAGCCTTTTACACACATTTTAAACTATTTAATCAAATTCGAGCAAAATGATCTCTAAAATCAAACTTAACAACCACAAATGGAGTATTTTCACCTAATGCTTCAATCGAAACAAAAACCAAACACGAGGCCACATAAATGACCCTTGGAATCGATCAATCATACACAAACTCATTCAAACACTCAACAACATATTGAATCACTTTTACTTTCCAAATCCACTAAATCAAGCAAAATGACAACTCTCAATGCATAGAATCCTTTATTGAGCACAAAGGCAATGATACTAGTCGTAACGTACCAATAAACTACTCGTATTCACTCGGTAAGACTCAAGAATCAAATTAGAGTTGTGGAATGAAAGTAATAACACGTCAAAATCAAACTCAACGTGTGTGCAATGAATAAGAAGTCAAATCAAGCAAACACAACAAAGTAAGTTTGATTTCCTTGTATTTCACTTTAAACTAAGCAATTATAGATTCGTTGATTCAAGTATTCACGAAAGAGTATAACATAATATATTGGAAATGAACTACAAACACAAAAATATTAAACAACAATTGTTCTCGCATGGATAGTTATTTTTGTGAACAACCTCTAATCCTATGTAGTTGCGATTCTCAAGCCTTTTACACATTTCTTCTAACTAATTTAATCAAATTCAGCACTTGATCTCTAAAATCAAACTTAACAACCACAAATGGAGTATTTTCACCTAATGCTTCAATCGAAACAAAACCAACACGAGGCCACATAAACACCCTTGGAATCGATCCAATCATACACAAACTCATTCAACACTCACAACCATATTGAAACACTTTTACTTTCCAATCCACTAAATCAAGCAAAATGACAACTCTCAATGCATAGAATCCTTTATTGAGCACCAAGCAATGATACTAGTCGTAACGTACCAATAAACTACTCGTATTCACTCGGTAAGAATCAGGAATCAAATTAGAGTTGTGAATGAAAGTAATAACACGTCAAAATCAAACTCAATGTGTGTGCAATGAATAAGAAATCAAATCAAGCAAACACGACCAAGTAACTCCTTGTTTTTCACTTTAAACTAAGCAATTATAGATTCGTTGATTCAACTATTCACGAAAGAGTATAACATAATATTGGAATTGAACTACAAACAAAAAAAAAGTAAACAACAATTGTTCTCGCATGGATAGTTATTTTTGTAGTAACAACCTCTAATCCTATGTAGTTGCGATTCTTAGCCTTTTACACACATTTCTAAACTAGTTGAATCAAATCGAGCAAATTGATCTCTAAAATCAAACTTAACAACCACAAATGCAGTATTTTCACCTAATGCTTCAATCGAAACAAAAACCAAACACGAGCCACATAAATCACCCTTGGAATCGATCCAATCATACACAAACTCATTCAAAACACTCAACACCATATTGAAACACTTTTACTTTTCAAATCCACTAAATCAAGCAAAATGACAACTCTCAATGCATAGAATCCTTTATTGAGCACAAGGCAATGATACTAGTCGTAACGTACCAATAAACTACTGTATTCACTCGGTAAGAATCAAGAATCAAATTAGAGTTGTGGAATGAAAGTAATAACACGTCAAAATCAAACTCAATGTGGTGCAATGAATAGAAATCAAATCAAGCAAACACGACCAAGTAACTTTGATTTCCTTTTATTTCACTTTAAACTAAGCAATTATAGATTCGTTGATTCAACTATTCACGAAGAGTATAACACAATATATTGGAATTGAACTACAAACACAAAAAATTAAACAACAATTGTTCTCGCATGGATAGTTATTTTTTGTAGTGACAACCTCTAATCCTATGTAGTTGCGATTCTTAAGCCTTTTACACACATTTCCAAACTAATTTAATCAAATTCGAGCAAAATGATCTCTAAAATCAAACTTAACAACACAAATGGAGTATTTCATCACCTAATGCTTCAATCGAAACAAAACCAAACACGAGGCCACATAAATCACCCTTGAAATCGATCCAATCATACACAAACTCATTCAAACACTCAACAACCATATTGAAACACTTTTACTTTCAATCCACTAAATCAAGCAAAATGACAACTCTCAATGCATAGAATCCTTTATTAGCACCAACGCAATGATACTAGTCGTAACGTACCAATAAACCTCGTATTCACTCGGTAAGAATCATGAATCAAATTAGAGTTGTGGAATGAAAGTAATAACACGTCAAATCAAACTCAACGTGTGTGCAATGTAAAAAAGTCAAATCAAGCAAACACGACAAAGTAAGTTTGATTTCCTTGTATTTCACTTTAAACTAAGCAATTACAGATTCGTTGATTCAAGTATTCACGAAAGAGTATAACATAATTTATTGGAAATGAACTACAAACACAAAAATATTAAACAACAATTGTTCTCGCATGGATAGTTATTTTTGTAGTCACACCCTCTAATTCTATGTAGTTGCGATTCTTAAGCCTTTTACACACATTTCTAAACTAATTTAATCAAATTCGAGCAAAATGATCTCTAAAATCAAACTTAACAACCACAAATGGAGTATTTTCATCTAATGCTTCAATCGAAACAAAAACCAAACACGAGGCCACATAAATCACCCTTGAAATCGATCAAATCATACACAAACTCATTGCAAACACTCAACTACCATATTGAAACACTTTTACTTTTCAAATCCACTAAATCAAGCAAATGACAACTCTCAATGCATAGAATCCTTTATTGAGCACCAAGGCAATGATACTAGTCGTAACGTACCAATAAACTACTCGTATTCACTCGGTAAGAATCAAGAATCAAATTAGAGTTGTGGAATGAAAGTAATAACACGTCAAAATCAAACTCAATGTGTGTGCAATGAATAAGAATCAAATCAAGCAAACACGACCAAGTAACTTTGATTTCCTTTTATTTCACTTAAAACTAAGCAATTATAGATTCGTTGATTCACTATTCACGAAAGAGTATAACATAATATATTGGAAGTGAACTACAAAACACAAAAATTAAACAACAATTATTCTAGCATGGATAGTTATTTTTGTAGTGACAACCTCTAATCCATGTAGTTGCGATTCTTAAGCCTTTTACACACATTTCTAAACTAATTTAATCAAATTCGAGCAAATGATCTCTAAAATCAAACTTAACAACCACAAAAGGTATTTTCACCAAATGCTTCAATCGAAACAAAACCAAACACGAGGCCACATAAATCACCCTTGGAATCGATCCAATCATACACAAACTCATTCAAAACACTCAACACCATATTGAAATACTTTTACTTTCCAAATCCACTAAATCAATCAAATGACAACTCTCAATGCATAGAATCCTTTATTGAGCACAAGGCAATGATACTAGTCGTAACGTACCAATAAACTACTCGTATTCACTCGGTAAGAATCAACAATCAAATTAGAGTTGTGGAATGAAAGTAATAACACGTCAAAATCAAACTCAATGGTGTGCAATGAATAAGAAATCAAATCAAGCAAACACGACCAAGTAACTTTGATTTCCTTTTATTTCACTTTAAACTAAGCAATTATAGATTCGTTGATTCAACTATTCACGAAAGAGTATAACATAATATCTTGGAATTGAACTACAAACACAAAAAATTAAACAACAATTGTTCTCGTATGGATAGTTATTTTTTGTAGTGACAACCTCTAATCCTATGTACTTGCGATTTTAAGCCTTTTACACACATTTTTAAACTAATTTAATCAAATTCGAGCACAATGATCTCTAAAATCAAACTTAACAACCACAAATGGAGTATTTTCATGTAATGCTTCAACCGAAACAAAAACCAAACTCGAGGCCACATAAATCACCCTTGGAATCGATCCAATCATACACAAACTCATTCAAAACACTCAACAACCATATTGAAACACTTTTACTTTCCAATCCACTAAATCAAGCAAAATGACAACTCTCAATGCATAGAATTCTTTATTGAGCACCAAGGCAATGATACTAGTCGTAACGTACCAATAAACTACTCGTATTCACTCGGTAAGAATCAAGAATCAAATTAGAGTTGTGGAATGAAAGTAATAACACGTCAAAATCAAACTCAACGTGTGTGCAATGAATAAGAAGTCAAATCAAGCAAACACGACAAAGTAAGTTTGATTTCCTTATATTTCACTTTAAACTAAGCAATTATAGATTCGTTGATTCAAGTATTCACGAAAGAGTATAACATAATATATTGGAAATGAACTACAAACACAAAAATATTAAACAACAATTGTTCTCGCATGGATAGTTATTTTGTAGTACAACCTCCAATCCTATGTAGTTGCGATTCTCAAGCTTTTACACACATTTCTAAACTAGTTTAATCAATTCGAGCACATTGATCTCTAAAATCAAACTTAACAACCACAAATGGAGTATTTTCACCTAAGCTTCAATCGAAACAAAAACCAACACGAGGCCACATAAATCACCCTTGGAATCGATCCAATCATACACAAACTCATTCAAAACACTCAACAACCATATTGAAACACTTTTACTTTCCAAATCCACTAAATCAAGCAAAATGACAACTCTCAATGCATAGAATCCTTTATTGAGCACCAAGGCAATGATACTAGTCGTAACGTACCAATAAACTACTCGTATTCACTCGGTAAGACAAGAATCAAATAGAGTTGTGGAATGAAAGTAATAACACGTCAAAATCAAACAAAATATGTGTGTGCAATGAATAAGAATCAAATCAAGCAAACACGACCAAGTAACTTTGATTTCCTTTTATTTCACTTTAAACTAAGCAATTATAGATTCGTTGATTCAACTATTCACGAAAGAGTATAACATAATATATTGGAATTGAACTACAACGCAAAAAAATAAAACAACAATTGTTCTCGCATGGATAGTTATTTTTGTAGTGACAACCTCAATTCTATGTAGTTGCGATTCTCAAGCCTTTTACACACATTTCTAAACTAGTTTATTCAAATTCGAGCAAATGATCTCTAAAATCAAACTTAACAACCACAAATGGAGTATTTCACCTAATGCTTCAATCGAAACAAAACCAAACACGAGGCCACATAAATCACCCTTGGAATCGATCCATAACACAAACTTATTCAAACCTCAACAACCATATTGAAACACTTTTACTTTCAAATCCACTAAATCAAGCAAAATGACAACTCTCAATGCATAGAATCCTTTATTGAGCACCAAGGCAATGATACTAGTCGTAACGTACCAATAAACTACTCGTATTCACTCGGTAAGAATCAAGAATCAAATTAGA
Organism: Flaveria robusta; assembly: GCA_025506415.1. Taxonomy (NCBI): domain Eukaryota; kingdom Viridiplantae; phylum Streptophyta; class Magnoliopsida; order Asterales; family Asteraceae; genus Flaveria; species Flaveria robusta. The sequence goes on from CM046475.1 coordinate 14,343,366, forward strand.
GTTGTGGAATGAAAGTAATAACACCTCAAATCAAACTCAATGTGTGTGCAATGAATGAAATCAAATCAAGCAAACACGACCAAGTAACTTTGATTTCCTTTTATTTCACTTTAAACTAAGCAATTATAGATTCGTTGATTCAACTATTCACGAAAGAGTATAACACAATATATTGGAATTGAACTACAACACAAAAATATAAATATTCATTGTTCTCGCATGGATAGTTTTTTTGTAGTGACAACCTCTAATCCTATGTAGTTGCGATTCTTAAGCCTTTTACACACATTTCTAAACTAATTTAATCAAATTCGAGCAAAATGATCTCTAAAATCAAACTTAACAACCAAATGGAGTATTTTCACCTAATGCTTCAATCGAAACAAAAACCAAACACGAGGCCACATAAATCACCCTTGGAATCGATCCATCATACACAAACTCATTCAAAACACTCAACACCCATATTGAAACACCTTTTACTTTTCAATCCACTAAATCAAGCAAAATGACAACTCTCAATGCATAGAATCCTTTATTGAGCACCAAGGCAATGATACTAGTCTTAAGTACCAATAAACTACTCGTATTCACTCGGTAAGAATCAAGAATCAAATTAGAGTTGTGGAATGAAAGTAATAACACGTCAAATCAACTCAACATGTGTGCAATGAATAAGAATCAAATCAAGCAAACACGACAAGTAACTTTGATTTCCTTTTATTTCACTTTAAACTAAGCAATTATAGATTCGTTGATTAACTATTCACGAAAGAGTATAACATAATATATGGAAGTGAACTACAAACACAAAAATATTAAAAACAATTGTTCTCGCATGGATAGTTATTTTTGTAGTGACAACCTCTAATCCATGTTGTTGCGATTCTTAAGCCTTTTACACACATTTCTAAACTAATTTAATCAAATTCGAGCAAATGATCTCTAAAATCAAACTTAACAACCACAAATGGAGTATTTTCACCTAATGCTTCAATCGAAACAAAAACCAAACACGAGGCCACATAAATCACCCTTGGAATCGATCCAATCATACACAAACTCATTCAAACACTCAACAACCATATTGAAACACTTTTACTTTTCAAATCCACTAAATCAAGCAAAAAAAACTCTCAATGCATAGAATCCTTTATTGAGCACCAAGTAATGATACTAGTCGAACGTACCAATAAACTACTCGTATTCCCTCGGTAAGAATCAAGAATCAAATTAGAGTTGTGGAATGAAAGTAATAACACGTCAAAATCAAACTCAATGTGTGTGCAATGAATAAGAAATCAAATCAAGCAAACACGACCAAGTAACTTTGATTTCCTTTTATTTCACTTTAAACTAAGCAATTATAGATTCGTTGATTCAACTATTCACGAAAGAGTATAACATAATATATTGGAATGAACTACAAACACAAAAAATTAAACAACAATTATTCGCATGGATAGTTATTTTTGTAGTGACAACCTCTAATCCAATGTAGTTGCGATTCTTAAGCCTTTTACACACATTTCTAAACTAATTTAATCAAATTCGAGCAAAATGATCTCTAAAATCAAACTTAACAACCACAAATGGAGTATTTTCACCAATGCTTCAATCGAAACAAAAACCAAACACGAGGCCACATAAATCACCCTTGGAATCGATCCAATCATACACAAACTCATTCAAAACTCAACAACCATATTGAAACACTTTTACTTTCCAAATCCACTAAATCAAGCAAAATGACAACTCTCAATGCATAGAATCCTTTATTGAGCACCAAGGCAATGATACTAGTCGTAACGTACCAATAAACTACTCGTATTCACTCGGTAAGAATCAAGAATCAAATTAGAGTTGTGGAATGAAGTAATAACACGTCAAATCAAACTCAAGTGTGTGCAATGAATAAGAAATCAAATCAAGCAAACACGACCAAGTAACTTTGATTTCCTTTTATTTCACTTTAAACTAAGCAATTATAGATTCGTTGATTCAACTATTCACGAAAGAGTATAACATAATATATTGGAATGAACTACAAACACAAAAATATAAACAACAATTATTCTCGCATGGATAGTTATTTTTGTAGTGACAACCTTAATCCAATGTAGTTGCGATTCTTAAGCCTTTTACACACATTTCTAAACTAATTTAATCAAATTCGAGCAAAATGATCTCTAAAATCAAACTTAACAACCACAAATGGAGTATTTTCACCTAATGCTTCAATCGAAAAAAAACCAAACACGAGGCCACATAAATCACCCTTGAATCGATCCAATCATACACAAACTCATTCAAAACACTCAACAACCATATTGAAACACTTTTACTTTTCAAATCCACTAAATCAAGCAAAATGACAACTCTCAATGCATAGAATCCTTTATTGAGCACCAAGGCAATGATACTAGTCGTAACGTACCAATAAACTACTCGTATTCACTCGGTAAGAATCAAGAATCAAATTAGAGTTGTTGAATGAAAGTAATAACACGTCAAAATTAAACTCAATGTGTGTGCAATGAATAAGAAATCAAATCAAGCAAACACGACCAAGTAACTTTGATTTCCATTTATTTCACTTTAAACTAAGCAATTATAGATTCGTTGATTCAACTATTCACGAAAGAGTATAACATAATATATTGGAATTGAACTACAAACAAAAAAAAAAAATTAAACAACAATTGTTCTCGCATGGATAGTTATTTTTGTAGTGACAACCTCTAATCCTATGTAGTTGCGATTCTTAAGCCTTTTACACACATTTCTAAACTAATTTAATCAAATTCGAGCAAAATGATCTCTAAAATCAAACTTAACAACCACAAATGGAGTATTTTCACCTAATGCTTCAATCGAAACAAAAACCAAACACGAGGCCACATAAATCACCCTTGGAATCGATCCAATCATACACAAACTCATTCAAAACACTCAACAACCATATTGAAACACTTTTAGTTTTCAAATCCACTAAATCAATCAAAATGACAACTCTCAATGCATAGAATCCTTTATTGAGCAGCAAGCAATGATACAAGTAGTAACGTACCAATAAACTACTCGTATTCAGTCGGTAAGAATCAAGAATCAAATTAGAGTTGTGGAATGAAAGTAATAACACGTTAAAATCAAACTCAACGTGTGTGCAATGAATAAGAAATCAAATCAAGCAAACACGACCAAGTAACTTTGATTTCCTTTATTTCACTTTAAACTAAGCAATTATAGATTCGTTGATTCAACTATTCACGAAAGAGTATAACATAATATATTGGAAGTGAACTACAAACACAAAATATTAAACAACAATTGTTCTCGCATGGATAGTTATTTTTGTAGTGACAACCTCTAATCCTATGTAGTTGCGATTCTTAAGCCTTTTACACACATTTCTAAACTAATTTAATCAAATTCGAGCAAAATGATCTCTAAAATCAAACTTAACAACCACAAATGGAGTATTTTCACCTAATGCTTCAATCGAAACAAAAACCAAACACGAGGCCACATAAATCACCCTTGGAATCGATCCAATCATACACAAACTCATTCAAAACACTCAACAACCATATTGAAACACTTTTACTTTCCAAACCCACTAACTCAAGCAAATGACAACTCTCAATGCATAGAATCCTTTATTGAGCACCAAGGCAATGATACTAGTCGTAACGTACCAATAAACTACTCGTATTCACTCGGTAAGAATCAAGAATCAAATTAGAGTTGTGGAATGAAAGTAATAACACGTCAAAATCAAACTCAATGTGTGTGCAATGAATAAGAAATCAAATCAAGCAAACACGACCAAGTAAGTTTGATTTCCTTTTATTTCACTTTAAACTAAGCAATTATAGATTCGTTGATTCAAGTATTCACGAAAGAGTATAACATAATATATTGGAAATGAACTACAAACACAAAAATATTAAACAACAATTATTCTCGCATGGATAGTTATTTTTGTAGTGATAACCTCTAATCCAATGTAGTTGCGATTCTTAAGCCTTTTACACACATTTCTAAACTAATTTAATCAAATTCGAGCAAAATGATCTCTAAAATCAAACTTAACAACCACAAATGGAGTATTTTCATCTAATGCTTCAATCGAAACAAAAACCAAACACGAGGCCACATAAATCACCCTTGGAATCGATCCAATCATACACAAACTCATTCAAAACACTCAACAACCATATTGAAACACTTTTACTTTTCCAATCCACTAAATCAAGCAAAATGACAACTCTCAATGCATAGAATCCTTTATTGAGCACCAAGGCAATGATACTAGTCGTAACGTACCAATAAACTACTCGTATTCACTCGGTAAGAATCAAGAATCAAATTAGAGTTGTGGAATGAAAGTAATAACACGTCAAAATCAAACTCAACGTGTGTGCAATGAATAAGAAATCAAATCAAGCAAACACGACCAAGTAAGTTTGATTTCCTTTTATTTCACTTTAAACTAAGCAATTATAGATTCGTTGATTCAACTATTCACGAAAGAGTATAACATAATATATTGGAATTGAACTACAAACAAAAAAAATTAAACAACAATTGTTCTCGCATGGATAGTTATTTTTGTAGTGACAACCTCTAATCCTATGTAGTTGCGATTCTTAAGCCTTTTACACACATTTCTAAACTAATTTAATCAAATTCGAGCAAAATGATCTCTAAAATCAAACTTAACAACCACAAATGGAGTATTTTCACCTAATGCTTCAATCGAAACAAAAACCAAACACGAGGCCACATAAATCACCCTTGGAATCGATCCAATCATACACAAACTCATTCAAAACACTCAACAACCATATTGAAACACTTTTACTTTCCAATCCTCTAAATCAAGCAAAATGACAACTCTCAATGCATAGAATCCTTTATTGAGCACAAGGAATGATACTAGTCGTAACGTACCAATAAACTACTCGTATTCACTCGGTAAGAATCAAGAATCAAATTAGAGTTGTGGAATGAAAGTAATAACACGTCAAAATCAAACTCAACGTGTGTGCAATGAATAAGAAATCAAATCAAGCAAACACGACAAGTAACTTTGATTTCCTTTTATTTCACTTTAAACTAGGCAATTATAGATTCGTTGATTCAACTATTCACGAAAGAGTATAACATAATATATTGGAATTGAACTACAAACACAAAAATATTAAACAACAATTGTTCTCGCATGGATAGTTATTTTTGTAGTAACAACCTCTAATCCTATGTAGTTGCGATTCTCAAGCCTTTTACACAAATTTCTAAACTAATTTAATCAAATTCGAGCACAATGATCTCTAAAATCAAAATTAACAACCACAAATGGAGTATTTTCATCTAATACTTCAATCGAAACAAAACCAAACACGAGGCCACATAAATCACCCTTGGAATCGATCCAATCATACACAAACTCATTCAAAACACTCAACAACCATATTGAAACACTTTTACTTTCCAAATCCACTAAATCAAGCAAAATGACAACTCTCAATGCATAGAATCCTTTATTGAGCACCAAGGCAATGATACTAGTCGTAACGTACCAATAAAGTACTCGTATTCACTCGATAAGAATCAAGAATCAAATTAGAGTTGTGGAATGAAAATAATAACACGTCAAAATCAAACTCAACGTGTGTGCAATGAATACAAAGTCAAATCAAGCAAACATGACAAAGTAAGTTTGATTTCCTTGTATTTCACTTTAAACTAAGCAATTATAGATTCGTTGATTCAAGTATTCACGAAAGAGTATAACATAATATATTGGAAATGAACTACAAACACAAAAATATTAAACAACAATTGTTCTCGCATGGATAGTTATTTTTGTAGTGACAACCTCTAATCCTATGTAGTTGCGATTCTTAAGCCTTTTACACACATTTCTAAACTAATTTAATCAAATTCGAGCAAAATGATCTCTAAAATCAAACTTAACAACCACAAATGGAGTATTTTCACCTAATGCTTCAATCGAAACAAAAACCAAACACGAGGCCACATAAATCACCCTTGGAATCGATCCAATCATACACAAACTCATTCAAAACACTCAACAACCATATTGAAACACTTTTTCTTTCCAATCCACTAAATCAAGCAAAATGACAACTCTCAATGCATAAAATCCTTTATTGAGCACCAAGGCAATGATACTAGTCGTAGCGTACCAATAAAGTACTCGTATTCACTCGGTAAGAATCAAGAATCAAATTAGAGTTGTGGAATGAAAGTAATAGCACGTCAAAATCAAACTCAACGTGTGTGCAGTGAATAAGAAATCAAATCAAGCAAACATGACCAAGTAACTTTGATTTCCTTTTATTTCACTTTAAACTAAGCAATTATAGATTCGTTGATTCAACTATTCACGAAAGAGTATAACATAATATATTGGAATTGAACTACAAACACAAAAATATTAAACAACAATTGTTCTCGCATGGATAGTTATTTTTGTAGTAAAAACCTCTAATCCTATGTAGTTGCGATTCTCAAGCCTTTTACACACATTTCTAAACTAATTTAATCAAATTCGAGCAAAATGATCTCTAAAATCAAACTTAACAACCACAAATGGAGTATTTTCACCTAATGCTTCAATCGAAACAAAAACCAAACACGAGGCCACATAAATCACCCTTGGAATCGATCCAATCATACACAAACTCATTCAAAACACTCAACAACCATATTGAAACACTTTTACTTTCCAATCCACTAAATCAAGCAAAATGACAACTCTCAATGCATAGAATCCTTTATTGAGCACCAAGGCAATGATACTAGTCGTAACGTACCAATAAACTACTCGTATTCACTCGGTAAGAATCAAGAATCAAATTAGAGTTGTGGAATGAAAGTAATAACACGTCAAAATCAAACTCAACGTGTGTGCAATGAATAAGAAGTCAAATCAAGCAAACACGACAAGTAAGTTTGATTTCCTTGTATTTCACTTTAAACTAAGCAATTATAGATTCGTTGATTCAACTATTCACGAAAGAGTATAACATAATATATTGGAAGTGAACTACAAACACAAAAAATTAAACAACAATTGTTCTCGCATGGATAGTTATTTTTGTAGTGACAACCTCTAATCCAATGTAGTTGCGATTCTTAAGCCTTTTACACACATTTCTAAACTAATTTAATCAAATTCGAGCAAAATGATCTCTAAAATCAAACTTAACAACCACAAATGGAGTATTTTCACCTAATGCTTCAATCGAAACAAAAACCAAACACGAGGCCACATAATCACCCTTGGAATCGATCCAATCATACACAAACTCATTCAAAACACTCAACAACCATATTGAAACACTTTTACTTTCAAATCCACTAAATCAAGCAAAATGACAACTCTCAATGCATAGAATCCTTTATTGAGCACCAAGGCAATGATACTAGTCGTAACGTACCAATAAACTACTCGTATTCACTCGGTAAGAATCAAGAATCAAATTAGAGTTGTGGAATGAAAGTAATAACACGTCAAAATCAAACTCAACGTGTGTGCAATGAATAAGAAATCAAATCAAGCAAACACGACCAAGTAACTTTGATTTCCTTTATTTCACTTTAAACTAAGCAATTATAGATTCGTTGATTCAACTATTCACGAAAGAGTATAACATAATATATTGGAAGTGAACTACAAACACAAAATATTAAACAACAATTGTTCTCGCATGGATAGTTATTTTTGTAGTGACAACCTCTAATCCTATGTAGTTGCGATTCTTAAGCCTTTTACACACATTTCTAAACTAATTTAATCAAATTCGAGCAAAATGATCTCTAAAATCAAACTTAACAACCACAAATGGAGTATTTTCACCTAATGCTTCAATTGAAACAAAAACCAAACACGAGGCCACATAAATCACCCTTGGAATCGATCCAATCATACACAAACTCATTCAAAACACTCAACAACCATATTGAAACACTTTTACTTTCCAATCCTCTAAATCAAGCAAAATGACAACTCTCAATGCATAGAATCCTTTATTGAGCACCAAGGCAATGATACTAGTCGTAACGTACCAATAAACTACTCGTATTCACTCGGTAAGAATCAAGAATCAAATTAGAGTTGTGGAATGAAAGTAATAACACGTCAAAATCAAACTCAACATGTGTGCAATGAATAAGAAGTCAAATCAAGCAAACACGACAAAGTAAGTTTGATTTCCTTGTATTTCACTTTAAACTAAGCAATTATAGATTCGTTGATTCAACTATTCACGAAAGAGTATAACATAATATATTGGAATTGAACTACAAACACAAAAATATTAAACAACAATTGTTCTCGCATGGATAGTTATTTTTGTAGTGACAACCTCTAATCCTATGTAGTTGCGATTCTTAAGCTTTTTACACACATTTCTAAACTAATTTAATCAAATTCGAGCAAAATGATCTCTAAAATCAAACTTAACAACCACAAATGGAGTATTTTCACCTAATGCTTCAATCGAAACAAAAACCAAACACGAGGCCACATAAATCACCCTTGGAATCGATCCAATCATACACAAACTCATTCAAAACACTCAACAACCATATTGAAACACTTTTACTTTCCAATCCACTAAATCAAGCAAAATGACAACTCTCAATGCATAGAATCCTTTATTGAGCACCAAGGCAATGATACTAGTCGTAACGTACCAATAAACTACTCGTATTCACTCGGTAAGAATCAAGAATCAAATTAGAGTTGTGGAATGAAAGTAATAACACGTCAAAATCAAACTCAACGTGTGTGCAATGAATAAGAAGTCAAATCAAGCAAACACCGACAAGTAAGTTTGATTTCCTTGTATTTCACTTTAAACTAAGCAATTATAGATTCGTTGATTCAACTATTCACGAAAGAGTATAATATAATATATTGGAAATGAACTACAAACACAAAAATATTAAACAACAATTATTCTCGCATGGATAGTTATTTTGTAGTGACAACCTCTAATCCAATGTAGTTGCGATTCTTAAGCCTTTTACACACATTTCTAAACTAATTTAATCAAATTCGAGCAAAATGATCTCTAAAATCAAACTTAACAACCACAAATGGAGTATTTTCACCTAATGCTTCAATCGAAACAAAAACCAAACACGAGGCCACATAATCACCCTTGGAATCGATCCAATCATACACAAACTCATTCAAAACACTCAACAACCATATTGAAACACTTTTACTTTCAAATCCACTAAATCAAGCAAAATGACAACTCTCAATGCATAGAATCCTTTATTGAGCACCAAGGCAATGATACTAGTCGTAACGTACCAATAAACTACTCGTATTCACTCGGTAAGAATCAAGAATCAAATTAGAGTTGTGGAATGAAAGTAATAACACGTCAAAATCAAACTCAACGTGTGTGCAATGAATAAGAAATCAAATCAAGCAAACACGACCAAGTAACTTTGATTTCCTTTATTTCACTTTAAACTAAGCAATTATAGATTCGTTGATTCAACTATTCACGAAAGAGTATAACATAATATATTGGAAGTGAACTACAAACACAAAATATTAAACAACAATTGTTCTCGCATGGATAGTTATTTTTGTAGTGACAACCTCTAATCCTATGTAGTTGCGATTCTTAAGCCTTTTACACACATTTCTAAACTAATTTAATCAAATTCGAGCAAAATGATCTCTAAAATCAAACTTAACAACCACAAATGGAGTATTTTCACCTAATGCTTCAATCAAAACAAAAACCAAACACGAGGCCACATAAATCACCCTTGGAATCGATCCAATCATACACAAACTCATTCAAAACACTCAACAACCATATTGAAACACTTTTACTTTCCAATCCGCTAAATCAAGCAAAATGACAACTCTCAATGCATAGAATCCTTTATTGAGCACCAAGGCAATGATACTAGTCGTAACGTACCAATAAACTACTCGTATTCACTCGGTAAGAATCAAGAATCAAATTAGAGTTGTGGAATGAAACTAATAACACGTTAAAATCAAACTCAACGTGTGTGCAATGAATAAGAAGTCAAATCAAGCAAACACGACAAAGTAAGTTTGATTTCCTTGTATTTCACTTTAAACTAAGCAATTATAGATTCGTTGATTCAAGTATTCACGAAAGAGTATAACATAATATATTGGAAATGAACTACAAACACAAAATATTAAACAACAATTGTTCTCGCATGGATAGTTATTTTTGTAGTGACAACCTCTAATCCTATGTAGTTGCGATTCTTAAGCCTTTTACACACATTTCTAAACTAATTTAATCAAATTCGAGCAAAATGATCTCTAAAATCAAATTAACAACCACACGAGCCACATAAACCACCTTGGAATCGATCCAATCATACCAAACTCATTCAAAACACTCAACAACCATATTGAAACACTTTTACTTTCCAATCCACTAAATCAAGCAAAATGACAACTCTCAATGCATAGAATCCTTTATTGAGCACAAAGGCAATGATACTAGTCGTAACGTACCAATAAACTACTCGTATTCACTCGGTAAGAATCAAGAATCAAATTAGAGTTGTGGAATGAAAGTAATAACACGTCAAAATCAAACTCAACGTGTGTGCAATGAATAAGAATCAAATCAAGCAAACACGACAAGTAAGTTTGATTTCCTTTTATTTCACTTTAAACTAAGCAATTATAGATTCGTTGATTCAACTATTCACGAAAGAGTATAACATAATATATTGGAATTGAACTACAAACACAAAAATATTAACAATTGTTCTCGCATGGATAGTTATTTTTGTAGTACAAACCTCTAATCCAATGTAGTTGCGATTCTCAAGCCTTTTACACACATTTCTAAACTAGTTTAATCAAATTCGAGCACAATGATCTCTAAAATCAAATTAACAACCACAAATGGAGTATTTTCACCTAATGCTTCAATCGAAACAAAAACCAAACACGAGGCCACATAAATCACCCTTGGAATCGATCCAATCATACACAAACTCATTCAAAACACTCAACAACCATATTGAAACACTTTTACATTTCCAATCCACTAAATCAAGCAAAATGACAACTCTCAATGCATAGAATCCTTTATTGAGCACAAAGGCAATGATACTAGTCGTAACGTACCAATAAACTACTCGTATTCACTCGGTAAGAATCAAGAATCAAATTAGAGTTGTGGAATGAAAGTAATAACACGTCAAAATCAAACTCAACGTGTGTGCAATGAATAAGAAGTCAAATCAAGCAAACACGACAAAGTAAGTTTGATTTCCTTGTATTTCACTTTAAACTAAGCAATTATAGATTCGTTGATTCAAGTATTCACGAAAGAGTATAACATAATATATTGGAATGAACTACAAACACAAAAATATTAAACAACAATTGTTCTCGCATGGATAGTTATTTTTGTAGTGACAACCTCTAATCCTATGTAGTTGCGATTCTTAAGCCTTTTACACACATTTCTAAACTAATTTAATCAAATTCGAGCAAATTGATCTCTAAAATCAAACTTAACAACCACAAATGGAGTATTTTCATTTAATGCTTCAATCGAAACAAAAACCAAACACGAGGCCACATAAATCACCCTTGGAATCGATCCAATCATACACAAACTCATTCAAAACACTCAACAACCATATTGAAACACTTTTACTTTCCAAATCCACTAACTCAAGCAAAATGACAACTCTCACTGCATAGAATCCTTTATTGAGCACCAAGGCAATGATACTAGTCGTAACGTACCAATATACTACTCGTATTCACTCGGTAAGAATCAAGAATCAAATTAGAGTTGTGGAATGAAAGTAATAACACGTCAAAATCAAACTCAACGTGTGTGCAATGAATAAGAAGTCAAATCAAGCAAACACGACAAAGTAAGTTTGATTTCCTTGTATTTCACTTTAAACTAAGCAATTATAGATTCGTTGATTCAAGTATTCACGAAAGAGTATAACATAATATATTGGAAATGAACTACAAACACAAAAATATTAAACAACAATTGTTCTCGCATGGATAGTTATTTTTGTAGTGACAACCTCTAATCCTATGTAGTTGCGATTCTTAAGCCTTTTACACACATTTCTAAACTAATTTAATCAAATTCGAGCAAAATGATCTCTAAAATCAAACTTAACAACCACAAATGGAGTATTTTCACCTAATGCTTCAATCGAAACAAAAACCAAACACGAGGCCACATAAATCACCCTTGGAATCGATCCAATCATACACAAACTCATTCAAAACACTCAACAACCATATTGAAACACTTTTACTTTCCAATCCACTAAATCAAGCAAAATGACAACTCTCAATGCATAGAATCCTTTATTGAGCACCAAGGCAATGATACTAGTCGTAACGTAACAATAAACTACTCGTATTCACTCGGTAAGAATCAAGAATCAAATTAGAGTTGTGGAATGAAAGTAATAACACGTCAAAATCAAACTCAACGTGTGTGCAATGAATAAGAAGTCAAATCAAGCAACACGACAAGTAAGTTTGATTTCCTTGTATTTCACTTTAAACTAAGCAATTATAGATTCGTTGATTCAAGTATTCACGAAAGAGTATAACATAATATATTGGAAATGAACTACAAACACAAAAATATTAAACAACAATTGTTCTCGCATGGATAGTTATTTTTGTAGTGACAACCTCTAATCCTATGTAGTTGCGATTCTTAAGCCAACACACATTTCTAAACTAATTTAATCAAATTCGAGCAAAATGATCTCTAAAATCAAACTTAACAACCACACGAGGCCACATAAATCACCCTTGGAATCGATCCAATCATACACAAACTCATTCAAAACACTCAACAACCATATTGAAACACTTTTACTTTTCCAATCCACTAAATCAAGCAAAATGACAACTCTCAATGCATAGAATCCTTTATTGAGCACAAGGCAATGATACTAGTCGTAACGTACCAATAAACTACTCGTATTCACTCGGTAAGAATCAAGAATCAAATTAGAGTTGTGGAATGAAAGTAATAACACGTCAAAATCAAACTCAACGTGTGTGCAATGAATAAGAATCAAATCAAGCAAACACGACCAAGTACTTTGATTTCCTTTTATTTCACTTTAAACTAAGCAATTATAGATTCGTTGTTTAAAGTATTCACGAAAGAGTATAACATAATATATTGGAAATGAACTACAAACACAAAAATATTAAACAACAATTGTTCTCGCATGGATAGTTATTTTTGTAGTGACAACCTCTAATCCTATGTAGTTGCGATTCTTAAGCCTTTTACACACATTTCTAAACTAATTTAATCAAATTCGAGCAAAATGATCTCTAAAATCAAACTTAACAACCACAAATGGAGTATTTTCACCTAATGCTTCAATCGAAACAAAAACCAAACACGAGGCCACATAAATCACCCTTGGAATCGATCCAATCATACACAAACTCATTCAAAACACTCAACAACCATATTGAAACACTTTTACTTTCCAATCCACTAAATCAAGCAAAATGACAACTCTCAATGCATAGAATCCTTTATTGAGCACCAAGGCAATGATACTAGTCGTAACGTACCAATAAACTACTCGTATTCACTCGGTAAGAATCAAGAATCAAATTAGAGTTGTGGAATGAAAGTAATAACACGTCAAAATCAAACTCAACGTGTGTGCAATGAATAAGAAATCAAATCAAGCAAACACGACAAGTAAGTTTGATTTCCTTTATTTCACTTTAAACTAAGCAATTATAGATTCGTTGATTCACTATTCACGAAAGAGTATAACATAATATATTGGAATTGAACTACAAACACAAAAATATTAACAATTGTTCTCGCATGGATAGTTATTTTTGTAGTGACAACCTCTAATCCATGTAGTTGCGATTCTCAAGCCTTTTACACACATTTCTAAACTATTTAATCAAATTCGAGCAAATGATCTCTAAAATCAAATTAACAACCACAAATGGAGTATTTTCATCTAATACTTCAATCGAAACAAAAACCAAACACGAGGCCACATAAATCACCCTTGGAATCGATCCAATCATACACAAACTCATTCAAAACACTCAACAACCATATTGAAACACTTTTACTTTCCAATCCACTAAATCAAGCAAAATGACAACTCTCAATGCATAGAATCCTTTATTGAGCACCAAGGCAATGATACTAGTCGTAACGTACCAATAAACTACTCGTATTCACTCGGTAAGAATCAAGAATCAAATTAGAGTTGTGGAATGAAAGTAATAACACGTCAAAATCAAACTCAACGTGTGTGCAATGAATAAGAAGTCAAATCAAGCAAACACGACAAAGTAAGTTTGATTTCCTTGTATTTCACTTTAAACTAAGCAATTATAGATTCGTTGATTCAAGTATTCACGAAAGAGTATAACATAATATTGGAAATGAACTACAAACACAAAAATATTAAACAACAATTGTTCTCGCATGGATAGTTATTTTTGTAGTCACACCCTCTAATTCTATGTAGTTGCGATTCTTAAGCCTTTTACACACATTTCTAAACTAATTTAATCAAATTCGAGCAAAATGATCTCTAAAATCAAACTTAACAACCACAAATGGAGTATTTTCATCTAATACTTCAATCGAAACAAAAACCAAACACGAGGCCACATTAATCACCCTTGGAATCGATCCAATCATACACAAACTCATTCAAAACACTCAACAACCATATTGAAACACTTTTACTTTCCAAATCCACTAAATCAAGCAAAATGACAACTCTCAATGCATAGAATCCTTTATTGAGCACCAAGGCAATGATACTAGTCGTAACGTACCAATAAACTACTCGTATTCACTCGGTAAGAATCAAGAATCAAATTAGAGTTGTGGAATGAAACTAATAACACGTCAAAATCAAACTCAACGTGTGTGCAATGAATAAAAATCAAATCAAGCAAACACGACAAGTAAGTTTGATTTCCTTGTATTTCACTTTAAACTAAGCAATTATAGATTCGTTGATTCAAGTATTCACGAAAGAGTATAACATAATATATTGGAAATGAACTACAAACACAAAAATATTAAACAACAATTGTTCTCGCATGGATAGTTATTTTTGTAGTGACAACCTCTAATCCTATGTAGTTGCGATTCTTAAGCCTTTTACACACATTTCTAAACTAATTTAATCAAATTCGAGCAAAATGATCTCTAAAATCAAACTTAACAACCACAAATGGAGTATTTTCACCTAATGCTTCAATCGAAACAAAAACCAAACACGAGGCCACATAAATCACCCTTGGAATCGATCCAATCATACACAAACTCATTCAAAACACTCAACACCCATATTGAAACACTTTTACTTTCCAATCCACTAAATCAAGCAAAATGACAACTCTCAATGCATAGAATCCTTTATTGAGCACCAAGGCAATGATACTAGTCGTAACGTACCAATAAACTACTCGTATTCACTCGGTAAGAATCAAGAATCAAATTAGAGTTGTGGAATGAAAGTAATAACACGTCAAAATCAAACTCAACATGTGTGCAATGAATAAGAAGTCAAATCAAGCAAACACGACAAGTAAGTTTGATTTCCTTGTATTTCACTTTAAACTAAGCAATTATAGATTCGTTGATTCAAGTATTCACGAAAGAGTATAACATAATATATGGAAATGAACTACAAACACAAAATATTAAACAACAATTGTTCTCGCATGGATAGTTATTTTTGTAGTGACAACCTCTAATCCTATGTAGTTGCGATTCTTAAGCCAACACACCTTTCTAAACTAATTTAATCAAATTCGAGCAAAATGATCTCTAAAATCAAACTTAACAACCACACGAGGCCACATAAATCACCCTTGGAATCGATCCAATCATACACAAACTCATTCAAAACACTCACAACCATATTGAAACACTTTTACTTTCCAATCCACTAAATCAAGCAAAATGACAACTCTCAATGCATAGAATCCTTTATTGAGCACAAAGGCAATGATACTAGTCGTAACGTACCAATAAACTACTCGTATTCACTCGGTAAGAATCAAGAATCAAATTAGAGTTGTGGAATGAAAGTAATAACACGTCAAAATCAACTCAACGTGTGTGCAATGAATAAGAAATCAAATCAAGCAAACACGACCAAGTAAGTTTGATTTCCTTTTATTTCACTTTAAACTAAGCAATTATAGATTCGTTGATTCAAGTATTCACGAAAGAGTATAACATAATATATTGGAAATGAACTACAAACACAAAAATATTAAACAACAATTGTTCTCGCATGGATAGTTATTTTTGTAGTGACAACCTCTAATCCAATGTAGTTGCGATTCTTAAGCCTTTTACACACATTTCTAAACTAATTTAATCAAATTCGAGCAAAATGATCTCTAAAATCAAACTTAACAACCACAAATAGAGTATTTTCACCTAATGCTTCAATCGAAACAAAAACCAAACACGAGGCCACATAAATCACCCTTGGAATCGATCCAATCATACACAAACTCATTCAAAACACTCAACAACCATATTGAAACACTTTTACTTTCCAATCCACTAAATCAAGCAAATGACAACTCTCAATGCATAGAATCCTTTATTGAGCACCAACGCAATGATACTAGTCGTAACGTACCAATAAACTACTCGTATTCACTCGGTAAGAATCAAGAATCAAATTAGAGTTGTGGAATGAAAGTAATAACACGTCAAAATCAAACTCAACGTGTGTGCAATGAATAAGAAGTCAAATCAAGCAAACACGACAAAGTAAGTTTGATTTCCTTGTATTTCACTTTAAACTAAGCAATTATAGATTCGTTGATTCAAGTATTCACGAAAGAGTATAACATAATATATTGGAAATGAACTACAAACACAAAAATATTAAACAACAATTGTTCTCGCATGGATAGTTATTTTTGTAGTAACAACCTCTAATCCTATGTAGTTGCGATTCTCAAGCCTTTTACACACATTTCTAAACTAGTTTAATCAAATTCGAGCACAATGATCTCTAAAATCAAACTTAACAACCACAAATGGAGTATTTTCATCTAATGCTTCAATCGAAACAAAAACCAAACACGAGGCCACAATAATCACCTTGGAATCGATCCAATCATACACAAACTCATTCAAAACACTCAACAACCATATTGAAACACTTTTACTTTCCAATCCACTAAATCAAGCAAAATGACAACTCTCAATGCATAGAATCCTTTATTGAGCACCAAGGCAATGATACTAGTCGTAACGTACCAATAAACTACTCGTATTCACTCGGTAAGAATCAAGAATCAAATTAGAGTTGTGGAATGAAAGTAATAACACGTCAAAATCAAACTCAACGTGTGTGCAATGAATAAAAAGTCAAATCAAGCAAACACGACAAAGTAAGTTTGATTTCCTTGTATTTCACTTTAAACTAAGCAATTATAGATTCGTTGATTCAAGTATTCACGAAAGAGTATAACATAATATATTGGAAATGAACTACAAACACAAAAATATTAAACAACAATTGTTCTCGCATGGATAGTTATTTTTGTAGTGACAACCTCTAATCCTATGTAGTTGCGATTCTTAAGCCTTTTACACACATTTCTAAACTAATTTAATCAAATTCGAGCAAAATGATCTCTAAAATCAAACTTAACAACCACAAATGGAGTATTTTCACCTAATGCTTCAATCGAAACAAAAACCAAACACGAGGCCACATAAATCACCCTTGGAATCGATCCAATCATACACAAACTCATTCAAAACACTCAACAACCATATTGAAACACTTTTACTTTTCCAATCCACTAAATCAAGCAAAATGACAACTCTCAATGCATAGAATCCTTTATTGAGCACAAAGGCAATGATACTAGTCGTAACGTACCAATAAACTACTCGTATTCACTCGGTAAGAATCAAGAATCAAATTAGAGTTGTGGAATGAAAGTAATAACACGTCAAAATCAAACTCAACGTGTGTGCAATGAATAAGAAATCAAATCAAGCAAACACGACCAAGTAAGTTTGATTTCCTTGTATTTCACTTTAAACTAGGCAATTATAGATTCGTTGATTCAACTATTCACGAAAGAGTATAACATAATATATTGGAATTGAACTACAAACACAAAAATATTAAACAACAATTGTTCTCGCATGGATAGTTATTTTTGTAGTGACAACCTCTAATCCTATGTAGTTGCGATTCTTAAGCCTTTTACACACATTTCTAAACTAATTTAATCAAATTCGAGCAAAATGATCTCTAAAATCAAACTTAACAACCACAAATGGAGTATTTTCACCTAATGCTTCAATCGAAACAAAACCAAACACGAGGCCACATAAATCACCCTTGGAATCGATCCAATCATACACAAACTCATTCAAAACACTCAACAACCATATTGAAACACTTTTACTTTCCAATCCACTAAATCAAGCAAAATGACAACTCTCAATGCATAGAATCCTTTATTGAGCACCAACGCAATGATACTAGTCGTAACGTACCAATAAACTACTCGTATTCACTCGGTATGAATCAAGAATCTAATTAGAGTTGTGGAATGAAAGTAATAACACGTCAAAATCAAACTCAACGTGTGTGCAATGAATAAGAAGTCAAATCAAGCAAACACGACAAAGTAAGTTTGATTTCCTTGTATTTCACTTTAAACTAAGCAATTATAAATTCGTTGATTCAAGTATTCACGAAAGAGTATAACATAATATATTGGAAATGAACTACAAACACAAAAATATTAAACAACAATTGTTCTCGCATGGATAGTTATTTTTGTAGTGACAACCTCTAATCCTATGTAGTTGCGATTCTCAAGCCTTTTACACACATTTCTAAACTAATTTAATCAAATTCGAGCACAATGATCTCTAAAATCAAACTTAACAACCACAAATGGAGTATTTTCATCTAATACTTCAATCGAAACAAAACCAAACACGAGGCCACATAATCACCTTGGAATCGATCCAATCATACACAAACTCATTCAAAACACTCAACAACCATATTGAAACACTTTTACTTTCCAAATCCACTAAATCAAGCAAAATGACAACTCTCAATGCATAGAATCCTTTATTGAGCACAAAGGCAATGATACTAGTCGTAACGTACCAATAAACTACTCGTATTCACTCGGTAAGAATCAAGAATCAAATTAGAGTTGTGGAATGAAAGTAATAACACGTCAAAATCAAACTCAACGTGTGTGCAATGAATAAGAAATCAAATCAAGCAAACACGACCAAGTAAGTTTGATTTCCTTTTATTTCACTTTAAACTAGGCAATTATAGATTCGTTGATTCAACTATTCACGAAAGAGTATAACATAATATATTGGAATTGAACTACAAACACAAAAATATTAAACAACAATTGTTCTCGCATGGATAGTTATTTTTGTAGTAACAACCTCTAATCCTATGTAGTTGCGATTCTCAAGCCTTTTACACACATTTCTAAACTAGTTTAATCAAATTCGAGCACAATGATCTCTAAAATCAAAATTAACAACCACAAATGGAGTATTTTCATCTAATGCTTCAATCGAAACAAAAACCAAACACGAGGCCACATAAATCACCCTTGGAATCGATCCAATCATACACAAACTCATTCAAAACACTCAACAACCATATTGAAACACTTTTACTTTCCAATCCACTAAATCAAGCAAAATGACAACTCTCAATGCATAGAATCCTTTATTGAGCACAAGGCAATGATACTAGTCGTAACGTACCAATAAACTACTCGTATTCACTCGGTAAGAATCAAGAATCAAATTAGAGTTGTGGAATGAAAGTAATAACACGTCAAAATCAAACTCAACGTGTGTGCAATGAATAAGAAATCAAATCAAGCAAACACGACCAAGTAAGTTTGATTTCCTTTTATTTCACTTTAAACTAAGCAATTATAGATTCGTTGATTCAACTATTCACGAAAGAGTATAACATAATATATTGGAATTGAACTACAAACACAAAAATATTAAACAACAATTGTTCTCGCATGGATAGTTATTTTGTAGTGAAAACCTCTAATCCTATGTAGTTGCGATTCTTAAGCCTTTTACACACATTTCTAAACTATTTAATCAAATTCGAGCAAAATGATCTCTAAAATCAAACTTAACAACCACAAATGGAGTATTTTCATCAAAACTTCAATCGAAACAAAAACCAAACACGAGGCCACATAAATCACCCTTGGAATCGATCCAATCATACACAAACTCATTCAAAACACTCAACAACCATATTGAAACACTTTTACTTTCCAATCCACTAAATCAAGCAAAATGACAACTCTCAATGCATAGAATCCTTTATTGAGCACCAAGGCAATGATACTAGTCGTAACGTACCAATAAACTACTCGTATTCACTCGGTAAGAATCAAGAATCAAATTAGAGTTGTGGAATGAAAGTAATAACACGTCAAAATCAAACTCAACGTGTGTGCAATGAATAAGAAATCAAATCAAGCAAACACGACCAAGTAACTTTGATTTCCTTTATTTCACTTTAAACTAAGCAATTATAGATTCGTTGATTCAAGTATTCACGAAAGAGTATAACATAATATATTGGAAATGAACTACAAACACAAAAATATTAAACAACAATTGTTCTCGCATGGATAGTTATTTTTGTAGTGACAACCTCTAATCCAATGTAGTTGCGATTCTTAAGCCTTTTACACATATTTCTAAACTAATTTAATCAAATTCGAGCAAAATGATCTCTAAAATCAAACTTAACAACCACAAATGGAGTATTTTCACCTAATGCTTCAATCGAAACAAAAACCAAACACGAGGCCACATAAATCACCCTTGGAATCGATCCAATCATACACAAACTCATTCAAAACACTCAACAACCATATTGAAACACTTTTACTTTCCAAATCCACTAAATCAAGCAAAATGCAACTCTCAATGCATAGAATCCTTTATTGAGCACAAGGCAATGATACTAGTCGTAACGTACCATAAACTACTCGTATTCACTCGGTAAGAATCAAGAATCAAATTAGAGTTGTGGAATGAAAGTAATAACACGTCAAAATCAAACTCAACGTGTGTGCAATGAATAAGAAATCAAATCAAGCAAACACGACCAAGTAACTTTGATTTCCTTTTATTTCACTTTAAACTAAGCAATTATAGATTCGTTGATTCAACTATTCACGAAAGAGTATAACATAATATATTGGAATTGAACTACAAACAAAAAAAAATTAAACAACAATTGTTCTCGCATGGATAGTTATTTTTGTAGTACAACCTCTAATCCAATGTAGTTGCGATTCTCAAGCCTTTTACACACATTTCTAAACTAATTTAATCAAATTCGAGCAAAATGATCTCTAAAATCAAACTTAACAACCACAAATGGAGTATTTTCACCTAATGCTTCAATCGAAACAAAAACCAAACACGAGGCCACATAAATCACCCTTGGAATCGATCCAATCATACACAAACTCATTCAAAACTCAACAACCATATTGAAACACTTTTACTTTCCAATCCACTAAATCAAGCAAAATGACAACTCTCAATGCATAGAATCCTTTATTGAGCACCAAGCAATGATACTAGTCGTAACGTACCAATAAACTACTCGTATTCACTCGGTAAGAATCAAGAATCAAATTAGAGTTGTGGAATGAAAGTAATAACACGTCAAAATCAAACTCAACGTGTGGCAATGAATAAGAAATCAAATCAAGCAAACACGACAAGTAAGTTTGATTTCCTTTTATTTCACTTTAAACTAAAATTATAGATTCGTTGATTCAACTATTCACGAAAGAGTATAACATAATATATTGAAATTGAACTACAAACACAAAAATATTAAACAACAATTGTTCTCGCATGGATAGTTATTTTTGTAGTACAACCTCTAATCCTATGTAGTTGCGATTCTTAAGCCTTTTACACACATTTCTAAACTATTTAATCAAATTCGAGCAAATGATCTCTAAAATCAAAATAACAACCACAAATGGAGTATTTTCATCAAATATTTCAATCGAAACAAAAACCAAACACGAGGCCACATAAATCACCCTTGGAATCGATCCAATCATACACAAACTCATTCAAAACACTCAATAACCATATTGAAGCACTTTTACTTTCCAAATCCACTAAATCAAGTAAAATGACAACTCTCAATGCATAGAATCCTTTATTGAGCACCAACGCAATGATACTAGTCGTAACATACCAATAAACTACTCGTATTCACTCGGTAAGAATCAAGAATCAAATTAGAGTTGTGGAATGAAAGTAATAACACGTCAAAATCAAACTCAAAGTGTGAGCAATGAATAAGAAATCAAATCAAGCAAACACGACTAAGTAAGTTTGATTTCCTTTTATTTCACTTTAAACTAGAAAATTATAGATTCGTTGATTCAACTATTCACGAAAGAGTATAACATAATATATTGGAATTGAACTACAAACACAAAAATATTAAACAACAATTGTTCTCGCATGGATAGTTATTTTTGAAGTAACAACCTCCAATCCTATGTAGTTGCGATTTTCAGTCCTTTTACACATATTTCTAAACTAGTTTAATCAAATTCGAGCACATTGATCTCTAAAATCAAACTTAACAACCACAAATGGTGTATTTTCACCTAATGCTTCAATCGAAACAAAAACCAAACACGAGGCCACATAAATCACCCTTGGAATCGATCCAATCATACACAAACTCATTCAAAACACTCAACAACCATATTGAAACACTTTTACTTTTCAAATCCACTAAATCAAGCAAAATGACAACTCTCAATGCATAGAATCCTTTATTGAGCACGAAGGCAATGATACTAGTCGTAACGTACCAATAAACTACTCGTATTCACTCGGTAAGAATCAAGAATCAAATTAGAGTTGTGGAATGAAAGTAATAACACGTCAAAATCAAACTCAACGTGTGTGCAATGAATAAGATATCAAATCAAGCAAACACGACCAAGTAACTTTGATTTCCTTTTATTTCACTTTAAACTAAGCAATTATAGATTCGTTGATTCAACTATTCACGAAAGAGTATAACATAATATATTGGAATTGAACTACAAACACAAAAAATTAAACAACAATTGTTCTTGCATGGATAGTTATTTTTGTAGTGACAACCTCTAATCCTATGTAGTTGCGATTCTTAAGCCTTTTACACACATTTCTAAACTAATTTAATCAAATTCGAGCAAAATGATCTCTAAAATCAAACTTAACAACCACAAATGGAGTATTTTCACCTAATGCTTCAATCGAAACAAAAACCAAACACGAGGCCACATAAATCACCCTTGGAATCGATCCAATCATACACAAACTCATTCAAAACACTCAACAACCATATTGAAACACTTTTACTTTTAAAATCCACTAAATCAAGCAAAATGACAACTCTCAATGCATAGAATCCTTTATTGAGCACCAAGGCAATGATACTAGTCGTAACGTACCAATAAACTACTCGTATTCACTCGGTAAGAATCAAGAATCAAATTAGAGTTGTGGAATGAAAGTAATAACACGTCAAAATCAAACTCAACGTGTGTGCAATGAATAAGAAATCAAATCAAGCAAACACGACCAAGTAACTTTGATTCCTTTATTTCACTTTAAACTAAGCAATTATAGATTCGTTGATTCAACTATTCACGAAAGAGTATAACATAATATATTGGAAATGAACTACAAACACAAAAATATTAAACAACAATTGTTCTCGCATGGATAGTTATTTTGTAGTGACAACCTCTAATCCATGTAGTTGCGATTCTTAAGCCTTTTACACATATTTCTAAACTAATTTAATCAAATTCGAGCAAAATGATCTCTAAAATCAAACTTAACAACCACAAATGGAGTATTTTCACCTAATGCTTCAATCGAAACAAAAACCAAACACGAGGCCACATAAATCACCCTTGGAATCGATCCAATCATACACAAACTCATTCAAAACACTCAACAACCATATTGAAACACTTTTACTTTCCAAATCCACTAAATCAAGCAAATGACAACTCTCAATGCATAGAATCCTTTATTGAGCACCAAGGCAATGATACTAGTCGTAACGTACCAATAAACTACTCGTATTCACTCGGTAAGAATCAAGAATCAAATTAGAGTTGTGGAATGAAAGTAATAACACGTCAAAATCAAACTCAACGTGTGTGCAATGAATAAGAAATCAAATCAAGCAAACACGACCAAGTAAGTTTGATTTCCTTGTATTTCACTTTAAACTAAGCAATTATAGATTCGTTGATTCAACTATTCACGAAAGAGTATAACATAATATATTGGAATTGAACTACAAACACAAAAATATTAAACAACAATTGTTCTCGCATGGATAGTTATTTTTGTAGTAACAACCTCTAATCCTATGTAGTTGCGATTCTTAAGCCTTTTACACACATTTCTAAACTAATTTAATCAAAATCGAGCAAAATGATCTCTAAAATCAAACTTAACAACGACAAATGGAGTATATTCATCTAATACTTCAATCGAAACAAAAACCAAACACGAGACCACATAAATCACCCTTGGAATCGATCCAGTCATACACAAACTCATTCAAAACACTCAACAACCATATTGAAACACTTTTACTTTCCAAATCCACTAAATCAAGCAAAATGACAACTCTCAATGCATAGAATCCTTTATTGAGCACCAAGGCAATGATACTAGTCGTAACGTACCAATAAACTACTCGTATTCACTCGGTAAGAATCAAGAATCAAATTAGAGTTGTGGAATGAAAGTAATAACACGTCAAAATCAAACTCAACGTGTGTGCAATGAATAAGAAGTCAAATCAAGCAAACACGACAAAGTAAGTTTGATTTCCTTTTATTTCACTTTAAACTAAGCAATTATAGATTCGTTGATTCAACTATTCACGAAAGAGTATAACATAATATATTGGAATTGAACTACAAACACAAAAATATTAAACAACAATTATTCTCGCATGGATAGTTATTTTTGTAGTGACAACCTCTAATCCATGTAGTTGCGATTCTTAAGCCTTTACACATTTCTAAACTAATTTAATCAAATTCGAGCAAAATGATCTCTAAAATCAAACTTAACAACCACAAATGGAGTATTTTCACCTAATGCTTCAATCGAAACAAAAACCAAACACGAGGCCACATAAATCACCCTTGGAATCGATCCAATCATACACAAACTCATTCAAAACACTCAACAACCATATTGAAACACTTTTACTTTCCAATCCACTAAATCAAGCAAAATGACAACTCTCAATGCATAGAATCCTTTATTGAGCACCAAGGCAATGATACTAGTCGTAACGTACCAATAAACTACTCGTATTCACTCGGTAAGAATCAAGAATCAAATTAGAGTTGTGGAATGAAAGTAATAACACGTCAAAATCAAACTCAACGTGTGTGCAATGAATAAGAAATCAAATCAAGCAAACACGACCAAGTAACTTTGATTTCCTTTTATTTCACTTTAAACTAAGCAATTATAGATTCGTTGATTCAACTATTCACGAAAGAGTATAACATAATATATTGGAAGTGAACTACAAACACAAAAATATTAAACAACAATTTTCTCGCATGGATAGTTATTTTTGTAGTGACAACCTCTAATCAATGTAGTTGCGATTCTTAAGCCTTTTACACATATTCTAAACTATTTAATCAAATTCGAGCAAATTGATCTCTAAAATCAAACTTAACAACCACAAATGGAGTATTTTCATTTAATGCTTCAATCGAAACAAAACCAAACACGAGGCCACATAAATCACCCTTGGAATCGATCCAATCATACACAAACTCATTCAAAACACTCAACAACCATATTGAAACACTTTTACTTTCCAAATCCACTAAATCAAGCAAAATGACAACTCTCAATGCATAGAATCCTTTATTGAGCACCAAGGCAATGATACTAGTCGTAACGTACCAATAAACTACTCGTATTCACTCGGTAAGAATCAAGAATCAAATTAGAGTTGTGGAATGAAAGTAATAACACGTCAAAATCAAACTCAATGTGTGCAATGAATAAGAATCAAATCAAGCAAACACGACCAAGTAACTTTGATTTCCTTTTATTTCACTTTAAACTAAGCAATTATAGATTCGTTGATTCAACTATTCACGAAAGAGTATAACATAATATATTGAATTGAACTACAAACAACAAAAAAATAAACAACAATTGTTCTCGCATGGATAGTTATTTTTGTAGTGACAACCTCTAATCTGATGTAGTTGCGATTCTCAAGCCTTTTACACATATTTCTAAACTAATTTAATCAAATTCGAGCAAAATGATCTCTAAAACCAAACTTAACAACCACAAATGGAGTATTTTCACCTAATGCTTCATTCGAAACAAAAACCAAACACGAGGCCACATAAATCACCCTTGGAATCGATCCAATCATACACAAACTCATTCAAAACACTCAACAACCATATTGAAACACTTTTACTTTTCAAATCCACTAAATCAAGCAAAATGACAACTCTCAATGCATAGAATCCTTTATTGAGCACCAAGGCAATGATACTAGTCGTAACGTACCAATAAACTACTCGTATTCACTCGGTAAGAATCAAGAATCAAATTAGAGTTGTGGAATGAAAGTAATAACACGTCAAAATCAAACTCAACGTGTGTGCAATGAATAAGAAATCAAATCAAGCAAACACGACCAAGTAACTTTGATTTCCTTTTATTTCACTTTAAACTAAGCAATTATAGATTCGTTGATTCAACTATTCACGAAAGAGTATAACATAATATATTGGAATTGAACTACAAACACAAAAAATAAACAACAATTGTTCTCGCATGGATAGTTATTTTTGTAGTGACAACCTCTAATCCTATGTAGTTGCGATTCTTAAGCCTTTTACACACATTTCTAAACTAATTTAATCAAATTCGAGCAAAATGATCTCTAAAATCAAACTTAACAACCACAAATGGAGTATTTTCACCTAATGCTTCAATCGAAACAAAAACCAAACACGAGGCCACATAAATCACCCTTGGAATCGATCCAATCATACACAAACTCATTCAAAACACTCAACAACCATATTGAAACACTTTTACTTTCCAATCCACTAAATCAAGCAAAATGACAACTCTCAATGCATAGAATCCTTTATTGAGCACCAAGGCAATGATACTAGTCGTAACATACCAATAAACTACTCGTATTCACTCGGTAAGAATCAAGAATCAAATTAGAGTTGTGGAATGAAAGTAATAACACGTCAAAATCAAACTCAACGTGTGTGCAGTGAATAAGAAATCAAATCAAGCAAACATGACCAACTAACTTTGATTTTCTTTTATTTTACTTTAAACTAAGCAATTATAGATTCGTTGATTCAACTATTCACGAAAGAGTATAACATAATATATTACAATTGAACTACAAACACAAAAATATTAAACAACAATTGTTCTCGCATGGATAGTTATTTTTGTAGTGACAACCTCTAATCCTATGTAGTTGCGATTCTCAAGCCTTTTACACACATTTCTAAACTAGTTTAATCAAATTCGAGCAAAATGATCTCTAAAATCAAACTTAACAACCACAAATGGAGTATTTTCATCTAATACTTCAATCGAAACAAAAACCAAACACGAGGCCACATAAATCACCCTTGGAATCGATCCAATCATACACAAACTCATTCAAAACACTCAACAACCATATTGAAACACTTTTACTTTCCAAATCCACTAAATCAAGCAAAATGACAACTCTCAATGCATAGAATCCTTTATTGAGCACCAAGGCAATGATACTAGTCGTAACGTACCAATAAACTACTCGTATTCACTCGGTAAGAATCAAGAATCAAATTAGAGTTGTGGAATGAAAATAATAACACGTCAAAATCAAACTCAACGTGTGTGCAATGAATAAGAAATCAAATCAAGCAAACACGACTAAGTAACTTTGATTTCCTTTTATTTCACTTTAAACTAAGCAATTATAGATTCGTTGATTCAACTATTCACGAAAAAGTATAACATAATATATTGAAAGTGAACTACAAACATAAAAATATTAAACAACAATTATTCTCGCATGGATAGTTATTTTTGTAGTGACAACCTCTAATCCAATGTAGTTGCGATTCTTAAGCCTTTTACACACATTTCTAAACTAATTTAATCAAATTCGAGCAAAATGATCTCTAAAATCAAACTTAACAACCACAAATGGAGTATTTTCACCTAATGCTTCAATCGAAACAAAAACCAAACACGAGGCCACATAAATCACCCTTGGAATCGATCCAATCATACACAAATTCATTCAAACACTCAACAACCATATTGAAACACTTTTACTCTCCAATCCACTAAATCAAGCAAAATGACAACTCTCAATGCATAGAATACTTTATTGAGCACCAAGGCAATGATACTAGTCGTAACGTACCAATAAACTACTCGTATTCCCTCGGTAAGAATCAAGAATCAAATTAGAGTTGTGGAATGAAATTAATAACACGTTAAAATCAAACTCAACGTGTGTGCAATGAATAAGAAGTCAAATCAAGCAAACACGACAAAGTAAGTTTGATTTCCTTGTATTTCACTTTAAAATAAGCAATTATAAATTCGTTGATTCAAGTATTCACGAAAGAGTATAACATAATATATTGCAAATGAACTACAAACACAAAAATATTAAACAACAATTGTTCTCGCATGGATAGTTATTTTTGTAGTGACAACCTATAATCCTATGTAGTTGCGATTCTTAAGCCTTTTACACACATTTCTAAACTAATTTAATCAAATTCGAGCAAAATGATCTCTAAAATCAAACTTAACAACCACAAATGGAGTATTTTCACCTAATGCTTCAATCGAAACAAAAACCAAACACGAGGCCACATAAATCACCCTTGGAATCGATCCAATCATACACAAACTCATTCAAAACACTCAACAACCATATTGAAACACTTTTACTTTCCAAATCCACTAAATCAAGCAAAATGACAACTCTCAATGCATAGAATCCTTTATTGAGCACCAAGGCAATGATACTAGTCGTAACGTACCAATAAACTACTCGTATTCACTCGGTAAGAATCAAGAATCAAATTAGAGTTGTGGAATGAAAGTAATAACACGTCAAAATCAAACTCAACGTGTGTGCAATGAATAAGAAATCAAATCAAGCAAACACGACCAAGTAACTTTGATTTCCTTTTATTTCACTTTAAACTAAGCAATTATAGATTCGTTGATTCAACTATTCACGAAAGAGTATAACATAATATATTGGAAGTGAACTACAAACACAAAAATATTAAACAACAATTATTCTCGCATGGATAGTTATTTTTGTAGTGACAACCTCTAATCCAATGTAGTTGCGATTCTTAAGCCTTTTACACACATTTCTAAACTAATTTAATCAAATTCGAGCAAAATGATCTCTAAAATCAAACTTAACAACCACAAATGGAGTATTTTCACCTAATGCTTCAATCGAAACAAAAACCAAACACGAGGCCACATAAATCACCCTTGGAATCGATCCAATCATACACAAACTCATTCAAAACACTCAACAACCATATTGAAACACTTTTACTTTCCAATCCACTAAATCAAGCAAAATGACAACTCTCAATGCATAGAATCCTTTATTGAGCACCAAGGCAATGATACTAGTCGTAACGTACCAATAAACTACTCGTATTCACTCGGTAAGAATCAAGAATCAAATTAGAGTTGTGGAATGAAAGTAATAACACGTCAAAATCAAACTCAACGTGTGTGCAATGAATAAGAAATCAAATCAAGCAAACACGACCAAGTAACTTTGATTTCCTTTTATTTCACTTTAAACTAAGCAATTATAGATTCGTTGATTCAACTATTCACGAAAGAGTATAACATAATATATTGGAATTGAACTACAAACACAAAATATTAAACAACAATATTCTCGCATGGATAGTTATTTTTGTAGTGACAACCTCTAATCCATGTAGTTGCGATTCTTAAGCCTTTTACACACATTTCTAAACTAGTTTAATCAAATTCGAGCAAATGATCTCTAAAATCAAACTTAACAACCACAAATGGAGTATTTTCACCTAATGCTTCAATCGAAACAAAACCAAACACGAGGCCACATAAATCACCCTTGGAATCGATCCAATCATACACAAACTCATTCAAAACACTCAACAACCATATTGAAACACTTTTACTTTCCAAATCCACTAAATCAAGCAAAATGACAACTCTCAATGCATAGAATCCTTTATTGAGCACCAAGGCAATGATACTAGTCGTAACGTACCAATAAACTACTCGTATTCACTCGGTAAGAATCAAGAATCAAATTAGAGTTGTGGAATGAAAGTAATAACACGTCAAAATCAAACTCAACGTGTGTGCAATGAATAAGAAATCAAATCAAGCAAACACGACCAAGTAACTTTGATTTCCTTTTATTTCACTTTAAACTAAGCAATTATAGATTCGTTGATTCAACTATTCACGAAAGAGTATAACATAATATATTGGAAGTGAACTACAAACACAAAAATATTAAACAACAATTTTCTCGCATGGATAGTTTTTTGTAGTGACAACCTCTAATCCAATGTAGTTGCGATTCTTAAGCCTTTTACACACATTTCTAAACTAATTTAATCAAATTCGAGCAAAATGATCTCTAAAATCAAACTTAACAACCACAAATGGAGTATTTTCATCTAATGCTTCAATCGAAACAAAACCAAACACGAGGCCACATAAATCACCCTTGGAATCGATCCAATCATACACAAACTCATTCAAAACACTCAACAACCATATTGAAACACTTTTACTTTCCAAATCCACTAAATCAAGCAAAATGACAACTCTCAATGCATAGAATCCTTTATTGAGCACCAAGGCAATGATACTAGTCGTAACGTACCAATAAACTACTCGTATTCACTCGGTAAGAATCAAGAATCAAATTAGAGTTGTGGAATGAAAGTAATAACACGTCAAAATCAAACTCAACGTGTGTGCAATGAATAAGAAATCAAATCAAGCAAACACGACCAAGTAACTTTGATTTCCTTTTATTTCACTTTAAACTAAGCAATTATAGATTCGTTGATTCAACTATTCACGAAAGAGTATAACATAATATATTGGAAGTGAACTACAAACACAAAAATATTAAACAACAATTATTCTCGCATGGATAGTTATTTTTGTAGTGACAACCTCTAATCCAATGTAGTTGCGATTGTTAAGCCTTTTACACACATTTCTAAACTAATTTAATCAAATTCGAGCAAATGATCTCTAAAATCAAACTTAACAACCACAAATGGAGTATTTTCACCTAATGCTTCAATCGAAACAAAAACCAAACACGAGGCCACATAAATCACCCTTGGAATCGATCCAATCATACACAAACTCATTCAAAACACTCAACAACCATATTGAAACACTTTTACTTTCCAATCCTCTAAATCAAGCAAAATGACAACTCTCAATGCATAGAATCCTTTATTGAGCACCAAGGCAATGATACTAGTCGTAACGTACCAATAAACTACTCGTATTCACTCGGTAAGAATCAAGAATCAAATTAGAGTTGTGGAATGAAAGTAATAACACGTCAAAATCAAACTCAACGTGTGTGCAATGAATAAGAAATCAAATCAAGCAAACACGACCAAGTAACTTTGATTTCTTTTATTTCACTTTAAACTAAGCAATTATAGATTCGTTGATTCAAGTATTCACGAAAGAGTGTAACATAATATATTGGAAATGAACTACAAACACAAAAATATTAAACAACAATTGTTCTCGCATGGATAGTTATTTTTGTAGTGACAACCTCTAATCCTATATAGTTGCGATTCTTAAGCCTTTTACACACATTTCTAAACTAATTTAATCAAATTCGAGCAAAATGATCTCTAAAATCAAACTTAACAACCACAAATAGAGTATTTTCACCTAATGCTTCAATCGAAACAAAAACCAAACAAGAGTCCACATAAATCACCCTTGGAATCGATCCAATCATACACAAACTCATTCAAAACACTCAACAACCACATTGAAACACTTTTACTTCCAATCCACTAAATCAAGCAAAATGACAACTCTCAATGCATAGAATCCTTTATTGAGCACCAACGCAATGATACTAGTCGTAACGTACCAATAAACTACTCGTATTCACTCGGTATGAGTCAAGAATCTAATTAGAGTTGTGGAATGAAAGTAATAACACGTCAAAATCAAACTCAACGTGTGTGCAATGAATAAGAAGTCAAATCAAGCAAACACGACAAAGTAAGTTTGATTTCCTTGTATTTCACTTTAAACTAAGCAATTATAGATTCGTTGATTCAACTTTCACGAAAGAGTATAACATAATATATTGGAAGTGAACTACAAACACAAAAATATTAAACAACAATTATTCTCGCATGGATAGTTATTTTTGTAGTGACAACCTCTAATCCTATGTAGTTGCGATTCTTAAGCCTTTTACACACATTTCTAAACTAATTTAATCAAATTCGAGCAAAATGATCTCTAAAATCAAACTTAACAACCACAAATGGAGTATTTTCACCTAATGCTTCAATCGAAACAAAAACCAAACACGAGGCCACATAAATCACCCTTGGAATCGATCCAATCATACACAAACTCATTCAAAACACTCAACAACCATATTGAAACACTTTTACTTTCCAAATCCACTAAATCAAGCAAATGACAACTCTCAATGCATAGAATCCTTTATTGAGCACCAAGGCAATGATACTAGTCGTAACGTACCAATAAACTACTCGTATTCACTCGGTAAGAATCAAGAATCAAATTAGAGTTGTGGAATGAAAGTAATAACACGTCAAAATCAAACTCAACGTGTGTGCAATGAATAAGAAATCAAATCAAGCAAACACGACCAAGTAACTTTGATTTCCTTTTATTTCACTTTAAACTAAGCAATTATAGATTCGTTGATTCAACTATTCACGAAAGAGTATAACATAATATATTGGAAGTGAACTACAAACACAAAATATTAAACAACAATTGTCTCGCATGGATAGTTATTTTTGTAGTGACAACCTCTAATCCAATGTAGTTGCGATTGTTAAGCCTTTTACACACATTTCTAAACTAATTTAATCAAATTCGAGCAAATGATCTCTAAAATCAAACTTAACAACCACAAATGGAGTATTTTCACCTAATGCTTCAATCGAAACAAAAACCAAACACGAGGCCACATAAATCACCCTTGGAATCGATCCAATCATACACAAACTCATTCAAAACACTCAACAACCATATTGAAACACTTTTACTTTCCAATCCACTAAATCAAGCAAAATGACAACTCTCAATGCATAGAATCCTTTATTGAGCACCAAGGCAATGATACTAGTCGTAACGTACCAATAAACTACTCGTATTCACTCGGTAAGAATCAAGAATCAAATTAGAGTTGTGGAATGAAAGTAATAACACGTCAAAATCAAACTCAACGTGTGTGCAATGAATAAGAAATCAAATCAAGCAAACACGACCAAGTAACTTTGATTTCCTTTTATTTCACTTTAAACTAAGCAATTATAGATTCGTTGATTCAACTATTCACGAAAGAGTATAACATAATATATTGGAATTGAACTACAAACACAAAAATATTAAACAACAATTATTCTCGCATGGATAGTTATTTTTGTAGTGACAACCTCTAATCCAATGTAGTTGCGATTCTTAAGCCTTTTACACACATTTCTAAACTAATTTAATCAAATTCGAGCAAAATGATCTCTAAAATCAAACTTAACAACCACAAATGGAGTATTTTCACCTAATGCTTCAATCGAAACAAAAACCAAACACGAGGCCACATAAATCACCCTTGGAATCGATCCAATCATACACAAACTCATTCAAAACACTCAACAACCATATTGAAACACTTTTACTTTCCAAATCCACTAAATCAAGCAAAATGACAACTCTCAATGCATAGAATCCTTTATTGAGCACCAAGGCAATGATACTAGTCGTAACGTACCAATAAACTACTCGTATTCACTCGGTAAGAATCAAGAATCAAATTAGAGTTGTGGAATGAAAGTAATAACACGTCAAAATCAAACTCAACGTGTGTGCAATGAATAAGAAATCAAATCAAGCAAACACGACCAAGTAACTTTGATTTCCTTTTATTTCACTTTAAACTAAGCAATTATAGATTCGTTGATTCAACTATTCACGAAAGAGTATAACATAATATATTGGAAGAACTACAAACACAAAATATTAAACAACAATTATTCTCGCATGGATAGTTATTTTTGTAGTGACAACCTCTAATCCAATGTAGTTGCGATTCTTAAGCCTTTTACACACATTTCTAAACTAATTTAATCAAATTCGAGCAAAATGATCTCTAAAATCAAACTTAACAACCACAAATGGAGTATTTTCACCTAATGCTTCAATCGAAACAAAAACCAAACACGAGGCCACATAAATCACCCTTGGAATCGATCCAATCATACACAAACTCATTCAAAACACTCAACAACCATATTGAAACACTTTTACTTTCCAATCCTCTAAATCAAGCAAAATGACAACTCTCAATGCATAGAATCCTTTATTGAGCACCAAGGCAATGATACTAGTCGTAACATACCAATAAACTACTCGTATTCACTCGGTAAGAATCAAGAATCAAATTAGAGTTGTGGAATGAAAGTAATAACACGTCAAAATCAAACTCAACGTGTGTGCCGTGAATAAGAAATCAAATCAAGCAAACATGACCAAGTAACTTTGATTTCCTTTTATTTCACTTTAAACTAAGCAATTATAGATTCGTTGATTCAACTATTCACGAAAGAGTATAACATAATATATTGGAAATGAACTACAACCACAAAAATATTAAACAACAATTGTTATCGCATGGATAGTTATTTTTGTAGTGACAACCTCTAATCCTATGTAGTTGTGATTCTTAAGTCTTTTACACACACTTCTAAACTAATTTAATCAAATTCGAGCAAAATGATCTCTAAAATTAAACTTAACAACCACACGAGGCCACATAAATCACCCTTGAAATCGATCCAATCATACCCAGACTCATTCAAACACTCAACAACCCATATTGAACATTTTACTTTTCAAATCCACTAAATCAAGCAAAATGACAACTCTCAATGCATAGAATCCTTTATTGAGCACAACGCAATGATACTAGTCGTAACGTACCAATAAACTACTCGTATTCACTCGGTAAGAATCAAGAATCAAATTAGAGTTGTGGAATGAAAGTAATAACACGTCAAAATCAAACTCAACGTGTGTGCAATGAATAAGAAATCAAATCAAGCAAACACGACCAAGTAAGTTTGATTTCCTTTTATTTCACTTTAAACTAAGCAATTATAGATTCGTTGATTCAACTATTCACGAAAGAGTATAACATAATATATTGGAATTGAACTACAAACACAAAATATTAAACAACAATTGTTCTCGCATGGATAGTTATTTTTGTAGTGACAACCTCTAATCCTATGTAGTTGTGATTCTTAAGCCTTTTACATACATTTCTAAACTAATTTAATCAAATTCGAGCAAAATGATCTCTAAAATCAAACTTAACAACCATAAATGGAGTATTTTCATCTAATGTTTCAATCGAAACAAAAACCAAACACGAGGCCACATAAATCTCCCTTGGAATTGATCCATTCATACACAAACTCATTCAAAACACTCAACAACCATATTGAAGCACTTTTACTTTCCAAATCTACTAAATCAAGCAAAATGAGAACTCTCAATGCATAGAATCCTTTATTGAGCACCAAGGCAATGATAGTAGTCGTAACGTACCAATAAACTTCTCGTATTCACTCGGTAAGAATCAAGAATCAAATTAGAGTTGTGGAATGAAAGTAATAACACGTCAAAATCAAACTCAGCGTGTGTGCAGTGAATAAGAAATCAAATCAAGCAAACATGACCAAGTAACTTTGATTTCCTTTATTTCACTTTAAACAAAGCAATTACAGATTCGTTGATTCAACTATTCACGAAAGAGTATAACATAATATATTGGAAATGAACTACAACCACAAAAATGTTAAACAACAATTGTTCTCGCATGGATAGTTATTTTTGTAGTGACAACCTCTAATCCTATGTAGTTGTGATTCTTAAGCCTTTTACACACATTTCTAAACTAATTTAATCAAATTCGAGCAAATGAATCTCTAAATCAAACTTAACAACCACACGAGGCCACATAAATCACCCTTGAAATCGATCCAATCATACCCAAACTCATTCAAAACACTCAACAACCATATTGAAACACTTTTACTTTCCAATCCACTAAATCAAGCAAAATGACAACTCTCAATGCATAGAATCCTTTATTGAGCACCAAGGCAATGATACTAGTCGTAACGTACCAATAAACTACTCGTATTCACTCGGTAAGAATCAAGAATCAAATTAGAGTTGTGGAATGAAAGTAATAACACGTCAAAATCAAACTCAACATGTGTGCAATGAATAAGAAATCAAATCAAGCAAACACGACAAAGTAAGTTTGATTTCCTTGTATTTCACTTTAAACTAAGCAATTATAGATTCGATTCAACTATTCACGAAAGAGTATAACTTAATATATTGGAATTGAACTACAAACACAAAAATATTAAACAACAATTGTTCTCGCATGAATAGTTATTTTTGTAGTAACAACCTCCAATCCTATGTAGTTGCGATTCTCAAGCCTTTTACACACATTTCTAAACTAATTTAATCAAATTCGAGCACAATGATCTCTAAAATCAAACTTAACAACCACAAATAGAGTATTTTCATTTAATGCTTCAATCGAAACAAAAACCAAACACGAGGCCACATAAATCACCCTTGGAATCGATCCAATCATACACAAACTAATTCAAAACACTCAACGACCATATTGAAACACTTTTACTTTCCAAATCCACTAAATCAAGCAAAATGACAACTCTCAATGCATAGAATCCTTTATTGAGCACCAAGGCAATGATACTAGTCGTAACGTACCAATAAACTACTCGTATTCACTCGGTAAGAATCAAGAATCAAATTAGAGTTGTGGAATGAAAGTAATAACACGTCAAAATCAAACTCAACGTGTGTGCAATGAATAAGAAGTCAAATCAAGCAAACACGACCAAATAAGTTTGATTTCCTTTTATTTCACTTTAAACTAAGCCATTATAGATTCGTTGATTCAACTATTCACGAAAGAGTATAACATAATATATTGGAATTGAACTACAAACACAAAATATTAAACAACAATTATTCTCGCATGGATAGTTATTTTTGTAGTGACAACCTCTAATCCTATGTAGTTGTGATTCTTAAGCCTTTTACACACATTTCTAAACTAATTTAATCAAATTCGAGCAAAATGATCTCTAAAATCAAACTTAACAACCACAAATGGAGTATTTTCACCTAATGCTTCAATCGAAACAAAAACCAAACACGAGGCCACATAAATCACCCTTGGAATCGATCCAATCATACACAAACTCATTCAAAACACTCAACAACCATATTGAAACACTTTTACTTTCCAAATCCACTAAATCAAGCAAAATGACAACTCTCAATGCATAGAATCCTTTATTGAGCACCAAGGCAATGATACTAGTCGTAACGTACCAATAACTACTCGTATTCACTCGGTAAGAATCAAGAATCAAATTAGAGTTGTGGAATGAAAGTAATAACACGTCAAAATTAAACTCAACGTGTGTGCAATGAATAAGAAGTCAAATCAAGCAAACACGACAAAGTAACTTTGATTTCCTTGTATTTCACTTTAAACTAAGCAATTATAGATTCGTTGATTCAAGTATTCACGAAAGAGTATAACATAATATATTGGAATTGTACTAAAAACCCAAAAATATTAAACAATAATTGTTCTCGCATGGATTGTTATTTTTGTAGTGACAACCTCTAATCCTATTTAGTTGCGATTCTTAAGCCTTTTACACACATTTCTAAACTAATTTAATCAAATTCGAGCAAATTGATCTCTAAAATCAAACTTAACAACCACAAATGGAGTATTTTCACCAATGCTTCAATCGAAACAAAACCAAACGAGGCCACATAAATCACCCTTGGAATCGATCCAATCATACACAAACTCATTCAAAACACTCAACAACCATATTGAAACACTTTTACTTTCCAAATCCACTAAATCAAGCAAAATGACAACTCTCAATGCATAGAATCCTTTATTGAGCACCAACGCAATGATACTAGTCGTAACATACCAATAAACTACTCGTATTCACTCGGTAAGAATCAAGAATCAAATTAGAGTTGTGGAATGAAAGTAATAACACGTCAAAATCAAACTCAACGTGTGTGCAATGAATAAGAATCAAATCAAGCAAACACGACCAAGTAACTTTGATTTCCTTTTATTTCACTTTAAACTAAGCAATTATAGATTCGTTGATTCAACTATTCACGAAAGAGTATAACATAATATATTGGAAGTGAACTACAAACACAAAAATATTAAACAACAATTATTCTCGCATGGATAGTTTTTTTGTAGTGACAACCTCTAATCCAATGTATTTGCGATTCTTAAGCCTTTTACACACATTTCTAAACTAATTTAATCAAATACGAGCAAAATGATCTCTAAAATCAAACTTAACAACCACAAATGGAGTATTTTCACCTAATGCTTCAATCGAAACAAAAACCAAACACGAGGCCACATAAATCACCCTTGGAATCGATCCAATCATACACAAACTCATTCAAAACACTCAACAACCATATTGAAACACTTTTACTTTCCAATCCACTAAATCAAGCAAAATGACAACTCTCAATGCATAGAATCCTTTATTGAGCACAAGGCAATGATACTAGTCGTAACGTACCAATAAACTACTCGTATTCACTCGGTAAGAATCAAGAATCAAATTAGAGTTGTGGAATGAAAGTAATAACACGTCAAAATCAAACTCAACGTGTGTGCATGAATAAGAAATCAAATCAAGCAAACACGACCAAGTAACTTTGATTTCCTTTTATTTCACTTTAAACTAAGCAATTATAGATTCGTTGATTCAACTATTCACGAAAGAGTATAACATAATATATTGGAATGAACTACAAACACAAAAATATTAAACCAATTGTTCTCGCATGGATAGTTATTTTTGTAGTGACAACCTCTAATCCTATGTAGTTGCGATTCTTAAGCCTTTTACACACATTTCTAAACTAATTTAATCAAATTCGAGCAAAATGATCTCTAAAATCAAACTTAACACCACAAATGGAGTATTTTCATCTAATGCTTCAATCGAAACAAAAACCAAACACGAGGCCACATAAATCACCCTTGGAATCGATCCAATCATACACAAACTCATTCAAAACACTCAACAACCATATTGAAACACTTTTACTTTCCAATCCACTAAATCAAGCAAAATGACAACTCTCAATGCATAGAATCCTTTATTGAGCACCAACGCAATGATACTAGTCGTAACGTACCAATAAACTACTCGTATTCACTCGGTAAGAATCAAGAATCAAATTAGAGTTGTGGAATGAAAGTAATAACACGTCAAAATCAAACTCAACGTGTGTGCAATGAATAAGAAATCAAATCAAGCAAACACGACCAAGTAACTTTGATTTCCTTTTATTTCACTTTAAACTAAGCAATTATAGATTCGTTGATTCAACTATTCACGAAAGAGTATAACATAATATATTGGAAGTGAACTACAAACACAAAAATATTAAACAACAATTATTCTCGCATGGATAGTTTTTTGTAGTGACAACCTCTAATCCAATGTAGTTGCGATTCTTAAGCCTTTTACACACATTTCTAAACTAATTTAATCAAATTCGAGCAAAATGATCTCTAAAATCAAACTTAACAACCACAAATGGAGTATTTTCACCTAATGCTTCAATCGAAACAAAACCAAACACGAGGCCACATAAATCACCCTTGAATCGATCCAATCATACACAAACTCATTCAAAACACTCAACAACCATATGAAACTTTTACTTTCCAATCCACTAAATCAAGCAAAATGACAACTCTCAATGCATAGAATCCTTTATTGAGCACAAAGGAATGATACTAGTCGTAACGTACCAATAAACTACTCGTATTCACTCGGTAAGAATCAAGAATCAAATTAGAGTTGTGGAATGAAAGTAATAACACGTCAAAATCAACTCAACGTGTGTGCAATGAATAAGAAATCAAATCAAGCAAACACGACAAGTAAGTTTGATTTCCTTTATTTCACTTTAAACTAAGCAATTATAGATTCGTTGATTCAACTATTCACGAAAGAGTATAACATAATATATTGGAATTGAACTACAAACACAAAAATATTAACAACAATTGTTCTCGCATGGATAGTTATTTTTGTAGTGACAACCTCTAATCCTATGTATTGCGATTCTTAAGCCTTTTACACACATTTCTAAACTAATTTAATCAAATTCGAGCAAATTGATCTCTAAAATCAAACTTAACAACCCAAATGGAGTATTTTCATCTAATGCTTCAATCGAAACAAAAACCAAACACGAGGCCACATAAATCACCCTTGGAATCGATCCAATCATACACAAACTCATTCAAAACACTCAACAACCATATTGAAACACTTTTACTTTCCAAATCCACTAAATCAAGCAAAATGACAACTCTCAATGCATAGAATCCTTTATTGAGCAC
The DNA here is from genome assembly GCA_025506415.1 of Flaveria robusta. Lineage (NCBI taxonomy): Eukaryota > Viridiplantae > Streptophyta > Magnoliopsida > Asterales > Asteraceae > Flaveria > Flaveria robusta. The sequence continues at coordinate 14,384,466 of CM046475.1, forward strand.
CAAGGCAATGATACTAGTCGTAACGTACCAATAAACTACTCGTATTCACTCGGTAAGAATCAAGAATCAAATTAGAGTTGTGGAATGAAAGTAATAACACGTCAAAATCAAACTCAACGTGTGTGCAGTGAATAAGAAATCAAATCAAGCAAACATGACCAAGTAACTTTGATTTCCTTTTATTTCACTTTAAACTAAGCAATTATAGATTCGTTGATTCAACTATTCACGAAAGAGTATAACATAATATATTGGAAATGAACTACAACCACAAAAATATTAAACAACAATTGTTCTCGCATGGATAGTTATTTTTGTAGTGACAACCTCTAATCCTATGTAGTTGCGATTCTTAAGCCTTTTACACACACTTCTAAACTAATTTAATCAAATTCGAGCAAAATGATCTCTAAAATCAAACTTAACAACCACACGAGGCCACATAAATCACCCTTAAAATCGATCCAATCATACCCAAACTCATTCAAAACACTCAACAACCGTATTGAAACACTTTTACTTTTTCAATCCACTAAATCAAGCAAAATGACAACTCTCAATGCATAGAATCCTTTATTGAGCACCAAGGCAATGATACTAGTCGTAACGTACCAATAAACTACTCGTATTCACTCGTAAGAATCAAGAATCATTAGAGTTGTGGAATGAAAGTAATAACACGTCAAAATCAAACTCAACGTGTGTGCAATGAATAAAAATCAAATCAAGCAAACACGACCAAGTAAGTTTGATTTCCTTTTATTTCACTTTAAACTAAGCAATTAAGATTCAACTATTCACGAAAGATAACATAATTTATTGGAAATGAACTACAAACACAAAAATATTAAACAACAATTGTTCTCGCATGGATAGTTATTTTTGTAGTGACAACCTCTAATCCTATGTAGTTGCGATTCTTAAGCCTTTTACACACATTTCTAAACTAATTTAATCAAATTCGAGCAAAATGATCTCTAAAATCAAACTTAACAACCACAAATGGAGTATTTTCACCTAATGCTTCAATCGAAACAAAAACCAAACACGAGGCCACATAAATCACCCTTGGAATCGATCCAATCATACACAAACTCATTCAAAACACTCAACAACCATATTGAAACACTTTTACTTTCCAAATCCACTAAATCAAGCAAAATGACAACTCTCAATGCATAGAATCCTTTATTGAGCACCAACGCAACGATACTAGTCGTAACGTACCAATAAACTACTCGTATTCACTCAGTAAGAATCAAGAATCAAATTTGAGTTGTGGACTGAAAGTAATAACACTTCAAAATCAAACTCAACATGTGTGCAATGAATAAGAAGTCAAATCAAGCAAACACGACAAAGTAAGTTTGATTTCCTTGTATTTCACTTTAAACTAAGCAATTATAGATTCGTTGATTCAACTATTCACGAAAGAGTATAACATAATATATTGGAAGTGAACTACAAACAAAAATATTAAACAACAATTATTCTCGCATGGATAGTTATTTTGTAGTGACAACCTCTAATCCAATGTAGTTGCGATTCTTAAGCCTTTTACACACATTTCTAAACTAATTTAATCAAATTCGAGCAAAATGATCTCTAAAATCAAACTTAACAACCACAAATAGAGTATTTTCACCTAATGCTTCAATCGAAACAAAAACCAAACACGAGGCCACATAAATCACCCTTGGAATCGATCCAATCATACACAACTCATTCAAAACACTCAACAACCATATTGAAACACTTTTACTTTCCAAATCCACTAAATCAAGCAAAATGACAACTCTCAATGCATAGAATCCTTTATTGAGCACCAAGGCAATGATACTAGTCGTAACGTACCAATAAACTACTCGTATTCACTCGGTAAGAATCAAGAATCAAATTAGAGTTGTGGAATGAAAGTAATAACACGTCAAAATCAAACTCAACGTGTGTGCAATGAATAAGAAATCAATCAAGCAAACACGACCAAGTAAGTTTGATTTCCTTTTATTTCACTTTAAACTAAGCAATTATAGATTCGTTGATTCAACTATTCACGAAAGAGTATAACATAATATATTGGAATTGAACTACAACACAAAAAATATTAAACAACAATTGTTCTCGCATGGATAGTTATTTTTGTAGTGACAACCTCTAATCCTATGTAGTTGCGATTCTTAAGCCTTTTACACACATTTCTAAACTAATTTAATCAAATTCGAGCAAAATGATCTCTAAAATCAAACTTAACAACCACAAATGGAGTATTTTCACCTAATGCTTCAATCGAAACAAAAACCAAACACGAGGCCACATAAATCACCCTTGGAATCGATCCAATCATACACAAACTCATTCAAAACACTCAACAACCATATTGAAACACTTTACTTTCAATCCACTAAATCAAGCAAAATGACACTCTCAATGCATAGAATCCTTTATTGAGCACCAAGGCAATGATACTAGTCGTAACGTACCATAAACTACTCGTATTCACTCGGTAAGAATCAAGAATCAAATTAGAGTTGTGGAATGAAAGTAATAACACGTCAAAATCAAACTCAACGTGTGTGCAATGAATAAGAAATCAAATCACAAACACGACCAAGTAACTTTGATTTCCTTTATTTCACTTTAAACTAAGCAATTATAGATTCGTTGATTCAACTATTCACGAAAGAGTATAACATAATATATTGGAATTGAACTACAACACAAAAAATATTAAACAACAATTGTTCTCGCATGGATAGTTATTTTGTAGTGACAACCTCTAATCCTATGTAGTTGCGATTCTTGAGCCTTTTACACACATTTCTAAACTTATTTAATCAAATTCGAGCAAAATGATCTCTAAAATCAAACTTAACAACCACAAATGGAGTATTTTCACCTAATGCTTCAATCGAAACAAAAACCAACACGAGGCCACATAAATCACCCTTGGAATCGATCCAATCATACACAAACTCATTCAAAACACTCAACAACCATATTGAAACACTTTTACTTTCCAAATCCACTAAATCAAGCAAAATGACAACTCTCAATGCATAGAATCCTTTATTGAGCACCAAGGCAATGATACTAGTCGTAACGTACCAATAAACTACTCGTATTCACTCGGTAAGAATCAAGAATCAAATTAGAGTTGTGGAATGAAAGTATAACACGTCAAAATCAAACTCAACGTGTGTGCAATGAATAAAAATCAAATCAAGCAAACACGACCAAGTAACTTTGATTTCCTTTTATTTCACTTTAAACTAAGCAATTATAGATTCGTTGATTCAACTATTCACGAAAGAGTATAACATAATATATTGGAATTGAACTACAAACACAAAATATTAAACAACAATTATTCTCGCATGGATAGTTTTTTTGTAGTGACAACCTCTAATCCAATGTAGTTGCGATTCTTAAGCCTTTTACACACATTTCTAAACTAATTTAATCAAATTCGAGCAAATGATCTCTAAAATCAACTTAACAACCACAAATGGAGTATTTTCACTAATGCTTCAATCGAAACAAAAACCAAACACGAGGCCACATAAATCACCCTTGGAATCGATCCAATCATACACAAACTCATTCAAAACACTCAACACCATATTGAAACACTTTTACTTTCCAAATCCACTAAATCAAGCAAAATGACAACTCTCAATGCATAGAATCCTTTATTGAGCACCAAGGCAATGATACTAGTCGTAACGTACCAATAAACTACTCGTATTCACTCGGTAAGAATCAAGAATCAAATTAGAGTTGTGGAATGAAAGTAATAACACGTCAAAATCAAACTCAACGTGTGTGCAATGAATAAGAAATCAAATCAAGCAAACACGACCAAGTAACTTTGATTTCCTTTTATTTCACTTTAAACTAAGCAATTATAGATTCGTTGATTCAACTATTCACGAAAGAGTATAACATAATATATTGGAATGAACTACAAACACAAAAATATTAAACAACAATTGTTCTCGCATGGATAGTTTTTTTTGTAGTGACAACCTCTAATCCTATGTAGTTGCGATTCTTAAGCCTTTTACACATATTCTAAACTAATTTAATCAAATTCGAGCAAAATGATCTCTAAAATCAAACTTAACAACCACAAATGGAGTATTTTCACCTAATGCTTCAATCGAAACAAAAACCAAACACGAGGCCACATAAATCACCCTTGGAATCGATCCAATCATACACAAACTCATTCAAAACACTCAACAACCATATTGAAACACTTTTACTTTCCAATCCACTAAATCAAGCAAAATGACAACTCTCAATGCATAGAATCCTTTATTGAGCACCAAGGCAATGATACTAGTCGTAACGTACCAATAAACTCTCGTATTCACTCGGTAAGAATCAAGAATCAAATTAGAGTTGTGGAATGAAAGTAATAACACGTCAAAATCAAACTCAACGTGTGTGCAATGAATAAGAAATCAAATCAAGCAAACACGACCAAGTAACTTTGATTTCCTTTTATTTCACTTTAAACTAAGCAATTATAGATTCGTTGATTCAACTATTCACGAAAGAGTATAACATAATATATTGGAATGAACTACAAACACAAAAATATTAAACACATTGTTCTCGCATGGATAGTTATTTTTGTAGTGACAACCTCTAATCCTATGTAGTTGCGATTCTTAAGCCTTTTACACACATTCTAAACTAATTTAATCAAATTCGAGCAAAATGATCTCTAAAATCAAACTTAACAACCACAAATGGAGTATTTTCACCTAATGCTTCAATCGAAACAAAAACCAAACACGAGGCCACATAAATCACCCTTGGAATCGATCCAATCATACACAAACTCATTCAAAACACTCAACAACCATTGAAACACTTTTACTTTCCAAATCCACTAAATCAAGCAAAATGACAACTCTCAATGCATAGAATCCTTTATTGAGCACAAGGCAATGATACTAGTCGTAACGTACCAATAACTACTCGTATTCACTCGGTAAGAATCAAGAATCAAATTAGAGTTGTGGAATGAAAGTAATAACACGTCAAAATCAAACTCAACGTGTGTGCAATGAATAAGAATCAAATCAAGCAAACACGACCAAGTAACTTTGATTTCCTTTTATTTCACTTTAAACTAAGCAATTATAGATTCGTTGATTCAAGTATTCACGAAAGAGTATAACATAATATATTGGAAACGAACTACAAACACAAAAATATTAAACAACAATTGTTCTCGCATGGATAGTTATTTTTGTAGTGACAACCTCTAATCCTATGTAGTTGCGATTCTCAAGCCTTTTACACACATTTCTAAACTAGTTTAATCAAATTCGAGCACAATGATCTCTAAAATCAAACTTAACAAGCACAAATGGAGTATTTTCACCTAATGCTTCAATCGAAACAAAAACCAAACACGAGGCCACATAAATCACCCTTGGAATCGATCCAATCATACACAAACTCATTCAAAACACTCAACAACCATATTGAAACACTTTTACTTTTCCAATCCACTAAATCAAGCAAAATGACAACATTCAATGCATAGAATCCTTTATTGAGCACAAAGGCAATGATACTAGTCGTAACGTACCAATAAACTACTCGTATTCACTCGGTAAGAATCAAGAATCAAATTAGAGTTGTGGAATGAAAGTAATAACACGTCAAAATCAAACTCAACGTGTGTGCAATGAATAAAAATCAAATCAAGCAAACACGACCAAGTAACTTTGATTTCCTTTATTTCACTTTAAACTAAGCAATTATAGATTCGTTGATTCAACTATTCACGAAAGAGTATAACATAATATTTGGAATTGAACTACAAACACAAAAATATAAACAACAATTGTTCTCGCATGGATAGTTATTTTTGTAGTGACAACCTCTAATCCAATGTAGTTGCGATTCTTAAGCCTTTTACACACATTTCTAAACTAATTTAATCAAATTCGAGCAAAATGATCTCTAAAATCAAACTTAACAACCACAAATGGTATTTTCACCTAATGCTTCAATCGAAACAAAAACCAAACACGAGGCCACATAAATCACCCTTGGAATCGATCCAATCATACACAAACTCATTCAAAACACTCAACAACCATATTGAAACACTTTTACTTTCCAAATCCACTAAATCAAGCAAAATGACAACTCTCAATGCATAGAATCCTTTATTGAGCACCAACGCAATGATACTAGTCGTAACGTACCAATAAACTACTCGTATTCACTCGGTAAGAATCAAGAATCAAATTAGAGTTGTGGAATGAAAGTAATAACACGTCAAAATCAAACTCACGTGTGTGCATGAATAAGAAATCAAATCAAGCAAACACGACCAAGTAATTTGATTTCCTTTTATTTCACTTTAAACTAAGCAATTATAGATTCGTTGATTCAACTATTCACGAAAGAGTATAACATAATATATTGGAATTGAACTACAAACACAAAATATTAAACAACAATTGTTCTCGCATGGATATTATTTTTGTAGTGACAACCTCTAATCCTATGTAGTTGCGATTCTTAAGCCTTTTACACATTTCTAAACTAATTTAATCAAATTCGAGCAAAATGATCTCTAAAATCAAACTTAACAACCACAAAGGAGTATTTTCACCTAATGCTTCAATCGAAACAAAAACCAAACACGAGGCCACATAAATCACCCTTGGAATCGATCCAATCATACACAAACTCATTCAAAACACTCAACAACCATATTGAAACACTTTTACTTTCCAAATCCACTAAATCAAGCAAAATGACAACTCTCAATGCATAGAATCCTTTATTGAGCACCACGCAATGATACTAGTCGTAACGTACCAATAAACTACTCGTATTCACTCGGTAAGAATCAAGAATCAAATTAGAGTTGTGGAATGAAAGTAATAACACGTCAAAATCAAACTCAACGTGTGTGCAATGAATAAGAAATCAAATCAAGCAAACACGACCAAGTAACTTTGATTTCCTTTTATTTCACTTTAAACTAAGCAATTATAGATTCGTTGATTCAACTATTCACGAAAGAGTATAACATAATATATTGGAAGTGAACTACAAACACAAAAATATTAAACAACAATTGTTCTCGCATGGATAGTTATTTTTGTAGTGACAACCTCTAATCCAATGTAGTTGCGATTCTTAAGCCTTTTACACACATTTCTAAACTAATTTAATCAAATTCGAGCAAATGATCTCTAAAATCAAACTTAACAACCACAAATGGAGTATTTTCACCTAATGCTTCAATCGAAACAAAAACCAAACACGAGGCCACATAATCACCCTTGGAATCGATCCAATCATACACAAACTCATTCAAAACACTCAACAACCATATTGAAACACTTTTACTTTTCAAATCCACTAAATCAAGCAAAATGACAACTCTCAATGCATAGAATCCTTTATTGAGCACAAAGGCAATGATACTAGTCGTAACGTACCAATAAACTACTCGTATTCACTCGGTAAGAATCAAGAATCAAATTAGAGTTGTGGAATGAAAGTAATAACACGTCAAAATCAAACTCACGTGTGTGCAATGAATAAGAATCAAATCAAGCAACACGACCAAGTACTTTGATTTCCTTTTATTTCACTTTAACTAAGCAATTATAGATTCGTTGATTCAACTATTCACGAAAGAGTATAACATAATATATTGGAAATGAACTACAAACACAAAAATATTAAACAACAATTGTTCTCGCATGGATAGTTATTTTTGTAGTGACAACCTCTAATCCTATGTAGTTGCGATTCTTAAGCCTTTTACACACATTTCTAAACTAATTTAATCAAATTCGAGCAAAATGATCTCTAAAATCAAACTTAACAACCACAAATGGAGTATTTTCACCTAATGCTTCAATCGAACAAAAACCAAACACGAGGCCACATAAATCACCCTTGGAATCGATCCAATCATACACAAACTCATTCAAAACACTCAACAACCATATTGAAACACTTTTATTCTTTTCAAATCCCTAAATCAAGCAAAATGACAACTCTCAATGCATAGAATCCTTATTGAGCACCAAGGCAATGATACTAGTCGTAACGTACCAATAAACTACTCGTATTCACTCTACTCGGAAGAATCAAGAATCAAATTAGAGTTGTGGAATGAAAGTAATAACACGTCAAAATCAAACTCACGTGTGTGCAATGAATAAGAATCAATCAAGCAAACACGACCAAGTAACTTTGATTTCCTTTTATTTCACTTTAAACTAAGCAATTATAGATTCGTTGATTCAACTATTCACGAAAGAGTATACATAATATATTGGAATGAACTACAAACACAAAAATATTAAACAACAATGTATCTCGCATGGATAGTTATTTTTGTAGTGACAACCTCTAATCCATGTAGTTGCGATTCTTAAGCCTTTTACACACATTTCTAACTAATTTAATCAAATTCGAGCAAAATGATCTCTAAAATCAAACTTAACAACCACAAATGGAGTATTTTCACCAATGCTTCAATCGAAACAAAAACCAAACACGAGGCCACATAAATCACCCTTGGAATCGATCCAATCATACACAAACTCATTCAAAACACTCAACACCCATATTGAAACACTTTTACTTTCCAAATCCACTAAATCAAGCAAATGACAACTCTCAATGCATAGAATCCTTTATTGAGCACCAAGCAAATGATACTAGTCGTAACGTACCAATAAACTACTCGTATTCACTCGGTAAGAATCAAGAATCAAATTAGAGTTGTGGAATGAAAGTAATAACACGTCAAAATCAAAGTCAACGTGTGTGCAATGAATAAGAAGTCAAATCAAGCAAACCGACAAAGTAAGTTTGATTTCCTTGTATTTCACTTTAAACTAGGCAATTATAAATTCGTTGATTCAACTATTCACGAAAGAGTATAACATAATATATTGGAAATGAACTACAAACACAAAATATTAACACAAATTGTTCTCGCATGATAGTTATTTTTGTAGTGAAACCTCTAATCCTATGTAGTTGCGATTCTCAGCCTTTTACACACATTTCAAACTAATTTAATCAAATTCGAGCAAAATGATCTCTAAAATCAAACTTAACAACCACAAATGGAGTATTTTCACTAATACTTCAATCGAAACAAAACCAAACACGAGGCCACATAAATCACCCTTGGAATCGATCCAATCATACACAACTCATTCAAAACACTCAACAACCATATTGAACACTTTTTACTTTCCAATCCACTAAATCAAGCAAAATGACAACTCTCAATGCATAGAATCCTTTATTGAGCACCAAGGCAATGATACTAGTCGTAACGTACCAATAAACTACTCGTATTCACTCTGTAGAATCAAGAATCAAATTAGAGTTGTGGAATGAAAGTAATAACACGTCAAAATCAAACTCAACGTGTGTGCAATGAATAAGAATCAAATCAAGCAAACACGACCAAGTAACTTTGATTTCCTTTTATTTCACTTTACTAAGCAATTATAGATTCGTTGATTCACTATTCACGAAAGAGTATAACATAATATATTGGAATTGAACTACAAACACAAAATATTAAACAACAATTATTCTCGCATGGATAGTTATTTTTGTAGTGACAACCTCTAATCCTATGTAGTTGCGATTCTTAAGCCTTTACACACATTTCTAAACTAATTTAATCAAATTCGAGCAAATGATCTCTAAAATCAAACTTAACAACCACAAATGGGATTTTCACCTAATGCTTCAATCGAAACAAAAACCAACACGAGGCCACATAATCACCCTTGGAATCGATCCAATCATACACAAACTCATTCAAAACACTCAACAACCATATTGAAACACTTTTACTTTCCCATCCACTAAATCAAGCAAAATGACAACTCTCAATGCATAGAATCCTTTATTGAGCACAAAGGCAATGATACTAGTCGTAACGTACCAATAAACTACTCGTATTCACTCGGTAAGAATCAAGAATCAAATTAGAGTTGTGGAATGAAAGTAATAACACGTCAAAATCAAACTCAACGTGTGTGCATGCAATAAGAAATCAAATCAAGCAAACACACCAAGTAACTTTGATTTCCTTTATTTCACTTTAACTAAGCAATTATAGATTCGTTGATTCAACTATTCATGAAAGAGTATAACATAATATATTGGAAATGAACTACAAACACAAAAATATTAAACAACAATTGTTCTCGCATGGATAGTTATTTTTGTAGTGACAACCTCTAATCCTATGTAGTTGCGATTCTTAAGCCTTTTACACACATTTCTAACTAATTTAATCAAATTCGAGCAAAATGATCTCTAAAATCAAACTTAACAACCACAAATGGAGTATTTTCACCTAATGCTTCAATCGAAACAAAAACCAAATACTAGGCCACATAAATCACCCTTGGAATCGATCCAATCATACACAAACTCATTCAAAACACTCAACAACCATATTGAAACACTTTTACTTTTCAAATCCACTAAATCAAGCAAAATGACAACTCTCAATGCATAGAATCCTTTATTGAGCACCAAGGCAATGATATAGTCGTACGTACCAATAAACTACTCGTATTCACTCGGTAAGAATCAAGAATCAAATTAGAGTTGTGGAATGAAAGTAATAACACGTCAAAATCAAACTCAACGTGTGTGCAATGAATAAGAAATCAAATCAAGCAAACACGACCAAGTAACTTGATTTCCTTTTATTTCACTTTAAACTAAGCAATTATAGATTCGTTGATTCAACTATTCACGAAAGAGTAAATAATATATTGGAAGTGAACTACAAACACAAAAATATTAAACAACAATTATTCTCGCATGGATAGTTATTTTGTAGTGACAACCTCTAATCCAATGTAGTTGCGATTCTTAAGCTTTTACACACATTTCTAAACTAATTTAATCAAATTCGAGCAAATGATCTCTAAAATCAAACTTAACAACCACAAATGGAGTATTTTCACCAAATGCTTCAATCGAAACAAAAACCAAACACGAGGCCACATAAATCACCCTTGGAATCGATCCAATCATACACAAAACTCATTCAAAACACTCAACAACCATATTGAAACACTTTTACTTTCCAATCCACTAAATCAAGCAAAATGACAACTCTCAATGCATAGAATCCTTTATTGAGCACAAAGGAATGATACTAGTCGTAACGTACCATAAACTACTCGTATTCACTCGGTAAGAATCAAGAATCAAATTAGAGTTGTGGTGAATGAAAGTAATAACACGTCAAAATCAAACTCAACGTGTGTGCAATGAATAAGAAATCAAATCAAGCAAACACGACCAAGTAACTTTGATTCCTTTTATTTCACTTTAAACTAAGCAATTATAGATTCGTTGATTCAACTATTCACGAAAGAGTATAACATAATAATTGTAAATGAACTACAAACACAAAAATATTAAACAACAATTGTTCTCGCATGGATAGTTATTTTTGTAGTAAAAACCTAATCCTATGTAGTTGCGATTCTCAAGCCTTTTACACACATTTCTAAACTAATTTAATCAAATTCGAGCCATGATCTCTAAAATCAAACTTAACAACACAAATGGAGTATTTTCACCTAATGCTTCAATCGAAACAAAAACCAAACACGAGGCCACATAAATCACCCTTGGAATCGATCCAATCATACACAAACTCATTCAAAACACTCAACAACCATATTGAAACACTTTTAAATTTTCAATCCACTAAATCAAGCAAAATGACAACTCTCAATGCATAGAATCCTTTATTGAGCACAAAGGCAATGATACTAGTCGTAACGTACCAATAAACTACTCGTATTCACTCGGTAAGAATCAAGAATCAAATTAGAGTTGTGGAATGAAAGTAATAACACGTCAAAATCAAACTCAAAGTGTGTGCAATGAATAAGAAATCAAATCAAGCAAACACGACCAAGTAACTTTGATTTCCTTTTATTTCACTTTAAACTAGGCAATTATAGATTCGTTGATTCAACTATTCACGAAAGAGTATTACATAATATATTGGAATTGAACAACAAACACAAAAATATTAAACAACAATTGTTCTCGCATGGATAGTTATTTTAGTAACAACCTCTAATCCTATGTAGTTGCGATTCTTAAGCCTTTTACACACATTTCTAAACTAATTTAATCAAATTCGAGCAAAATGATCTCTAAAATCAAACTTAACAACCACAAATGGAGTATTTCACCTAATGCTTCAATCGAAACAAAAACCAAACACCGAGGCCACAAAATCACCCTTGGAATCGATCCAATCATACACAAACTCATTCAAAACACTCAACAACCATATTGAAACACTTTACTTTCAAATCCACTAAATCAAGCAAAATGACAACTCTCAATGCATAGAATCCTTTTTGAGCACCAACGCAATGATACTAGTCGTAACGTACCAATAAACTACTCGTATTCACTCGGTAAGAATCAAGAATCAAATTAGAGTTGTGGAATGAAAGTAATAACACGTCAAAATCAAACTCAACGTGTGTGCAATGAATAAGAAATCAAATCAAGCAAACACGACCAAGTAACTTTGATTTCCTTTTATTTCACTTTAAACTAAGCAATATAGATTCGTTGATTCAACTATTCACGAAAGAGTATAACATAATATATTGGAATGAACTACAAACACAAAAATATTAAACAACAATTGTTCTCGCATGGATAGTTTTTTGTAGTGACAACCTCTAATCCAATGTAGTTGCGATTCTTAAGCCTTTTACACACATTTCTAAACTAATTAATCAAATTCGAGCAAAATGATCTCTAAAATCAAACTTAACAACCACAAATGGAGTATTTTCACCTAATGCTTCAATCGAAACAAAAACCAAACACGAGGCCACATAAATCACCCTTGGAATCGATCCATCATACACAAACTCATTCAAAACACTCAACAACCATATTGAAACACTTTTACTTTTCAAATCCACTAAATCAAGCAAAATGACAACTCTCAATGCATAGAATCCTTTATTGAGCACCAAGCAATGATACTAGTCGTAACGTACCAATAAACTACTCGTATTCACTCGGTAAGAATCAAGAATCAAATTAGAGTTGTGGATGAAAGTAATAACACGTCAAAATCAAACTCAAGGTGTGCAATGAATAAGAAATCAAATCAAGCAAACACGACCAAGTAACTTTGATTTCCTTTATTTCACTTTAAACTAAGCAATTATAGATTCGTTGATTCAACTATTCACGAAAGAGTATAACATAATATATGGAAGTGAACTAAACACAAAAAATATTAAACAACAATATTCTCGCATGGATAGTTATTTTTGTAGTGACAACCTCTAATCCTATGTAGTTGCGATCTTAAGCCTTTTACACACATTTCTAAATAATTAATCAAATTCGAGCAAAATGATCTCTAAAATCAACTTAACAACCACAAATGGAGTATTTTCACCAATGCTTCAATCGAAAAAAAACCAAACACGAGGCCACATAAATCACCTTGGAATCGATCCAATCATACACAAACTCATTCAAAACACTCAAAACCATATTGAAACACTTTACTTTCCAAATCCACTAAATCAAGCAAAATGACAACTCTCAATGCATAGAATCCTTTATTGAGCACCAAGGCAATGATACTAGTCGTAACGTACCAATAAACTACTCGTATTCACTCGGTAAGAATCAAGAATCAAATTAGAGTGTGGAATGAAAGTAATAACACGTCAAAATCAAAACGTGTGTGCAATGAATAAGAAATCAAATCAAGCAAACACGACCAAGTAAGTTTGATTTCCTTTATTTCACTTTAAACTAAGCAATTATAGATTCGTTGATTCAACTATTCACGAAAGAGTATAACATAATATATTGGAAATGAACTACAACACAAAAAATATAAACAACAATTGTTCTCGCATGGATAGTTATTTTTGTAGTAAAACCTCTAATCCTATGTAGTTGCGATTCTTAAGCCTTTTACACACATTTCTAAACTATTAATCAAATTCGAGCAAAATGATCTCTAAAATCAAACTTAACAACCACAAATGGAGTATTTTCATCTAATGCTTCAATCGAAACAAAAACCAAAACCGAGGCCACATAAATCACCTTGGAATCGATCCAATCATACACAAACTCATTCAAAACACTCAACAACCATATTGAAACACTTTTCTTTCCAATCCACTAAATCAAGCAAAATGACAACTCTCAATGCATAGAATCCTTTATGAGCACCAAGGCAATGATACTAGTCGTAACGTACCAATAAACTACGTATTCACTCGGTAAGAATCAAGAATCAAATTAGAGTTGTGGAATGAAAGTAATAACACGTCAAAATCAAACTCAACGTGTGTGCAATGAATAAGAATCAAATCAAGCAAACGACCAAGTAACTTTGATTTCCTTTATTTCACTTTAAACTAAGCAATTATAGATTCGTTGATTCAACTATTCACGAAAGAGTATAAATAATATATTGGAATTGAACTACAAAACACAAAAAATATTAAACAACAATTGTTCTCGCATGGATAGTTATTTTTGTAGTGACAACCTCTAATCCTATGTAGTTGCGATTCTTAAGCCTTTTACACACATTCTAAACTAATTTAATCAAATTCGAGCAAAATGATCTCTAAAATCAAATTAACAACCACAAAAGTGAGTATTTTCACCAATGCTTCAATCGAAACAAAAACCAAACACGAGGCCACATAATCCACCCTTGGAATCGATCCAATCATACACAAACTCATTCAAAACACTCAACAACCATATTGAACCAATTTTACTTAAAATCCACTAAATCAAGCAAAATGACAACTCTCATGCATAGAATCCTTTATGAGCACCAAGGCAATGATATGTCGTAACGTACCAATAAAACGACGTATTCACTCGGTAAGAGTCAAGAATCAAATTAGAGTTGTGGAATGAAGTAATAACACGTCAAAATCAAACTCAAGGGTGTGCAATGAATAAGAAATCAAATCAAGCAAACACGACCAAGTAACTTTGATTTCCTTTATTCACTTAAACTAAGCAATTATAGATTCGTTGATTCAACTATTCACGAAAGAGTATAAACAATATGTTGGAATTGAACCACAAACACAAAAAATTAAACAACAATTGTTCTTGCATGGATAGTTATTTTTGTAGTGACAACCTCTAATCCTATGTAGTTGCGATTCTTAAGCCTTTTACACACATTTCTAAAATAATTTAATCAAATTCGAGCAAAATGATCTCTAAAATCAAACTTAACAACCATAAATGGAGTATTTTCAACTAATGCTTCAATCGAAACAAAAACCAAACACGAGGCCACATAAATAACCCTTGGAATCGATCCAATCATACACAAACTCATTCGAAACACTCAACAACCATATTAAAACACTTTTAAATTTTAAATCCACTAAATCAAGCAAAATGACAACTCTCAATGCATAGAATACTTTATTGAACACCAAGGCAATGATACTACTCTTAACGTACCAATAAACTACTCGTATTCACTCGGTAAGAATCAAGAATCAAATTAGAGTTGTGAAATGAAAGTAATAACACGTCAAAATCAAACTCAAGGTGTGTGCTATGAATAAGAAATCAAATCAAGCAAACACGACCAAGTAACTTTGATTTCCTTTTATTTCACTTTAAACTAAGCAATTATAGATTCGTTGATTCAAATATTCACGAAAGAGTATAACATAATATATTGGAAGTGAACTACAAACACAAAAATATTAAACAACAATTATTCTCGCATTAATAGTTATTTTTGTAGTGACAACCTCTAATCCAATGTAGTTGCGATTCTTAAGCCTTTTACACATATTTCTAAACTAATTTAATCAAATTCGAGCAAATGATCTCTAAAATCAAACTAACAACCACCAAATGGAGTATTTTCACCTAATGCTTCAATCGAAACAAAAACCAAACACGAGGCCACATAAACACCCTCGGAATCGATCCAATCGTACACAAACTCATCCAAAAACTCAACAACCTATTGAAAACACTTTTAAATTTTCAATACACTAAATCAAGCAAAATGACAACTCTTCAATGCATAGAATACTTTATTGAGCACCAAGGTAATGATACTAGTCGTAACGTACAATAAACTACTCGTATTCACTCGGTAAGAATCAAGAATCAAAATTAGAGTTGTTGAATGAAAGTAATAAACACGTCAAAATAAACTCAATGTGTGTGCAATGAATAAAAAATCAAATCAAGCAAACACGACCAAGTAACTTTGATTTCCATTTATTTCACTTTAAACTAAGCAATTATAGATTCGTTGATTCAACTATTCACGAAAGAGTATAACATATAATTGGAATCCAAACCAAACAAAAAAAAAAAATTAAACAACAATTGTTCTCGCATGGATAGTAATTTTTGTAGTCACAACCTCCAATCCTATGTTGTTGTGATTCCCAGGCCATTTACACACATTTCTAAACTAGTTTAATCAAATTCGAGCACATTGATCTCTAAAATCAAACTTAACAATCACAAATGGAGTATTTTCACCTAATGCTTCAATCGAAACAAAACCAAACACGAGGCCACATAAGTCACCCTTGGAATCGATCCAATCATACACAAACTCATTCAAAACACTCAACAACCACTACAAGAAAAATAATTATTAAGGACTAAATTATTAGAGACTGATTTATTAGTCACAGATACGCAGTATTCAAGACTAATATATCAGTCACAAATGATATTTGAGACTAATTTTTTATGCCTAATTCAAGTAACTGTAATCAGTCTTTAAAAATAAGACAAACTTTTGAACACTAAATTTCAGTCACAAATACACCAACACTATAAAGAGTTTTGGAGGGAAGTTCATAGTAACTGAATTTCTGTCCCAAATAAGATGCCTAAATGACATCATATATCAGTAACTGATAATTAGTCTTAATAAATAAGGTCTATATTGGAGATGAAAATTAGTTTTTAATATTCAAAATGCATATCGAATTAGGGACTGAATTTAATATGTAATGATTTGCATTGGAACAATATTAATAACTAATTATAATCTCTAATTATTTTATTCGATTATATCATTTTAAGAAATGTACTTAACAATAAAAATCAGTCTTAAACATATTTTAATTGTCGTTATTTGGAATTGATATTCAGTCTTTAAAGAAGTTTGTAGCTTACTAATTGGGGAGTGATATTTAGTCTCTAATAAGAAAATAAATTTACTATTTTAGAGAATATATTAGAGATTACAAATCAGTTATGATATTCTTATTGTAAATTGAGTTCGGGATTGACTTTCACTCTGGAATGACTTTCGCATAAGAAAAATGATTAAGTAATGATTGATAGTCTCTAATAATATGATACAATTTATATAATTTTAAATGAGGTATCAAAGATAAAAATTCAGTCCTAAAAATGTTATGATGTCCTCTTATAAAGTAAAATATTTAGTCTCTAAAGAGGTATGTAAATCTAATAAACAGGAACTAATATTCAGACTCTACAAAGAAAACACATTTATATTTTAAAAAACATAGTATAGATTACAAATTAGTTAATAACATTCTTAAAGCAAATCAAAACAGAAGCTTACTTTTAATTTGGAAAAGACTTTTATGTAGAAAACTATAATATAACAGAAATAATAGTTATTAAAAGGGTATCAAAAACTGAAAATCAGTCTTTAAGTTAATTACCAAAACAAGAAATGCTATTAATGATAAACTAATATAGACTACTTATGAAACCTGTAAGTTGCTATTATTACCAAAACAAAGATATTCAATATACACCTTTCAAATCAATAGTTGTTCAAATGGTATAACATGAATATAAGTTTAACATAATACATAATATTCTTAAGTCAAATCCAATAAAATAACATAAAAACAAGTTCAAAAATAAACAAATACAAAAAAAACTCGTTATCATTCAAACCAACTTGCAACAGCACCGTATCACAAATCTTTTTATGCCCGAGTAACACAAGCCTCTATAATAAGTTCTTTCGAAATTAAGCCTTATCACAAATTGAAAAACATATTTAATCACGTTAGCTAAATCATTATATATAATGGTTAAAAATTTAAAATTCTCACAAAAATATATATAGTTTTTAATTATCATGCATAACAGACGTATTCATGTCAACCTATAAATTACTTATGAGTACAACTGTAACATATACGGATCGGGTCGGACCGGGTGCCACGTCAGAACGATTTCGGGTTGTGTTGATTATAAATAGGACAAAATAAGTTCAAAAATCAACAAGTACACTAAATTTCATCAAAGTAGAAAAAATACCTCATTACCCCAAGCTATTGAATCAAATCTAAACCAGAATCGTCAATTTAGATAAAACCTTATTAAATACTATCTGCCTTCACATTTACATGCCACCATTAAATACACAGTGAATGTTGAAATAATATGAAATATTATGTTAAAATATGTAGGTTAGAAATATTATTTAAGAAATTTATATAATAAAAGTCCTACAAGTTTAAAGACTTGAACATTACAAATCATCATCGTCTGAGTCAACATCTTCATTATCATTTTTAGATTTATCAGTGTCTGAATCATCCAGACTTATCTCTAAACCAAAATCCTCCATGCTGTGATCAGAATCATCTATCTCATCGTCAATAAAATCATCAATAATGCCATCAGAACCCCGAACTCAACATTTTCAACAATATCTTCGGCGATATCTTCACGAACAAGGTTGAATCTTCTAACAAATCTTCTGAATCTTGTCTTCCGGAATATCCCACAAGTTCTATGAGTTATTCTTTCAATGATTTTCCATTCTGAATTTGGCTTAAGTGGGGTCATTTATAAAACACTTGTTTAGCCTGGTTTGCAAAAATAAAAGGATCCTCCTTAAAAGCATTCCGGGACGTGTCTACACTTATGAAATGAGGTTCAAAAATGATGTGTTTTTACGACGATCAGTGTCAAACCATATGCATTTAAATAAAATAACACGATAACCTCGTATGAATGACAATTCAATCACTTCGTCAAGATATCCATAATAATCGTCTTCAATATCATTATGAACGCCGGGGACAGTTACTCACAAATTTTGTGTTTGCCTGCAGTCATCTCTTGACTTAACTATAAATTTAACCCCGTTCACTATGTATCCTTATGATACGAAACTCGATTATCAGGAAGGGAAGACAATGCATACAAACCTTGTTAATTTGAGAGGATTAAACATATACTTTTCTCGAATCTGTTCTCAATTTTAAACATAGTAATCATGTTATTAGAGAGAGAAATGCAATTTCATAAATTAAGCAAGTAAAATATAGTGCGATTGTTACCCGTTTTGCAAACCAATCTGGGAATGTAGACTGTGTAACTCGGAAAAATCTAATGATTTAGGATGTTGACTTTGTAAAAACCTGTAAGTGTTCGCTGCAACATGTAGATAAAACTATAAATTATTAACATTTGACATTTAATATTATTCACAAACAAAGATAGAAAAAGACTTACTTTATGTATGGTTGAAGCTCTTGACAATTGTTAATATAAACCATACCGCTTTCTTCATACGACTACTTGGAAGGATACGAACTTCTTTCCTCCCCACACCTCGACCACTCGATTTGAAAATATCCAATGCATAGCTTTGAGCGTCAATAGAAGTTTTATCATCATTTGTCACGTTTGTCAACTTTGATTCAACACCTCGTAAATAGTGTGAACAAATTTATAGCTTCTTCAACATATACCCTTCTGCTATCGAGCCTTCGGTTTAGCTTTGTTTCTAACATATTTTTTAAATGGCCAAGGTATCTTCGATTGGATACATCCATCATGATTGCACGGGTCCTCCCAAAAGTGCCTTTTCAGGAAGATGCACACACAAGTGAACCATAATTGTAAAAAATGATGGAGGAAATATCCGTTCAAGCTTGCACAAAATTTTAACTATCTCTTCTTGCAACGCTTTTAACTCACTCACGTATAATGTGACCTCAGTAAGTTTCTTAAAAAACCGAGACAGCTCGACTAATGCATCATGAATTTGTTTGGTCAAAAACGGACGAATTGCAATAGGAATTATACGTTGTATTAAGACATGACAATCATGTGATTTAAGGCCATATAACTTTCCTTGCTCAACAATCACATTTTTAGCTAAATTTCCAGCATACCCATCTGGAAAACGCACAGACCTAAGTACATTACAAAATTGTTTTCTCTCATCTCGAGTTAAAACGTACAAAGCATGTGGTTTAACCCAATTGTGACATCCGGTAATTTTCCGTTACCAAACTCCGTTAGTTCTGTTAGGTCTTGCATACACGTGTCGTGAGCACACACTAGTTGTCGTTGAACGTTGGTGACTTAATAACAATTATCTATGGTAAACAAATGATAACCTAGTGAATAATTTGATTATTAGTTGTGGTTATGTGATTCATGTACTTTAAGTTATTATTTGTGAATTTTACTTGATAACGTGACAACGTGTAACTATGATTTCATATGTTTTGCTATTAGTTGAAAATGTATATGATTATTATTGTTGATTAGTATTGCTTGTATTTTGTAGTTAAATTGTTAAAAGTTGCTAAAAAGATTAGTTTTTACAATTTACAAAACATCAAGGGGATTTTTAGTCAAATGGTTACCATATTTAAACCACCAAAACCCCAAACCCTAGCCCCCATTCCCCATTGCGGCCGTAACCCTCTCCAAACATCCCATCCTTTGCGATTTTGATCAAGAACAAGCAAGAACAATTCGATTTTGATTAGTTCCAAGTGTTAGCAAGTGTTAATCATCATCCCTACACGTTTAAAGGTGAGTTTTATCAAGTTTTTCATGGTTTTTGATTCTTGATGAACCCTAATTCGAAATTGGTGATGAAAAAGTGAAATTGATGATTGTTAGATGTTAATTTGATGTTGGTTAGATTGTATGAATGTTAGATTATGTTGATTATGCAAGAATTCCATGGTTTGATCACATTGTTCACACATTGCCTTAAGAGGAAACTTTTTGTTCTTGGAATTCATGATTTGATGATTGTATGATGTTGGATACATTGCTTGGATGTTGGTTTATATGAATTGTGCAAGAAAAGTCATGAAATCTAGGGTTTGTTCATACCTTACTATAAGTGGAAACTTTTATGCATGATGATTGGGAATTTTGATAAATTAGTGATGATTATCATGTTAGAATGAATGTTATGAACTTGATTAGGTATAAAATTGATGAAACTATGAAGGAATTGGATGTTAGATTACTTTGGGTGTTACCTTCTAAAAAGGGAAACTTTATTTTTGAAGATCATTGGATATGATGATGTGAGCATGTTTATGGTGTTAGGAGCATGTTAGAATGCTTATGGATGATGTCTAATGTGGTGGAATGTGTTACTTGGGTTGTATGGTTGCTTGATTGATCATTTAAGGAATGTAGGTTCTTGGTGATTATACATGATGATGAATTATGGCTAGTGATTAGGAAATCATGTTTGGGATTGGAATTGATCATTATTGTGTTTGTTAGTTGGAATGAATGTTGTTGATTTATGTTATTATGATTGTCATACACGCGTGCGAATCTGAGGCCCCTACTTAGTAGGACTGGCAGGGTTTAGGATGTGAAGTCGTGAGTGGCTTCACATGGCATGTAGTGCATGATTAGATTCAATGTATGAATTGCTAGTTGTGATATAATTATGTTTGTGTTGAGCATGATGTTGGGTTTAGATTTGCAAGTGTTGTATGATGAAATATGCTATATGATGATCTATGTTGGTATGATGATGCTGATAGAATCTAAGTTTGACGATGTGATCTATGTGAAAAGCTTACATGGTAATAATGTGTTATGAGATGTTAAACTTGATCAAACAAGAATTTAATTAACAAGTCACCAACGGGTCAAACGGGTCAACTACGTCAAATGTGTCATTTTGGTTTCAAAACCCTAGGTTGATGTTTTGATGAGCACTTAGGGTTGTTATGTTTCTCTGGTTGCACGTACTTATGTACTCACATGTTCTAGGTAACCTTTGAAGGGTTGTCTTTTCATCCATCATCAGTTCTCTCTTGTCATTATCCTTGCACATCAGGTGAGTTCATGCCCCACTTTTAAACACTCTCTTTTGGGGGAGGTAGCATACTTGTTCACAAACGCTATATTATTATTATAAGTTGTGTATGTTTTAACATGGTGTATAATACCTTGAAAGTCCTCACACTTTCGGATCGTTAATAATGGTAACTAGCGGGAAATCTTGGGTAGTACTACTGGGTTTGACAAGCCCCACCTGTGCGACTCGAGGTCAAACGGGTGCAATATTGTCCTAAACACAAACATCGTTACGACCTGGTAAGTCGTGACGGGAGGCAACAAACGCAACACAGTAAGCTTCGATCGCGAAATCACTATGGTTATTACTTATGAATATAGACTAGCTTTATTTCAATGCACTTCTTATGTGATGCAAATTATTATTGTTTATGTTAAATGCAAACTCTTGAACTCACCAACCATTGTGTTGACATTTTAGTATGCTATTCTCAGGTCGTTAATTCAGTTTGCCATTAGGAGCACAACACGGGTCCAGCATGCATTCTAAGACTTCATCTTAAGTCATGACATTTGAATTTTATTTATGAGATTTGAATAATGGGTTGGCGCGTGTTTTGCCAAATTTTACATTTACATACTTTGGGTTTGTCTTATTTACAAAACGCTTCCGCATGGTTTCAAAACTTGAGCTTTGATTGGTTTATTTTTAAATATGGCATATAGTGTCGTTCTGAGTAACTAGTGACTGTGATCCTGGTTTGTTCACACGCCTCGCGGTAAAACTCCGCATGTGGATTTTGAGGGTGTGACAGATTGGTATCAGAGCCATTGGTTATAGGGAACTAGGTTGCATACACACTAGTCTATAACCGTACACAGTTAGTTAGTCACTCTTTGCTTATTCTCTTACTGTATACTCATTGGCATACGCATCACGTGCACTGCAGCATGGCATCTTCTTCACGGGCTTTAGGTAAAAGGCATGCGCGATCTGATTCCCCTACTCATCATTTTGTACCTTAGTGGCCTCGACTTCCTTATCCTTCTGAGGAGATGGACTGGGATCAACATTTTGCTCTACCTGAACGCGATGCTCTGCGGGATTGGAGTTATTATCCTTCCTATGTTAACCATATGCTTCATAAGGAACGTGTTCCTGAACTTCCGACTACTAGACCGAGGACTAGGTCTACTTCTGTGATCTCGACACCTACTCTTCCTACGATACGATGCTCTATTGAGCAGGTGATTGCGGCTTTAGTTGCTGCTCTAGACATAGAGAAACGACACACTGATGAGCTGAATGAGACAGCTGGCATCTTACAACGTGAGTTGCGTGAGACTAAGATGGTGATGGCGGAGTTGAAGGAGTTGCAATCCGAGCTTTATAACCATCAGTGTTACTTAGCTGATAGAGTGGCTCAGGCTGTTCATCGTTTGGATGCTAGAGATAACACAATCCACAACTATGGGGTAAGACTCGATGATCCGGAATGCCCAGGTGCAAATGTTGGGCCAAGCCATGGCTAATGCACTGCCGTGGGAGGAATTCAAAGCTATGATGATGGAGGAGTATTATCCTCTTGATGAAGTCTAGAAGTTGGAGGCTGAGTTTTGGTAGCTAAAGATGGAGGGATCTGAGATTGAGGCCTACACCACAAGGTCTCATGAGTTGGCAACTTTATACCTTGGAATGATTAACCCGCCCATCAAACGAATTAAGCTCTATCTGCGTGGTCTTGTGCTAGAAATACAGAGCGTGGTGACTGCTCCAAACCCCACTACCATTCAACAGGCTATCCGGTTAGCTCACAAGCTGACAGATCAGGCTGTGGAACAAGGCAATCTACCCAAACGGGACGCTGTGGCAAGCATGCCCGACAATAAGCGTAAGTGGGACAACTCTGGCAACAAGAGCTCATCGTCGAACAATCAGCCCCAGCAGCATCAGAAACAGCAGCAACAAAGGAAGTTTGACAACAATCGCAGCTTCAATCAGTCATCTTCCTTTTCATCTCAAAAGCTGGACACGCGGCGAAGGATTGTTGTGGTGAATTGGTGAGGAAGCCTCAACAGCCTCAAGAAACACCAAAAGGCTGCTTTGAGTGTGGAAAAGAAGGACACTACAAGAGAAATTGTCCTCAACTAAGGAAGAATGGAAATGGAAGTGGCAATGGTGGAAATAACAACAACAACAACAATAACAACAATGGTGGTAACAGTGACAACAATGGTGGCAATAATGGAGGAGCTAAAGGGAGAGCCTTTGTCATGGGATCAGGTGAGGCTCTAAATGATCCTACTACTGTTACTGGTAAATTTCCTATTAATGGTCGTTTTGCTTCTATACTGTTTGATACTGGAGCCGATAGGAGTTTTATTTCTACTAAATTCTGTAGTCTCCTAAGTGATATGCCTTCTGCGTTGGACCCTAAGTATACCGTAGAATTAGCTGATGGTAAGCAAATCTCCGTTACGCATATCCTTAAGGGTTGTAAGATAGAACTCGCTGGTCATACCTTTGATATCGATCTCATGCCTATTACACTTGGGATTTTTGACGTGGTCGTAGGTATGGATTGGCTATCTGAGAAGCAGGCAGAAGTCATATGCCATGAGAAGGTTATTCGCATTCCTCTAAAAGAGGGAGAGATTCTCTCAGTTAAGGGCGAGAAGAGTGGTGCAGTGATAGGCATCATATCTTTTATGAAAGCGCAGAAGTGGCTACGCAAGGGTCACTTAGCCATATTAGCCCTTGTGACCGATAAACAACAAGAAGAGAAGAAGATAGGGAATATCCTGGTAGTTTGCGACTTTCCAGAGGTGTTTCCAGAGGATCTGCCTGGACTACCACCTCATCGTCAGGTTGAATTTCAGATTGATTTGACTCCCGGAGCAGCTCCAATTGCGAGAGCACCTTATCGGTTAGCACCAAACGAACTGCAGGAACTATCTGCACAACTTCAGGAGCTATTGGATAAAGGATTTATTCGACCGAGCTCATCACCGTGGGGAGCACCTGTACTTTTTGTTAAGAAGAAAGATGGTACCTTTCGTATGTGCATTGACTACAGAGAGTTGAACAAGGTCACAGTCAAGAACCGATACCCTTTGCCTCGTATTGATGACTTATTTGATCAACTTCAGGGATCAAGCTATTACTCAAAAATTGATTTGAGATCCGGTTATCATCAACTGAGAGTTCGGGAGGAAGACATCTCTAAAACCGCATTTCGTACTCGTTATGGTCATTATGAATTCTTGGTCATGCCCTTTGGGTTGACTAATGCACCAGCGGTATTCATGGATCTCATGAATCGTGTGTGCAAACCCTTCCTCGATCAGTTTGTTATCGTGTTTATTGATGACATATTGATCTATTCTAAGACCAAGGAGGAGCATGAGGAGCATCTACGTCTAATCTTGGAATTGCTTAAGAAGGAACAGTTGTATGTCAAGTTTTGTAAGTGTGATTTCTGGATTCGTGAGGTGCAATTCTTGGGTCACATTGTTAACGAGAAAGGAATACATGTGGATCATACAAAGATTGAGGCTATAAAGAACTGGTCGGTACCCAAGACGCCTAGTGAGATAAGGCAATTTCTTGGACTGGCAGGGTACTATCGACGTTTCATCGAGGGATTTTCAAAAATCGCTCAACCTCTCACAGCCTTGACCCATAAAGGAACAACGTATAAATGGGGTGAGAGGCAAGAAGCCGCTTTTCAGTTGTTGAAACAGAAACTCTGTAGCGCGCCGATATTAGCATTACCAGAAGGAAGTGATGATTTTGTGGTTTACTGTGATGCTTCTATCCAAGGACTTGGTTGTGTCCTGATGCAACGTGGCAAGGTAATAGCCTATACCTCGAGACAACTGAAGGTGCATGAAAAGAACTATACTACTCATGATTTGGAGTTAGGTGCAGTGATTTTTGCCTTGAAGATCTGGAGACATTACTTGTACGGTACCAAATGCACCATTTACACCGATCACAAGAGTCTTCAGCATATCTTTGAGCAGAAAGAGCTAAACATGAGGCAGCGTCGCTGGGTGGAACTATTAAACGATTACGATTGTGCTATCAAATATCACCCAGGAAAGGCGAATGTAGTCGCTGATGCTTTGAGTAGGAAGGAGACTGCTAAGCCCCGGCGAGTGCGTGCTTTGCAGCTTACGATTAGCACTCATTTGCCTGAACAAATCAAGGAAGCTCAGACAGAAGCTTTGAAAACGGAAAACATTGGTTCAGAATCCTTACGTGGGATGGACAAACAGTTGGAAGTCAAATCCGATGGAATCCGGTATTTCATGGATAGACTTTGGGTACCCATGTATGGAGATTTGAGAGATTTAGTCATGGGTGAAGCACATAAGTCTAAATATTCCATACACCCTGGTTCTGACAAAATGTATCATGACCTGAAAGCGCACTATTGGTGGCCTAATATGAAGGCAGACGTAGCAACGTATGTGAGCAAGTGTCTAACCTGTTCCAAGGTTAAAGTGGAATATCAAAAGCCATCTGGGTTACTGCAACAACCTGAGATTCCTTTATGGAAGTGGGAACAGATCTCTATGGACTTTATTACTAAATTACCCAGAACTTCTAATGGTTGTGACACGATATGGGTGATCGTGGATCGACTGACTAAGTCAGCTCACTTCTTGGCGATCAAGGAGACGGACAAAATGGACAAATTAACCAGAATTTACCAGAAGGAGGTGGTCTCAAGACATGGCGTGCCGATCTCGATTATCTCTGATCGTGATGCTCGTTTTACGTCTCATTTCTGGCAGTCGTTACAGAAATCTCTGGGAACGCGGTTGGATATGAGTACTGCATATCATCCGCAGACCGATGGACAAAGCGAGCGTACTATTCAAACTTTGGAGGACATGTTACGTGCTTGCGTAATTGATTTTGGAAATAATTGGGAAGTTCATCTACCTTTGGTTGAATTCTCGTACAATAACAGTTACCATACTAGTATTCAGGCAGCACCATTTGAGGCGTTGTATGGCCGAAAGTGTAGATCACCAGTTTGTTGGGCTGAAGTTGGTGATAGTCAGCTCACTGGCCCTGAATTGGTGCACGAGACTACCGAAAAGATTATGCAGATACGGAACCGTATGGCTGCACGCGAGACAGACAAAAGAGCTATGCAGACAAGCGACGAAAACCTTTGGAGTTTCAGGTCGGTGACAAAGTGTTGTTGAAGGTCTCACCATGGAAAGGCATCATACGATTTGGCAAAAGAGGCAAGCTTAACCCGAGATACGTTGGACCATTTGAGATTCTTGAAAGAATAGGTCCAGTGGCGTATCGGTTAGACCTGCCTGAGTCATTAAATGGCGTTCACAACGTATTTCACGTCTCAAATCTGAAAAAGTGCTTATCTGATGAGACTTTGGTTGTACCACTCGAGGAAGTACAAGTGGATGAGCAATTGCGTTTTGTTGAGGAGCCTGTTGAAGTAATGGACCGTGAGGTCAAAACTCTTAAGCAAAGCAAAATACCTATAGTCAAGGTTCGTTGGAACTCAAGACGTGGACCGGAATTCATGTGGGAACGCGAGGATCAGATGAAGCTCAAGTATCCTCATCTGTTCGAAACGACGGTCACAGCCGGGGAAGGTACTGATTAAATTTCGGGACGAAATTTCTTTCAACATGGGGATGATGTGACAACTCACTCGATTTCGTTATGCCAATGCAGTAAACCAGTGATGTAACACAACCATGTAACGCAATTTTCGGGACGAAAATTCTTTCAACATGGGGATAATGTGACATCCGGTAATTTTCCGTTACCAAACTCCGTTAGTTCTGTTAGGTCTTGCATACACGTGTCGTGAGCACACACTAGTTGTCGTTGAACGTTGGTGACTTAATAACAATTATCTATGGTAAACAAATGATAACCTAGTGAATAATTTGATTATTAGTTGTGGTTATGTGATTCATGTACTTTAAGTTATTATTTGTGAATTTTACTTGATAACGTGACAACGTGTAACTATGATTTCATATGTTTTGCTATTAGTTGAAAATGTATATGATTATTATTGTTGATTAGTATTGCTTGTATTTTGTAGTTAAAATTGTTAAAAGTTGCTAAAAAGATTAGTTTTTACAATTTACAAAACATCAAGGGGATTTTTAGTCAAATGGTTACCATATTTAAACCACCAAAACCCAAACCCTAGCCCCCATTCCCCATTGCGGCCGTAACCCTCTCCAAACATCCCATCCTTTGCGATTTTGATCAAGAACAAGCAAGAACAATTCGATTTTGATTAGTTCCAAGTGTTAGCAAGTGTTAATCATCATCCCTACACGTTTAAAGGTGAGTTTTATCAAGTTTTTCATGGTTTTTGATTCTTGATGAACCCTAATTCGAAATTGGTGATGAAAAAGTGAAATTGATGATTGTTAGATGTTAATTTGATGTTGGTTAGATTGTATGAATGTTAGATTATGTTGATTATGCAAGAATTCCATGGTTTGATCACATTGTTCACACATTGCCTTAAGAGGAAACTTTTTGTTCTTGGAATTCATGATTTGATGATTGTATGATGTTGGATACATTGCTTGGATGTTGGTTTATATGAATTGTGCAAGAAAAGTCATGAAATCTAGGGTTTGTTCATACCTTACTATAAGTGGAAACTTTTATGCATGATGATTGGGAATTTTGATAAATTAGTGATGATTATCATGTTAGAATGAATGTTATGAACTTGATTAGGTATAAAATTGATGAAACTATGAAGGAATTGGATTTTAGATTACTTTTGGGTGTTACCTTCAAAAAAGGGAAACTTTATTTTTGAAGATCATTGGATATGATGATGTGAGCATGTTTATGGTGTTAGGAGCATGTTAGAATGCTTATGGATGATGTCTAATGTGGTGGAATGTGTTACTTGGGTTGTATGGTTTCTTGATTGATCATTTAAGGAATGTAGGTTCTTGGTGATTATACATGATGATGAATTATGGCTAGTGATTAGGAAATCATGTTTGGGATTGGAATTGATCATTATTGTGTTTGTTAGTTGGAATGAATCTTGTTGATTTATGTTATTATGATTGTCATACACGCGTGCGAATCTGAGGCCCCTACTTAGTAGGACTGGCAGGGTTTAGGATGTGAAGTCGTGAGTGGCTTCACATGGCATGTAGTGCATGATTAGATTCAATGTATGAATTGCAAGTTGTGATATAATTATGTTTGTGTTGAGCATGATGTTGGGTTTAGATTTGCAAGTGTTGTATGATGAAATATGCTATATGATGATCTATGTTGGTATGATGATGCTGATAGAATCTAAGTTTGACGATGTGATCTATGTGAAAAGCTTACATGGTAATAATGTGTTATGAGATGTTAAACTTGATCAAACAAGAATTTAATTAACAAGTCACCAACGGGTCAAACGGGTCAACTACGTCAAATGTGTCATTTTGGTTTCAAAACCCTAGGGTTGATGTTTTGATGAGCACTTAGGGTTGTTATGTTTCTCTGGTTGCACGTACTTATGTACTCACATGTTCTAGGTAACCTTTGAAGGGTTGTCTTTTCATCCATCATCAGTTCTCTCTTGTCATTATCCTTGCACATCAGGTGAGTTCATGCCCCACTTTTAAACACTCTCTTTTGGGGGAGGTAGCATACTTGTTCACAAACGCTATATTATTATTATAAGTTGTGTATGTTTTAACATGGTGTATAATACCTTGAAAGTCCTCACACTTTCGGATCGTTAATAATGGTAACTAGCGGGAAATCTTGGGTAGTACTACTGGGTTTGACAAGCCCACCTGTGCGACTCGAGGTCAAACGGGTGCAATATTGTCCTAAACACAAACATCGTTACGACCTGGTAAGTCGTGACGGGAGGCAACAAACGCAACACAGTCAGCTTCGATCGCGAAATCACTATGGTTATTACTTATGAATATAGACTAGCTATCTATTTCAATGCACTTCTTATGTGATGCAAATTATTATTGTTTATGTTAAATGCAAACTCTTGAACTCACCAACCATTGTGTTGACATTTTTAGTATGCTATTCTCAGGTCGTTAATTCAGTTTGCCATTAGGAGCACAACACGGGTCCAGCATGCATTCTAAGACTTCATCTTAAGTCATGACATTTGAATTTTATTTATGAGATTTGAATAATGGGTTGGCGCGTGTTTTGCCAAATTTTACATTTACATACTTTGGGTTTGTCTTATTTACAAAATGCTTCCGCATGGTTTCAAAACTTGAGCTTTGATTGGTTTATTTTTAAATATGGCATATAGTGTCGTTCTGAGTAACTAGTGACTGTGATCCTGGTTTGTTCACACGCCTCGCGGTAAAACTCCGCACGTGGATTTTGAGGGTGTGACACCAATGGCCATTCTTATTCACCAAGTGAAGCTCCTTACGTATGTTCATATCTTCCAAATCTAGTCGGGCTTTGTCAGTATCTTTCGTCTTTCCTTCTATGTTTAACAGGGTTCCTAACACATTCTCACACACATTCTTTTCAACATGCATCACGTCAATATTATGACGAATTAACAATTTAGGCCAATATGAGAGTTCGAAGAAGATGCTTTTCTTTGACCAATTTAAACCGTGTTCCTCACGTTTTCTTTTTTTCCCACCATAAGACTGATGTTTTCCATAATGATTTATGGTGAGATGTTCCAACTGACGTAAGCAATCATCTCCGCTGACAGGTTTAGGTGCAATCCTAGTCTCTCTCTTACCATTAAAATCACGTGATTTCCTCCAAGGGTGATCGAGTGCGAGAAATCGTCTATGACCTACATAAGCTATTCTATCTCGTATACGTATACTGCTAGCATCTTCATTGCACATCGGACATGCCTTGTATCCACTCGTGCTCCATCCAGAGAGGTAACCATATGCAGGAAAATCATTAATTGTCCATAAAAGTGCGGCACGCATGTTGAATATCTGTTTTGATTCGCAATCATATGTTTCAACACCCTTGTCCCATAGAAGTTTCAACTCATCTACTAGTGGACGCAAAAATACATCAATATCCTTTCCTGGTGAATCTCTTCCAGGAATCAACAATGTTAGCATAAATGAAGCATCAACCATTGACTTCCAAGGAGGCATATTGTATGCTATGAACACAACAGGCCACATACTATATGAGAGATTCATTGCCCCAAAAGGATTGAGACCGTCACTTGCAAGCCCTAGGCGAACATTTCTAGGATCATTTGCAAAATCAGGAAACATTGAATCAAAGTGTTTCCAAGCATTTCCATCTGCTGGATGCCTTAGGACCCCCTCATTTTTGGTTTTGTGTTGATGGTGCCACAACATTTCCTTAGCATGTGTCTTGAAGCATATAAGCGCTTAAGTCTACTTGTGATAGGAAAGTAACGCAAGACTTTAACCGGTTTCTTTTTCCCGCTACTGTTTTCTTCATAACGATTAGTGCTACACACTGGACACTTTTGTAATCTTGCATTTTCTTTCCAAAATAATGCACTATCATGTTTACAAGCATGGATAGATTCGTATCCCAGTCCAAGAGTACGTAAATATTTTTTTGCCTCATAATGGTTCTTCGGAAAGTTTGCATCCTTGAAAGCCCGACTAAATAAATTTAGAACCATATCCATCGACACATTTGTCATTTTACATGTTACCTTCACATTCATCAACTCCAGTAAAAATCCCAAAACAGAAAACTCATCACACCCCGGGTATAAAGGCTTTTCCATATCAACAAATAACTTCTCTACATTTGGGTTATTACGTTTCTCAGCACCGTCATTAAAGTTTTCAGCTTCAGTTTCACCGCCAAAAGGAAAGGCATCATCAAGCAACTCATCGACACCGTCATTTGATTCATTTTCACTTTCTTCATACTCGCTATTTGTTTCGTCTGTTTCATAACCTGGTAGATGTTCACCGTGATATACCCATACATTGTATGTCGGTTCAAAACCATTATGTATGATATGAGTAGCAACAACACTAGGAATATGTCTTCTTGCATTGACACAATTTCTACATGGACAATGTATCCGACCTTCACTATCAATGTATGTTTCACCCCTTTTTGCAAAAGCAAACGCTCCTTGAATGAACGTTGGATCTACCTTATTAGTAATTTTAGTCCAGCTCTTATCCAAAGTCATTGTGAAATCCTGAAATGGTTGTATTGTGGCGAGATAATAGCTTGGAACAATATTAAATACTTCTCAAAAGTAAAATCATGTTATGTCATTATCTAAATCATGTGTTCTTTTGGATGGTTCTAATGCATTATTTATGTTTTATCAAATAGTTTAGTAATTTATAAGGGTCAAACTTGTTGATGGTCACCCCAAGTATAACTATTGCATTAGTTAGTTGTTAAAAACTAAAAAGAATATGAACAAAAGGTGTTTTTTGAAGCATGAATCAGGTTATGAAACAGAAGCAACACTAAACATGGATTAACTATGAAACAATTGTCCAATTTATATGCAAGTAGTCATAAACTAAAAATGTTTATTTCTCTATATCTGCTAGTATTTGCATAATACAAAAAGCATATTTTTGTTGGATCTAATAAACCAAAGACAATGGTTAGTTTGATGGAAAATCTAAAGCTTATACTTTAAATGATTGCCAAGGATTGAATATAGATAACATACCTACACTGGAAGAGATTGAAGGCTTTTGTCTTATGACTGTTTGACTATGTCACAACTTCCTACTGACTAAGCCTTTTATAAATCTACAAGAAAAAACAATAGACAAAGGATTAGCTTCAAATTCATATGGTATTTCACTTTAATGAAACAAAATATAGAATACAGTGTAATCAATTGGGTATTACCAAGCTGATCAACATTAATGAACTAGGGGTGCAACAACAACAACAAAATTCTACAACATTTGATTAACAGGTCATTTGGACCCTAAATTCAACCTCAAAAGGAACTATATATAAACAGGTAATATGTAATCAATCAATAACAATAACTTGAAGAAGATTCACAAATCAACAACATTCCATTACTCCTTTAATTGAATAATAAAACATTCTTCAAGACTACTGAGACGGTCTTAAGTGCAACACATTATTTATGTTTGATTATTTGGGTCAACTATGTCATGTATTGAACTTCTATTGTAAAAAACTCCAACATACAGAAAAAACAGGGTTGTCATGGAATTGATTAATAGCACTAAACTGCAACTAATTAGATGAAGGCATAACCAATCAAAACAATTTTTTCAAAAATTAAAATCTATAATTACATTTAATGATTCAAAATCAGAATGGATGCGAGCAAGCGAGCAGCGACGGAGAGGGTGTGTAAGACACTGAAATAGGATGGCGATCGAGAGGGATTTGAGTATTGAGTTCTTGAGGAATTGGACGTTGACTTGCGATTGCGAGGGTTTTTGATAAATAAAAAGAAAATGGAACAACGACGGCTTAAAGGGAAGGTATAGGGCAAGGGATTTCTATTAAAAGTTTCTAAATTAATATTTATATTATAAATCAAAAACACTAATGGAACATAGATTGACTGGTAAGGTGAGTATCTAATACGTGGAATGCTAGTGTTCAAATCTCACCCGGCGCACTTTTTTTTATATTTTATTTTACATGCTATAAAAAATTCAAACTTGATGTGATATTATCAACTAATTACAAATTAGGTCTACTTAAGGATAACTAACATAATTAACTATTTTATCTGTTAACTAGCTTTAGTAAACCCATGTATTATACGGATTGAATAAACAATATATTAAACAGAATAAAAATTATTAATTATAAAACGATATATTAAGATATGATATAATTGAAATTACATATGATTAATAACTATAGATAATAAATAATAATATGAACTTTTTAAATTTATTTGTTTTTTTTCAAAGATAAAGTAAACATTTTGTTTCCAAATAGCGTTTTAAAAATTTTTCATTTTTCAAAATTTCCTTACTATAACTTCCTATCTTAATTATTTTTTTATAAAAAATTTACTTTAAAAAAACCAATTTTATAACATTAAGTAACAATAGTTCATTTTTTAGAAAAATTTCTTTTTATAAAAAACTATTTTTTTAAAAATAACATTAATAAAAACATCTCTTTCTTAATTTATTAAAAAACTAATTATAATGTAAAAATGAATAAATATTATTATTAATAATTAATATAGTTATTTAATAAGAGGGAGAAGCGGAAAAAGTTTGATAAGAATGAATATAGTGCTGACACGTGGCACTCTCATTTACTCTTTTATTAGAGTAGGAAGATTTATATTTGTTTCAAACTTAACAAGACCTATTAGGCCTATCCACTCAATGCTATCAACGATTCAAACACATATGACCCTTAAGATTAAGTAGGGTAAACTGAGAGTATTCAGGTTAAATGAGGTTTGATATTATCAACTAATTACAAATTACGACTACTTATGAGTATCTAATGCCTTTAACTATTTTATTTGTATTCGTTTTAAATATAACATGACCTATAACGTATATCCACTAAATGCTATCAGCAACCCAAACGCATATGACCTTCTGTCTTCAAAAAATAAATTTTTATGAAACAAAAATGATTAAAACTCAAACTTTTTATAAGAAAAATTTTAAAAATAGCATTTTAAAAAAATTTTGTTTTGAAACAAAAAAATCTTTCAAAAAATTAAAAAAATAAAAGTTTAAAAAATGATATCATAGTTTTATAATTTAAAATCATTACTCGTATTTAATTTTAATAATATAATATCTCAAGATATTGTTTTATAATTCATAAATATTTGTTACTAAATATTTAATATTTATTTATACAACTCGTATAATACACGTGATACTAACCTAACATGACCTATAAGAGACATCCAGTAAATGCTATCAATGATTCAAACACATATAACCTGTTAAGATTAACTAGGGTATACTGAGAGTATTTGGGTTAACTATGGTTGAGATTATTAATAATCCATACACATATGACCTGCTAAGATTAATTAGTTAGGATCGACATGAGTTAAAGTTAACTTCGCTCAACTCACTAAACAACAACCTTATTTAACAGGGATGGCTCTGAAGAGGGGCAGGGTGGGCGATCGCTCAAACCCAATTTCCTTAGGGGCCTAAAATTTTTAAAATTTTCAATATATTATATATATGTGTGTATTTTTTTTAAAAAGATAAACTATTAATAAACCCATTAACATACCCAATAACATTTTAATTATTTTAACCTATTAAACCTTACTTTAGAACCCATTAACATTTAAAGTAGTTTAGCCTAATATCATTTACCCAATATAAACTTAATTTAAAATAATAATACCTAGATCAATTTGCTTAAGTAAACAAATTAGATAATTTTCCTATAATACCTTCATTATGTTCATTGCTATAACAATAATCTACGTATTATATATATATATATATGTATATATATATTTTAATACAATTTATTTGGTTTACATTTTTTATACGTCGTATTATGTGGGCCCATTTTTTGTTCTCGCTTGGCCTTTTGGGAATTCTTAGGGCCGACCCTGCTACTTAAAACATTACTTTATCCTATTTCTAATGATCAAAAACTTTATATTCCAAACACCATAACTTTTTAAAAAATTACAATCCATATCATGATTTAAATTTCATAAATCATGATTTAAATTTTATAAATCGGTATTACATTTACATAAAAATAAATTAACTATAAATAATAAGTTATCATATCTAAGTTTATGAATTAAAATCATTAAATTGGTAGTGCATGTAGCACAGTAGTTTAAATTTTAAATTTGTGTTTAGCCGTGAAACAAAATCTCAATCTATATATCTCAAATAAATAATTATATACCAAAATAGTTACCCAACCCTCATATCATGGCTTCCACGTGGAACTGTGCAACAACTAACCAAAGAAATCGGCTTTCATATCCACGTTCCACACCAAATATTCAAACCGCCTCACCATTCACCCTTATGAATCAATCTGCTGTGACTTTCCTCTCTGCCCAATCTTGAAGTCATTGTTTCTGTGTGAAAATTTTCACTTCATCGATTACTATCGCAGATTAAGGTATGTATTTCTACTTCATTAACCGATCACGGTTTAATTTTTGCTAGATATTGGTCGAGTGTAGCTTAATTGTTCTAATTAGAAGACTACATGTTGGCGATGAATTGACGCTGCCTAGTTTCTATAGTTCATCTGCATCTTCTCTTAAATATGAATTCGATTGTGGTTCAACTTTCACCATGTATGTTCTCCTAGTAATTGCCTTATCTTGTGGATGTAACGAAAGTAAGAAAAGCAGGACATGGTTTTCTTAACATTTTCATGAGTTTTTAAAGCTATTTATAAGACTTAAAGTTTATACACTTCATTGGCAAAACGAGTGGGTCGGGTCGGGAAAGATGTTGGGTCAAAACAAGTTCAAATTAGAACGGGTTCTGGTCAAGATAGATTGATTTGCAAAACGGGCCAGGATGGATTTGGGTTATAATAGGTCTGGGTCAAGATGGATCACATCTAAAATTAGACAAATTCTCCTTACAACATCGGTTTTCAACAAAAATCACAAAACCTTTTTTCTTTTCAACGGTAGGTACAAATTGACAAGAAAATGGTTGAAATGGGTAATCAATTTGATATGCCATGCTTGTACCATAAATGGGATTGACCAAGATTAGTACAATGCAATATTGAAGATGTAATATGTTTTAGCATAGAACAGAGCATACCATTGATAATTACTTGAACATATTGACGTAATACAATGTTTAATATACATTTAATAGTAGATGTTATAAATGCAAGTTTTCAATCTTACGTTATGTTTGTTTTAATGTAATTATATGTTTTAGTTGTTTCTTTATAAAATGGTTTCTTTGCAAAACAAAATCAATAAATTATGTTAGTGTGATTTTATATTGCATGAAGGCTTGTATTTTTTGGTTTTAAAGTTCATTAAGTTAGTTCATATATTTAGTATAATAAAGTTTGGCTTTATGTGAAGTTCATATATTTAGTATAATAAAAGTTTGGCTTTATGTGCTTATTATGTCACATTAATAGTTTTGGGTACATTTACGTAAACACACACATACACACGCATTCTTGAATATTGTTCTTATGATTCTTGGTGGATTCAATCGTAGTTTAGTTTGAAAGTATTTAATTGTTAATTTAACAAATGATTAATCTCGTATATCTTATAGTTTAGGTACTAATTTTCAAAATAACATTTTCATAGTTATATTAGTTTTACTTAAATGTCTGTTTTTATGTGCTTATTATGTCCTGTTAAGTCTTATTATAATTCATGATCTTAGAGGATATGTAGAAATTAAGATTTTCTTAGTTTTTCTAATGTTTGAAAACATAATGGTTGACTTTTTTGTTAAGATGTTAGTTTGCACATGTTTATATAAACATGCAATGGAAATTGAATCACTTTGAATTCATGGTGGAGTTAAAAATTGGTATTTGTTTATTTCATGTAGTATAATGTGGATATTTATGTTAGTGATAATGGTTAGTGTCATTACAAGAAAGAGATCTAAAGAACAAGATTCTGGTCAACTTAGAACTCAGTCAACCATTGATGGGAGTTCATCTGAGATAGTACAACATCCCACACGTAAACGCAATCGTCGTTCGTCAAACATGGAAGCTAATGGTAAATTTCTATTTTTTGGATTTGTTATATCCTATAAGTATCTTCATTTGTCATAAATACTAATAATAATATTTTAAATATATAGCTGTTGCAGTCGGACCTATTCCTCAATAAGGTAACTTTTATTTTTGTACAAGGTTAAATACAATATTTTAGAGCTGCATTTTTTTTTATAAATATGTTTTCTTAAAGAGAAATGATTTTATTTCGATGCACTTTGTCTTACTTATAATAATATTTACTACGGATGCAAATGAACATGCAGATGCAAATCAATCACCGGTCGATCCACCAAAAAGGCGTGGTCGAAGTCTTAATCGTAGTGCTACAAAGACTTTGGAGACTTTGCCAGAGGGTTCTAAAATTTCTTTAACAATGGCCAATGAACAAGTTAATAAAATAAAGAAATTCGTTGGGACTTCAGCTACTCAGTTTGCAACCGAGTGTGGGATCGTAATGCGTAATATATGTCCGATGAACTTTCATAAATGGGAGTCCATTCCCGCCGATGTTATGGAACGGATGTATGAAAAGTTACAAGTAAGTTGTAAATATATTTGTTTTTTATGTATTGAGAAGTTATTAACTTGTTATATTTTCATTTGTAATATTAAAAATGTTTTTAATTCTACATTTGGTTTGCATTAAACTATTTTTATGCGTTTCCTATTATATTTTCAATGTTATTGTTCATATATATATTTATGCAGGCAAAATTCAAGTTATTGCGAGCAGATAGAGTTTTTATGGAATATGTGAATGATCACTTACATCGTCAATGGAGACGCACCAGAGGTAACTTGAGTGCTCACTGGAAGAAGAACGGGGGAAGAACCAATCCACATTTAGCAAGATCAAATATGGATGATAATTGTCGAAGCTTGGAAGATTGGAATCACTTATGTGACTATTGGGAGTTGGAATCAACTCAAGTAAGTTTGCTCAATGCTTTAAACCAATTTATTTATAATTTTAGATTACAAACCCTTTATCTTCGTATTGTATAATTATGTTCTTTCATGTAAACCACAATAAACCGTAGCCCACAAGATGTTCATGATTATGTTCTTTAACATTGTCAATTTTCATAGACATATAACTTAGTGTATAAGATTAAAATAAATTCTCATTTTTTGTATGTTATTACTACATCATTAATTACGATACGTTTTCTTGATTAATTAGCCATGTATTTTATGAATTTTTTGTTTTACTTTTTATGGTCTAACATGTGTGTTGGTCTTTAAAGAAATATAGTACTCAAATGGAAGTTAATCGTCAAAAACAAAGAATTGCAAGTAGAGGAGGCTCTCGATCAATTGTCAATCATGTATTTCACATGGTAAGTCTTGAATATTTATAGTTTTAAATAGTTTTATCTGATTTAGTAAATTACTTTAGCATCCTTTATTTATTTTTGAACCATATTTGAACCCTACACATTAGACTTTTATTAATTGTATTAAACTTGCACATAGTGTTTGTGTATAACTTAGTATATATGTCACTTCTTAAATAAAACAAACACACATGTGTGTAGTACTACTAGTTTTGTTTAGGTAACTTAACTGTGTACTTATTCATTGTTCTAATTGAGCTTCAAGATCAACTAGTGAGCTTAATTGTATACTTGTTTATTTTCTAGTTGAGCTTCAAGATCTAATAACTTGTGGCCTTCATTAGTCTCTTCGTTGTAATTTTGTCTATGAAACTTAACCCCTAGATTCATATTATTTAAAGTATATTTATCTATCCTTATTTAATGTTTTTAATTTTTATTCTCATAGACAAATTGCGAGACTCAAACGCACCCTTCCCCGTTTGAAGTGTATCACAAGTTGCATTTTAATGCTGAAAAACAAGGATGGCTAAACGATGACACACGCATTCAATATGTAAGTTATAACTCTCTAGGATCATATCAACTTGATTATACTTTTAAAAATATTAATTGTTTTTCTATGCCTTTAATTTTGTTAGGAGAATATTATTCATCATAAAGAGGAGGCAGTGGCGAAGTTAACTTTAGAAGGTACTACTTTAACGACTGCCATGCACCACGAGCTAGAAAAAGAAGCAATTCAAAGCATGTGTGCCAAGGAGAAAACAAGAAAATCTGCATGGATGGTAGGCGTTGGACCGGTGCTTAGAAAAAAGGATTTGTGGATGACATCAGAAGCTCAATCCTCTCAACAACCTTCAAGCGAGGCTGAAACTCTTCGAAATCAAGTTGCTTCACTCGAAGAAGAATTGAAACAAAGCAATGAAAATATGATAAATTGTCGATATTCATGAGTTCGAAGTTTCCAGATTTTGAGAGTGTTGCATCCGTAGCTGCGAGTAATGGAGCAACCGGTTCGGAGGAGCAACTTAATGATGATGTTCATGGCACTGATAGTTTGATTTAGTATGTTAGCTAAGACATGTTTTTATTGTGTTTGGTTGTTTGATATTTTTATGGTGTTTGGTTGTTTGTTTTTTATATGACACTTTAATTTAGTATGTTATCTAAGACATATTTGGGGCTAATTTTAAAGACTAATCTTTCGATTCTAAATATATATATTAAAGATTGAAAAATTAATTATACGCTACTGATTATTAGTTTGTAAAAAACATATTTGGGACCGAAAAAGTTATTAAAACATATAGATTTTTAGTCTTCTATAAGTACATTTGACACGATATAATATGACATCTAAGATTAAAAGTCAGTCCTGAAAAAACATATTAAATACTAAAATGGTATGTTATCAAGTACTAGTTATTAGTCTCTAAGGAATACAGTAGAGACTGAATTGTTTGTTATCAGGGACTAAATCTCAGTCTGTATAACGTCTTATTAAGTACTGAATTGTCATGAAACCCGGATCTAGTTAAACGTATCTGGGACAAAATCAACAAGGTTTAAGAACTGATTTTCGGTCTCCAAAAGACTATTATCAAAGACTGATTTTTAGTCACAAATGAAAGGTATTAGAGACTAAAATAACTTGAAACATGGGGATAAATTAAGGACCGAAATTATATGGCTTAGCGACTAAATGTTAGTCCCCATTGGTGGCACACAATTGAGACTGAAATTAAGTGACTAATTCTAGTATCTAGGACTAGGTATTTAGAACTGACTCGGGACTAGCAAAATCAGTCCCTGGAATCCATTAAAGACTGATTTGGAAGTATTAGAGACTAATTTTTCAGTCCTAAATACCTCTCTTTTTTGTAGTGAACTATATTGAAACACTTTTACTTTTAAAATACCCTAAATCAAGCAAAATGACAACTCTCAATGCATAGAATCCTTTATTGAGCACCAAGGCAATGATACTAGTCGTAACGTACCAATAAACTACTCGTATTCACTCGGTAAGAATCAAGAATCAAATTAGAGTTGTGGAATGAAAGTAATAACACGTCAAAATCAAACTCAATGTGTGTGCAATGAATAAGAAATCAAATCAAGCAAACACGACCAATTAACTTTGATTTCCTTTTATTTCACTTAAAACTAAGCAATTATAGATTTGTTGATTCAACTATTCACGAAAGAGTATAACATAATATATTGGAAGTGAACTACAAACACAAAAATATTAAACAACAATTATTCTCGCATGGATAGTTATTTTTGTAGTGACAACCTTTAATCCAATGTAGTTGTGATTCTTAAGCCTTTTACACACATTTCTAAACTAATTTAATCAAATTCGAGCAAAATGATCTCTAAAATCAAACTTAACAACCACAAATGGAGTATTTTCACCTAATGCTTCAATCGAAACAAAAACCAAACACGAGGCCACATAAATCACCCTTGGAATTGATCCAATCATTCACAAACTCATTCCAAACACTCAACAACCATATTGAAACACTTTTACTTTCCAATCCACTAAATCAAGCAAAATGACAACTCTCAATGCATAGAATCCTTTATTAAGCACCAACGCAATGATACTAGTCGTAACGTACCAATAAACAACTCGTATTCACTCGGTAAGAATCAAGAATCAAATTAGAGTTGTGGAATAAAAGTAATAACACGTCAAAATCAAACTCAACGTGTGTGCAATGAATAAGAAGTCAAATCAAGCAAGCACGACCAAGTAACTTTGATTTCCTTTTATTTCACTTTAAACTAAGCAATTATAGATTCGTTGATTCAACTATTCACGAAAGAGTATAACACAATATATTGGAATTGAACTACAAACACAAAAAAATTAAACAGCAATTGTTCTCGCATGGATAGTTATTTTTGCAGTGACAACCTCTAATCGTAAGTAGTTGCGATTTTTAAGCCTTTTACACACATTTTTAAACTAGTTTAATCAAATTCAAGCACATTGATCTCTAAAATCAAACTTAACAACCACAAATGGAGTATTTTCACCTAATGCTTCAATAGAAACAAAAACCAAACACGAGGCCACATAAATGACCCTTGGAATCGATCCAATCATTCACAAACTCATTCAAAACACTCAACAATCATATTGAAACACTTTTACTTTCCAATCCATTAAATTAAGCAAAATGACAACTCTCAATGCATAGAATCCTTTATTAAGCACCAACGCAATGATACTAGTCGTAACGCACCAATAAACTACTCGTATTCACTCGGTAGGAATCAAGAATCAAATTAGAGTTGTGAAATGAAAGTAATAGCACGTCAAAATCAAACTCAACGTGTGTGCAATGAATAAGAAGTAAAATCAAGCAAACACAACAAAGTAAGTTTGATTTCCTTGTATTTCACTTTAAACTAAGCAAGTATAGATTCGTTGATTCAAGTATTCACGAAAGAGTATAACATAATATATTGGAAATGAACTACAAACACAAAAATATTAAAAAACAATTGTTCTCGCATGGATAGTTATTTTTGTAGTAACAACCTCCAATCCTATGTAGTTGCGATTCTCAAGCCTTTTACACACATTTCTAAACTAGTTTAATCAAATTCAAGCACATTGATCTCTAAAATCAAACTTAACAACCACAAATGGAGTATTTTCACCTAATGCATCAATCGAAACAAAAACCAAACACGAGGCCACATAAATCACCCTTGGAATCGATCCAATCATACACAAACTCATTCAAAACACTCAACAACCATATTGAAACACTTTTACTTTCCAAATCCACTAAATCAAGCAAAATGACAACTATCAATGCATAGAATCCTTTATTGAGCACCAAGGCAATGATACTAGTCGTAACGTACCAATAAACTACTCGTATTCACTCGGTAAGAATCAGGAATCAAATTAGAGTTGTTGAATGAAAGTAATAACACGTCAAAATCAAACTCAATGTGTGTGCAATGAATAAGAAATCAAATCAAGCAAACACGACCAAGTAACTCCTTTTTTTTCACTTTAAACTAAGCAATTATAGATTCGTTGATTCAACTATTCACGAAACAGTATAACATAATATATTGGAATTGAACTACAAACAAAAAAAAAGTAAACAACAATTGTTCTTGCATGGATAGTTATTTTTGTAGTAACAACCTCCAATCCTATGTAGTTGCGATTCTTAGGCCTTTTACACACATTTGTAAACTAGTTGAATCAAAATCGAGCACATTGATCTCTAAAATCAAACTTAACAACCGCAAATGCAGTATTTTCACCTAATGCTTCAATCGAAACAAAAACCAAGCACGAGGCCACATAAATCACCCTTGGAATCGATCCAATCATACACAAACTCATTCAAAACACTCAACAACCATATTGAAACACTTTTACTTTTCAAATCCACTAAATCAAGCAAAATGACAACTCTCAATGCATAGAATCCTTTATTGAGCAATAAGGCAATGATACTAGTCGTAACGTACCAATAAACTACTGGTATTCACTCGGTAAGAATCAAGAATCAAATTAGAGTTGTGGAATGAAAGTAATAACACGTCAAAATCAAACTCAATGTGTGTGCAATGAATAAGAAATCAAATCAAGCAAACACGACCAAGTAACTTTGATTTCCTTTTATTTCACTTTAAACTAAGCAATTATAGATTCGTTGATTCAACTATTCAGGAAAGAGTATAACACAATATATTGGAATTGAACTACAAACACAAAAAAATTAAACAACAATTGTTCTCGCATGGATAGTTATTTTTGTAGTGACAACCTTTAATCCTATGTAGTTGCGATTTTTAAGCCTTTTACACACATTTCCAAACTAATTTAATCAAATTCGAGCAAAATGATCTATAAAATCAAACTTAACAACCACAAATGGAGTATTTTCACCTAATGCTTCAATCGAAACAAAACCAAACACGAGGCCACATAAATGACCCTTGAAATTGATCCAATCATTCACAAACTCATTCAAAACACTCAACAACCATATTGAAACACTTTTACTTTCCA
The DNA here is from genome assembly GCA_025506415.1 of Flaveria robusta. NCBI lineage: Eukaryota > Viridiplantae > Streptophyta > Magnoliopsida > Asterales > Asteraceae > Flaveria > Flaveria robusta. Next base: position 14,428,744 of record CM046475.1, read on the forward strand.
ATCCACTAAATCAAGCAAAATGACAACTCTCAATGCATAGAATCCTTTATTAAGCACCAACGCAATGATACTAGTCGTAACGTACCAATAAACAACTCGTATTCACTCGGTAAGAATCATGAATCAAATTGGAGTTGTGGAATGAAAGTAATAACACGTCAAAATCAAACTCAACGTGTGTGCAATGTATAAGAAGTCAAATCAAGCAAACACGACAAAGCAAGTTTGATTTCCTTGTATTTCACTTTGAAGTAAGCAATTATATATTCCTTGATTCAAGTATTCACGAAAGAGTATAACATAATATATTGGAAATGAACTACAAACACAAATATATTAAACAACAATTGTTCTCGCATGGATAGTTATTTTTGTAGTAACAACCTCCAATTCTATGTAGTTGCGATTCTCAAGCCTTTTACACACATTTCTAAACTAGTTTAATCAAATTCAAGAACATTGATCTCTAAAATCAAACTTAACAACCACAAATGGAGTATTTTCACCTAATGCTTCAATCGAAACAAAAACCAAACACGAGGCCACATAAATCACCCTTGAAATAGATCCAATCATACACAAACTTATTCAAAACCCTCAACAACCATATTGAAACACTTTTACTTTTCAAATCCACTAAATCAAGCAAAATGACAACTCTCAATGCATAGAATCCTTTATTGAGCACCAAGGCAATGATACTAGTCGTAACGTACCAATAAACTACTCGTATTCACTCGGGAAGAATCAAGAATTAAATTAGAGTTGTGGAATGAAAGTAATAACACGTCAAAATCAAACTCAATGTGTGTGCAATGAATAAGAAATCAAATCAAGTAAACACGACCAAGTAACTTTGATTTCGTTTTATTTCACTTAAAACTAAGCAATTATAGATTTGTTGATTCAACTATTCACGAAAGAGTATAACATAATATATTGGAAGTGAACTACAAAAACAAAAATATTAAACAACAATTATTCTAGCATGGATAGTTATTTTTGTAGTGACAACCTCTAATCCAATGTAGTTGCGATTCTTAAGCCTTTTACACACATTTCTAAACTAATTTAATCAAATTCGAGCAAAATGATCTCTAAAATCAAACTTAACAACCACAAATAGAGTATTTTCACCAAATGCTTTAATCGAACCAAAAACCAAACACGAGGCCACATAAATCACCCTTGGAATCGATCCAATCATACACAAACTTATTTAAAACACTCAACCACCATATTGAAATACTTTTACTTTCCAAATCCACTAAATCAATCAAAATGGCAACTCTCAATGCATAGAATCCTTTATTGAGCATAAAGGGAATGATACTAGTCGTAACGTACCAATAAACTACTCGTATTCACTCGGTAAGAATCAACAATCAAATTAGAGTTGTGGAATGAAAGTAATAACACGTCAAAATCAAACTCAATGTGTGTGCAATGAATAAGAAATCAAATCAAGCAAACACGACCAAGTAACTTTGATTTCCTTTTATTTCACTTTAAACAAAGCAATTATAGATTCGTTGATTCAACTATTCACGAAAGAGTATAACACAATATCTTGGAATTGAACTACAAACACAAAAAAATTAAACAGCAATTGTTCTCGTATGGATAGTTATTTTTGCAGTGACAACCTTTAATCCTAAGTACTTGCGATTTTTAAGCCTTTTACACACATTTTTAAACTAATTTAATCAAATTCGAGCACAACGATCTCTAAAATCAAACTTAACAACCACAAATGGAGTATTTTCACCTAATGCTTCAATCGAAACAAAAACCAAACACGAGGCCACATAAATGACCCTTGGAATCGATCCAATCATTCACAAACTCATTCAAAACACTCAACAATCATATTGAAACACTTTTACTTTCCAATCCACTAAATCAAGCAAAATGACAACTCTCAATGCATAGAATTCTTTATTAAGCACCAACGCAATGATACTAGTCGTAACGTACCAATAAACTACTCGTATTCACTCGGTAAGAATCAAGAATCAAATTAGAGTTGTGGAATGAAAGTAATAACACGTCAAAATCAAACTCAACGTGTGTGCAATGAATAAGAAGTCAAATCAAGCAAACACGACAAAGTAAGTTTGATTTCCTTATATTTTACTTTAAACTAAGCAATTATAGATTCGTTGATTTAAGTATTCACGAAAGAGTATGACATAATATATTGGAAATGAACTACAAACACAAAAATATTAAAAAACAATTGTTCTCGCATGGATAGTTATTTTTGTAGTAACAACCTCCAATCCTATGTAGTTGCGATTCTCAAGCCTTTTACACACATTTCTATACTAGTTTAATCCAATTCAAGCACATTGATCTCTAAAATCAAACTTAACAACCACATATGGAGTATTTTCACCTAAGGCATCAATCGAAACAAAAACCAAACACGAGGCCACATAAATCACCCTTGGAATCGATCCAATCATACACAAACTCATTCAAAACACTCAACAACCATATTGAAACACTTTTACTTTCCAAATCCACTAAATCAAGCAAAATGACAACTCTCAATGCATAGAATCCTTTATTGAGCACCAAGGCAATGATACTAGTCGTAACGTACCAATAAACTACTCGTATTCACTCGGTAAGAATCAAGAATCAAATTAGAGTTGTTGAATGAAAGTAATAACACGTCAAAATCGAACAAAATATGTGTGTGCAATGAATAAGAAATCAAATCAAGCAAACACGACCAAGTAACTTTGATTTTCTTTTATTTCACTTTAAACTAAGCAATTATAGATTCGTTGATTCAACTATTCACGAAAGAGTATAACACAATATATTGGAATTGAACTACAAACGCAAAAAAATAAAACAACAATTGTTCTCGCATGGATAGTTATTTTTGTAGTGACAACCTCCAATTCTATGTAGTTGCGATTCTCAAGCCTTTTACACACATTTCTAAACTAGTTTATTCAAATTCAAGCACATTGATCTCTAAAATCAAACTTAACAACCACAAATGAAGTATTTTCACCTAATGCTTCAATCGAAACAAAAGCCAAACACGAGGCCACATAAATCACCCTTGAAATAGATCCAATAACACAAACTTATTCAAAACCCTCAACAACCATATTGAAACACTTTTACTTTTCAAATCCACTAAATCAAGCAAAATGACAACTCTCAATGCATAGAATCCTTTATTGAGCACCAAGGCAATGATACTAGTCGTAACGTACCAATAAACTACTCGTATTCACTCGGTAAGAATCAAGAATCAAATTAGAGTTGTGGAATGAAAGTAATAACACCTCAAAATCAAACTCAATGTGTGTGCAATGAATAAGAAATCAAATCAAGCAAACACGACCAAGTAACTTTGATTTCCTTTTATTTCACTTTAAACTAAGCAATTATAGATTCGTTGATTCAACTATTCACGAAAGAGTATAACACAATATATTGGAATTGAACTACAAACACAAAAAAATAAAACAACAATTGTTCTCGCATGGATAGTTATTTTTGTAGTGACAACCTCTAATCCTATGTAGTTGCGATTCTTAAGCCTTTTACACACATTTCTAAACTAATTTAATCAAATTCGAGCAAAATGATCTCTAAAATCAAACTTAACAACCATAAATGGAGTATTTTCACCTAATGCTTCAATCGAAACAAAAACCAAACACGAGGCCACATAAATCACCCTTGGAATCTATCCCATCATACACAAACTCATTCGAAACACTCAACAACCATATTGAAACACCTTTAAATTTTCAATCCACTAAATCAAGCAAAATGACAACTCTCAATGCATAGAATACTTTATTGAACACCAAGGCAATGATACTAGTCTTAACGTACCAATAAACTACTCGTACTCACACGGTAAGAATCAAGAATCAAATTAGAGTTGTGGAATGAAAGTAATAACACGTCAAAATCAAACTCAACATGTGTGCAATGAATAAGAAATCAAATCAAGCAAACACGACAAAGTAACTTTGATTTCCTTTTATTTCACTTTAAACTAAGCAATTATAGATTCGTTGATTAAACTATTCACGAAAGAGTATAACAGAATATATTGGAAGTGAACTACAAACACAAAAATATTAAAAAACAATTGTTCTCGCATAGATAGTTATTTTTGTAGTGACAACCTCTAATCCAATGTTGTTGCGATTCTTAAGCCTTTTATACACATTTCTAAACTAATTTAATCAAATTCGAGCAAAATGATCTCTAAAATCAAACTTAACAACCACAAATGGAGTATTTTCACCTAATGCTTCAATCGAAACAAAAACCAAACACGAGGCCACATAAATCACCCTCGGAATCGATCCAATCATACACAAACTCATTCAAAACACTCAACAACCATATTGAAACACTTTTACTTTTCAAATCCACTAAATCAAGCAAAATGAGAAATCTTAATGCATAGAATCCTTTATTGAGCACCAAGGTAATGATACAAGTCGAAACGTACCAATAAACTACTCGTATTCCCTCGGTAAGAATCAAGAATCAAATTAGAGTTGTGGAATGAAAGTAATAACACGTCAAAATCAAACTCAATGTGTGTGCAATGAATAAGAAATCAAATCAAGCAAACACGACCAAGTAACTTTGATTTCCTTTTATTTCACTTTAAACTAAGCAATTATAGATTCGTTGATTCAACTATTCATGAAAGAGTATAACATAATATATTGGAAGTGAACTACAAACACAAAAAAATTAAACAACAATTATTCTAGCATGGATAGCTATTTTTGTAGTGACAACCTCTAATCCAATGTAGTTGCGATTCTTAAGCCTTTTACACACATTTCTAAACTAATTTAATCAAATTCGAGCAAAATGATCTCTAAAATCAAACTTAACAACCACAAATAGAGTATTTTCACCAAATGCTTTAATCGAAACAAAAACCAAACACGAGGCCACATAAATCACACTTGGAATCGATCCAATCATACGCAAACTCATTTAAAACATTCAACCACCATATTGAAATACTTTTACTTTCGAAATCCACTAAATCAATCAAAATGGCAACTCTCAATGCATAGAATCCTTTATTGAGCACCAAGGCAATGATACTAGTCGTAACGTACCAATAAACTACTCGTATTCACTCGGTAAGAATGAAGAATTAAATTAGAGTTGTGGAATGAAAGTAATAACACCTAAAAATCAAACTCAATGTGTGTGCAATGAATAAGAAATCAAATCAAGCAAACACGACCAAGTAACTTTGATTTCCTTTTATTTCACTTTAAACTAAGCAACTATAAATTTGTTGATTCAACTATTCACGAAAGAGTATAACATAATATATTGGAAGTGAACTACAAACACAAAAATAATAAACAACAATTATTCTCGCATTGATAGTTATTTTTGTAGTGACAACCTATAATCCAATGTTGTTGCGATTCTTAAGCCTTTTACACACATTTCTAAACTAATTTAATCAAATTCGAGCAAAATGATCTCTAAAATCAAACTTAACAACCACAAATGGAGTATTTTCACCTAATGCTTCAATCGAAAAAAAAACCAAACACGAGGCCACATAAATCACCCTCGGAATCGATCCAATCATACACAAACTCATTCAAAACACTCAACCACCATATTGAAACACTTTTACTTTTCAAATGCACTAAATCAAGCAAAATGACAACTCTCAATGCATAGAATCCTTTATTGAGCACCAAGGCAATTATACAAGTCGTAACGTATTAATAAACTACTCGTATTCACTCGGTAAGAATCAAGAATCAAATTAGAGTTGTGGAATGAAAGTAATAACAAGTCAAAATCAAACTCAATGTGTGTGCAATGAATAAGAAATCAAATCAAGCAAACACGACCAAGTAACTTTGATTTCCTTTTATTTCACTTTAAACAAAGCAATTATAGATTCGTTGATTCAACTATTCACGAAAGAGTATAACATAATATATTGCAATTGAACTACAAACAAAAAAAAAATTAAACAACAATTGGTCTCGCATGGATAGTTATTTTTGTAGTCACAACCTCCAATCCTATGTAGTTGTGATTCCCAGGCCTTTTACACACATTTCTAAACTAGTTTAATCAAATTCGAGCACATTGATCTCTAAAATCAAACTTAATAATCACAAATGGAGTATTTTCACCTAATGCTTCAATTGAAACAAAAACCAAACACGAGGCCACATAAATCACCCTTGAAATCGATCCAATCATACACAAACCCATTCAAAACACTCAACAACCATATTGAAAGACTTTTAATTTAAAATCCACTAAATCAAGCAAAATGACAACTCTCAATGCATTGAATCCTTTATTGAGCACCAAGGCAATGATACTAGTCGTAACGTACCAATAAACTACTCGTATTCACTCGGTAAGAATCAAGAATCAAATTAGAGTTGTGGATTGAAAGTAATAACACGTCAAAATCAAACTCAATGTGTGTGCAATGAATAAGAAATCAAATCAAGCAAACACGACCAAGTAACTTTGATTTCCTTTTATTTCACTTAAAACTAAGCAATTATAGATTTGTTGATTCAACTATTCACGAAAGAGTATAACATAATATATTGGAAGTGAACTACAAACACAAAAATATTAAACAACAATTATTCTAGCATGGATAGTTATTTTTGTAGTGACAACCTCTAATCCAATGTAGTTACGATTCTTAAGCCTTTTACACACATTTCTAAACTAATTTAATCAAATTCGAGCAAAATGATCTCTAAAATCAAACTTAACAACCACAAATAGAGTATTTTCACCAAATGCTTTAATCGAAACAAAAACCAAACACGAGGCCACATAAATGACCCTTGGAATCGATCCAATCATACACAAACTCATTTAAAACATTCAACCACCATATTGAAATACTTTTACTTTCGAAATCCACTAAATCAATCAAAATGACAACTCTCAATGCATAGAATCCTTTATTGAGCACCAAGGCAATGATACTAGTCGTAACGTACCAATAAACTACTCGTATTCACTCGGTAAGAATCAAGAATCAAATTAGAGTTGTGGAATGAAAGTAATAACACCTCAAAATCAAACTCAATGTGTGTGCAATGAAAAAGAAATCAAATCAAGCAAACACGACCAAGTAACTTTGATTTCCTTTTATTTCACTTTAAACTAAGCAATTATAGATTCGTTGATTCAACTATTCACGAAAGAGTGTAACATAATATATTGGAAGTGAACTACAAACACAAAAATATTAAATAACAATTATTCTCGCATGGATAGTTATTTTTGTAGTGACAACCTCTAATCCAATGTAGTTGCGGTTCTTAAGGCTTTTTCACATATTTCTAAACTAATTTAATCAAATTCGAGCAAAATGATCTCTAAAATCAAACTTAACAACCACAAATGGAGTATTTTCACCTAATGCTTCAATCAAAACAAAAACCAAACACGAGGCCACATAAATCACCCTTGGAATGGATCCAATCATACACAAACTCATTTAAAACACTCAACGACCATATTGAAACACTTTTACTTTTCAAATCCACTAAATCAATCAAAATGGCAACTCTCAATGCATAGAATCCTTTTTTGAGCACAGAGGGAATGATACTAGTCGTAACGTACCAATAAACTACTCGTATACACTCGGTAAGAATCAAGAATCAAATTAGAGTTGTGGAATGAAAGTAATAACACGTCAAAATCAAACTCAATGTGTGTGCAATGAATAAGAAATCAAATCAAGCAAACACGACCAAGTAACTTTGATTTCCTTTTATTTCACTTTAAACTAAGCAATTATAGATTCGTTGATTCAACTATTCACGAAAGAGTATAACATAATATATTGGAATTGAACTACAAACAAAAAAAAAAGTAAACAACAATTGTTCTCGCATGGATAGTTATTTTTGTAGCAACAACCTCCAATCCTATGTAGTTGCGATTCTCAGGCCTTTTACACACATTTCTAAACTAGTTTAATCAAATTCGAGCACATTGATCTCTAAAATCAAACTTAACAACCACAAATGGAGTATTTTCACCTAATGCTTCAATCGAAACAAAAACCAAACACGAGGCCACATAAATCCCCCTTGGAATCGATCCAATCATACACAAACTCATTTACAACACTCAACGACCATATTGAAACACTTTTACTTTCCAAATCCACCAAATCAATCAAAATGGCAACTCTCAATGCATAGAATCCTTTATTGAGCACAAACGGAATGATACTAGTCGTAACGTACCAATAAACTACTCGTATTCACTCGTTAAGAATCAATAATCAAATTAGAGTTGTGGAATGAAAGTAATAACACGTCAAAATCAAACTCAATGTGTGTGCAATGAATAAGAAATCAAATCAAGCAAACACGATCAAGTAACTTTGATTTCCTTTTATTTCACTTTAAACTAAGCAATTATAGATTCGTTGATTCAACTATTCACGAAAGAGTATAAAATAATATATTGGAATTGAACTACAAACAAAAAAAAAGTAAACAACAATTGTTCTCGCATGGATAGTTATTTTTGTAGTAACAACCTCCAATCCTATGTAGTTGCGATTCTCAGGCCTTTTACACACATTTCTAAACTAGTTTAATCAAATTCGAGTACATTGATCTCTAAAATCAAACTTAACAACCACAAATGGAGTATTTTCACCTAATGCTTCAATCGAAACAAAAACCAAACACGAGGCCACATAAATCACCCTTGGAATCGATCCAATCATACACAAACTCATTCAAAACACACAACAACCATATTGAAACACTTTTACTTTCCAAATCCACTAAATCAAGCAAAATGACAACTATCAATGCATAGAATCCTTTATTGAGAACCAAGGCAATGATACTAGTCGTAACGTACCAATAAACTACTCGTATTCACTCGGTAAGAATCAAGAATCAAATTAGAGTTGTGGAATGAAAGTAATAACACGTCAAAATCAAACTCAACGTGTGTGCAATTAATAAAAAGTCAAATCAAGTAAACACGACAAAATAAGTTTGATTTCCTTGTATTTCGCTTTAACCTAAGCAATTATAGATTCGTTGATTCAAGTATTCACGAAAGAGTATAACATAATATATTGGAAGTGAACTACAAACACAAAAATATTAAACAGTAATTGTTCTCGCATGGATAGTTATTTTTGTAGTGACAACCTCTAATCCTATGTAGTTGCGATTCTTAAGCCTTTTACGCACATTTCTAAACTAATTTAATCAAATTCGAGCAAAATGATCTTTAAAATCAAACTTAACAACCACAAACGGAGTATTTTCACCTAATGCTTCAATCGAAACAAAAACCAAACACGAGGCCACATAAATCACCCTTGGAATCGATCCAATTATACACAAACTCATTCAAAACACTCAACAACCATATTGAAACACTTTTTCTTTCCAAATCCACTAAATCAAGCAAAATTACAACTCTCAATGCATAGAATCCTTTATTGAGCACCAAGGCAATGATACTAGTCGTAACGTACCAATAAACTACTCGTATTCACTCGGTAAGAATGAAGAATCAAATTAGAGTTGTGGAATTAAAGTAATAACACGTCAAAATCAAACTCAATGTGTGTGCAATGAATAAGAAATCAAATCAAGCAAACACGGCCAAGTAACTTTGATTTCCTTTTATTTCACATTAAACTAAGCAATTATAGATTTGTTGATTCAACTATTCACGAAAGAGTATAACATAATATATTGGAATTGAACTACAAACACAAAAAAATTAAACAACAATTGTTCTCGCATGGATAGTTATTTTTGTAGTGACAACCTCTAATCCTATGTAGTTGCGATTCTTAAGTCTTTTACACACATTTCTAAACTAATTTAATCAAATTCGAGCAAAATGATCTCTAAAATCAAACTTAACAACCACAAATGTAGTATTTTCACCTAATGCTTCAATCGAAACAAAAACCAAACACGAGGCCACATAAATGACCCTTGGAATCGATCCAATCATTCACAAACTCATTCAAAACACTCAACAACCATATTGAAACACTTTTACTTTCCAATCCACTAAATCAAGCAAAATGACAACTCTCAATGCATAGAATCCTTTATTGAGCACCAAGGTAATGATACTAGTCGTAACTTACCAATAAACTACTCGTATTCGCTCGGTAAGAATCAAGAATCAAATTAGAGATGTGGAATGAAAGTAATAACACGTCAAAATCAAACTCAACGTGTGTGCACTGAATAAGAAGTCAAATCAAGCAAACCCGACAATGTAAGTTTGATTTCCTTGTATTTCACTTTAAACTAGGCAATTATAGATTCGTTGATTCAACTATTCACGAAAGAGTATAACATAATATATTGGAAGTGAACTACAAACACAAAAATATTAAACAACAATTATTCTCGTATGGATAGTTATTTTTGTAGTGACAACCTCTAATCCAATGTAGTTGCGATTCTTAAGCCTTTTACACATATTTCTAAACTAATTTAATCAAATTCGAGCAAAATGATCTCTAAAATCAAACTTAACAACCACAAATGGAGTATTTTCACCTAATGCTTCAATCGAAACAAAAACCAAACACTAGGCCACATAATTCACCCTTGGAATCGATCCAATCATACACAAACTCATTCAAAACACTCAACAACCATATTGAAACAATTTTACTTTTCAAATCCACTAAATCAAGCAAAATGACAACTCTCAATGCATAGAATCCTTTATTGAGCACCAAGGCAATGATACTAGTCGTAACGTACCAATAAACTACTCGTATTCACTCGGTAAGAATCAAGAATCAAATTAGAGTTGTGGAATGAAAGTAATAACACGTCAAAATCAAACTCAACGTGTGTGCAATGAATAAGAAATCAAATCAAGCAAACACGACCAAGTAACTTTGATATCCTTTTATTTCACTTTAAACTAAGCAATTATAGATTCGTTGATTCAACTATTCACGAAAGAGTATAACATAATATATTGGAAGTGAACTACAAACACAAAAATATTAAACATCAATTGTTCTCGCATGGATAGTTATTTTTGTAGTGACAACCTCTAATCCTATGTAGTTCCGATTCTTAAGCCTTTTACGCATATTTCTAAACTAATTTAATCAAATTCGAGCAAAATGATCTCTAAAATCAAACTTAACAACCACAAAAGGAGTATTTTCACCTAATGCTTCAATCGAAACAAAAACCAAACACGAGGCCAAATAAATCACCCTTGGAATCGATCCAATCATACACAAACTCATTCAAAACACTCAACGACCATATTGAAACACTTTTTCTTTCCAATCCATTAAATCAAGTAAAATGATAACTCTCAATGCATAGAATCCTTTATTGAGCACCAAGGCAATGATACTAGTCGTAACGTACCAATAAACTACTCGTATTCACTCGGTAAGAATCGAGAATCAAATTAGAGTTGTGGAATGAAAGTAATAACACGTCAAAATCAAACTCAACATGTGTGCAATGAATAAGAAGTCAAAGCAAGCAAACACGACAAAGTAAGTTTGATTTTCTTGTATTTCACTTTAAACTAAGCAATTATAGATTCGTTGATTCAAGTATTCAAGAAAGAGTATAACATAATATATTGGAATTGAACTACAAACACAAAAAAATTAAACAACAATTGTTCTCGCATGGATAGTTATTTTTGTAGTGACAACCTCTAATCCTATGTAGTTGCGATTCTTAAGTCTTTTACACACATTTCTAAACTAATTTAATCAAATTTGAGCAAAATGATCTCTAAAATCAAACTTAACAACCACAAATGTAGTATTTTCGCCTAATGCTTCAATCGAAACAAAAACCAAACACGAGGCCACATAAATGACCCTTGGAATTGATCCAATCATTCACAAACTCATTCAAAACACTCAACAACCATATTGAAACACTTTTACTTTCCAATCCACTAAATCAAGCAAAATGACAACTCTCAATGCATAGAATCCTTTATTGAGCACCAAGGTAATGATACTAGTCGTAACTTACCAATAAACTACTCGTATTCGCTCGGTAAGAATCAAGAATCAAATTAGAGATGTGGAATGAAAGTAATAACACGTCAAAATCAAACTCAACGTGTGTGCACTGAATAAGAAGTCAAATCAAGCAAACCCGACAATGTAAGTTTGATTTCCTTGTATTTCACTTTAAACTAGGCAATTATAGATTCGTTGATTCAACTATTCACGAAAGAGTATAACATAATATATTGGAAGTGAACTACAAACACAAAATATTAAACAACAATTATTCTCGTATGGATAGTTATTTTTGTAGTGACAACCTCTAATCCAATGTAGTTGCGATTCTTAAGCCTTTTACACATATTTCTAAACTAATTTAATCAAATTCGAGCAAAATGATCTCTAAAATCAAACTTAACAACCACAAATGGAGTATTTTCACCTAATGCTTCAATCGAAACAAAAACCAAACACTAGGCCACATAATTCACCCTTGGAATCGATCCAATCATACACAAACTCATTCAAAACACTCAACAACCATATTGAAACAATTTTACTTTTCAAATCCACTAAATCAAGCAAAATGACAACTCTCAATGCATAGAATCCTTTATTGAGCACCAAGGCAATGATACTAGTCGTAACGTACCAATAAACTACTCGTATTCACTCGGTAAGAATCAAGAATCAAATTAGAGTTGTGGAATGAAAGTAATAACACGTCAAAATCAAACTCAACGTGTGTGCAATGAATAAGAAATCAAATCAAGCAAACACGACCAAGTAACTTTGATATCCTTTTATTTCACTTTAAACTAAGCAATTATAGATTCGTTGATTCAACTATTCACGAAAGAGTATAACATAATATATTGGAAGTGAACTACAAACACAAAAATATTAAACATCAATTGTTCTCGCATGGATAGTTATTTTTGTAGTGACAACCTCTAATCCTATGTAGTTCCGATTCTTAAGCCTTTTACGCATATTTCTAAACTAATTTAATCAAATTCGAGCAAAATGATCTCTAAAATCAAACTTAACAACCACAAAAGGAGTATTTTCACCTAATGCTTCAATCGAAACAAAAACCAAACACGAGGCCAAATAAATCACCCTTGGAATCGATCCAATCATACACAAACTCATTCAAAACACTCAACGACCATATTGAAACACTTTTTCTTTCCAATCCATTAAATCAAGTAAAATGATAACTCTCAATGCATAGAATCCTTTATTGAGCACCAAGGCAATGATACTAGTCGTAACGTACCAATAAACTACTCGTATTCACTCGGTAAGAATCGAGAATCAAATTAGAGTTGTGGAATGAAAGTAATAACACGTCAAAATCAAACTCAACATGTGTGCAATGAATAAGAAGTCAAAGCAAGCAAACACGACAAAGTAAGTTTGATTTTCTTGTATTTCACTTTAAACTAAGCAATTATAGATTCGTTGATTCAAGTATTCAAGAAAGAGTATAACATAATATATTGGAAATGAACTACAACCACAAAAATATTAAACAACAATTGTTCTCGCATGGATAGTTATTTTTGTAGTGACAACCTCTAATCCTATGTAGTTGTGATTCTTAAGCCTTTTACACACACTTCTAAACTAATTTAATCAAATTCGAGCAAAATGATCTCTAAAATCAAAATTAACAACCACACGAGGCCACATAAATAACCCTTGGAATCGATCCAATCATACCCAAACTCATTCAAAACACTCAACAACCGTATTGAAACACTTTTACTTTTCCAATCCACTAAATCAAGCAAAATGACAACTCTCAATGCATAGAATCCTTTATTGAGCACAAAGGCAATGATACTAGTCGTAACGTACCAATAAACTACTCGTATTCACTCGTTAAGAATCAAGAATCAAATTAGAGTTGTGAACTGAAAGTAATAACACGTCAAAATCAAACTCAAAGTGTGAGCAATGAATAAGAAATCAAATCAAGCAAACACGACTAAGTAAGTTTGATTTCCTTTTATTTCACTTTAAACTAGGCAATTATAGATTCGTTGATTCAACTGTTCACGAAAGAGTATAACATAATATATTGGAATTGAACTACAAACACAAAAATATTAACATTTGTTCTCGCATGGATAGTTATTTTGTAGTAAAACCTCTAATCCAATTTAGTTGCGATTCTCAAGCCTTTTACACACATTTCAAAACTAGTTTAATCAAATTCGAGCACAATGATCTCAAAAATCAATATTAACAACCACAAATGGAGTATTTTCATCTAATACTTCAATCGAAACAAAAACCAAACACGAGGCCACATAAATCACCCTTGGAATCGATCCAATTATACACAAACTCATTCAAAACACTCAACAACCATATTGAAACACTTTTCTTTCCAATCCACTAAATCAAGCAAAATGACAACTCTCAATGCATAAATCCTTTATTGAGCACCAAGGCAATGATACTAGTCATAAGGTACGAATAAACTACTCGTATTCACTCGGTAAGAATCAAGAATCAAATTAGAGTTGTGGAATGAAACTAATAACACGTCAAAATCAAACTAAACATGTGTGCAATGAATAAGAAGTCAAATCAAGCAAACCTGACAAAGTAAGTTTGATTTCCTTGTATTTCACTTTAAACTAAGCAATTATAGATTCGTTGATTCAAGTACTCACGAAAGAGTATAACATAATATATTGGAAATGAACTACAAACACAAAAATATTAAACAACAATTGTTCTCGTATGGATAGTTATTTTTGTAGTAACAACCTCCAATCCTATGTAGTTGCGATTCTCAAGCCTTTTACACACATTTCTAAACTAGTTTAAACAAATTCAAGCACATTGATCTCTAAAATCAAACTTAACAACCACAAATGGAGTATTTTCATCTAATACTTCAATCGAAACAAAAACCAAACACAAGGCCACAATAATCACCTTTGGAATCGATCCAATCATACAGAAACTCATTCAAAACACTCAACAACTATATTGAAACACTTTTACTTTCCAAATCCACGAAATCAAGCAAAATGACAACTATCAATGCATAGAATCCTTTATTGAGCACCAAGGCAATGATACTAGTCGTAACGTACCAATAAACTACTCGTATTCACTCGGTAAGAATCAAGAATCAAATTACAGTTGTGGAATGAAAGTTATAACACATCAAAATCAAACTCAACGTGTGTGCAATGATTAAAAAGTCAAATCAAGCAAACACGACAAAGTAAGTTTGATTTCCTTGTATTTCGCTTTAACCTAAGCAATTATAGATTCGTTGATTCAAGTATTAACGAAAGAGTACAACATAATATATTGGAAGTGAACTACAAACACAAAAATATTAAACAACAATTGTTCTCGCATGGATAGTTATTTTTGTAGTGACAACCTCTAATCCTATGTAGTTGCGATTCTTAAGCCTTTTACACACATTTTTAAACTAATTTAATCAAATTCGAGCAAAATGATCTCTAAAATCAAACTTAACAACCACAAATGGAGTATTTTCACCTAATGCTTCAATCGAAACAAAAACCAAACACGAGGCCACATAAATCACCCTTGGAATCGATCCAATTATACACAAACTCATTCAAAACACTCAATAACCATATTGAAACACTTTTTCTTTCCAATCCACTAAATCAAGCAAAATGACAACTCTCAATGCATAGAATCCTTTATTGAGCACCAAGGCAATGATACTAGTCGCAACGTACGAATAAACTACTCGTATTCACTCGGTAAGAATCAAGAATCAAATTAGAGTTGTAGAATGAAAGTAATAACACGTCAAAATCAAACTAAACATGTGTGCAATGAATAAGAAGTCAAATCAAGCAAACACGACTAAGTAAGTTTGATTTCCTTGTATTTCACTTTAAACTATGCAATTATAGATTCGTTGATTCAAGTATTCAAGAAAGAGTATAACATAATATATTGGAAATGAACTACAACCACAAAAATATTAAACAACAATTGTTCTCGCATGGATAGTTATTTTTATAGTGACAACCTCTAATCCTATGTAGTTGTGATTCTTAAGCCAACACACACTTCTAAACTAATTTAATCAAATTTGAGCAAAATGATCTCTAAAATCAAACTTAACAACCACACGAGGCCACATAAATCACCCTTGGAATCGATCCAATCATACCCAAACTCATTCAGAACACTCAACAACCGTATTGAAACACTTTTACTTTTCCAATCCACTAAATCAAGCAAAATGACAACTCTCAATGCATAGAATACTTTATCGAGCACAAAGGCAATGATACTAGTCGTAACGTACCAATAAACTACTCGTATTCACTCGTTAAGAATCAAGAATCAAATTAGAGTTGTGGAATGAAAGTAATAACACTTCAAAATCAACGTCAACATGTGTGCAATGAATAAGAAATCAAATCAAGCAAACACAACCAAGTAACTTTGATTTCCTTTTATTTCACTTTAAACTAAGCAATTATAGATTCGTTGATTCAACTATTCACGAAAGAGTATAACATAATATATTGGAAGTGAACTACAAACACAAAAATATTAAACAACAATTAATTCTCGCATGGATAGTTATTTTTGTAGTGACAACCTCTAATCCAATGTAGTTGCGACTCTTAAGCCTTTTACACACATTTCTAAACTAATTTAATCAAATTCGAGCAAAATGATCTCTAAAATCAAACTTAACAACCACAAATAGAGTATTTTCACCAAATGCTTCAATCGAAACAAAAACCAAACACGAGGCCACATAAATCACCCTTGGAATCGATCCAATCATACACAAACTCATTCAAAACACTCAACAACCGTATTGAAACACTTTTACTTTTCCAATCCACTAAATCAAGCAAAATGACAACTCTCAATGCATAGAATCCTTTATTGAGCACAAAGGCAATGATACTAGTCGTAACGTACCAATAAACTACTCGTATTCACTCGTTAAGAATCAAGAATCAAATTAGAGTTGTGGACTGAAAGTAATAACACGTCAAAATCAAACTCAAAGTGTGAGCAATGAATAAGAAATCAAATCAAGCAAACACGACTAAGTAAGTTTGATTTCCTTTTATTTCACTTTAAACTAGGCAATTATAGATTCGTTGATTCAACTGTTCACGAAAGAGTATAACATAATATATTGGAATTGAACTACAAACACAAAAATATTAACATTTGTTCTCGCATGGATAGTTATTTTTGTAGTAAAAACCTCTAATCCAATTTAGTTGCGATTCTCAAGCCTTTTACACACATTTCAAAACTAGTTTAATCAAATTCGAGCACAATGATCTCAAAAATCAATATTAACAACCACAAATGGAGTATTTTCATCTAATACTTCAATCGAAACAAAAACCAAACACGAGGCCACATAAATCACCCTTGGAATCGATCCAATTATACACAAACTCATTCAAAACACTCAACAACCATATTGAAACACTTTTTCTTTCCAATCCACTAAATCAAGCAAAATGACAACTCTCAATGCATAAAATCCTTTATTGAGCACCAAGGCAATGATACTAGTCATAAGGTACGAATAAACTACTCGTATTCACTCGGTAAGAATCAAGAATCAAATTAGAGTTGTGGAATGAAAGTAATAACACGTCAAAATCAAACTAAACATGTGTGCAATGAATAAGAAGTCAAATCAAGCAAACCTGACAAAGTAAGTTTGATTTCCTTGTATTTCACTTTAAACTAAGCAATTATAGATTCGTTGATTCAAGTACTCACGAAAGAGTATAACATAATATATTGGAAATGAACTACAAACACAAAAATATTAAACAACAATTGTTCTCGTATGGATAGTTATTTTTGTAGTAACAACCTCCAATCCTATGTAGTTGCGATTCTCAAGCCTTTTACACACATTTCTAAACTAGTTTAAACAAATTCAAGCACATTGATCTCTAAAATCAAACTTAACAACCACAAATGGAGTATTTTCATCTAATACTTCAATCGAAACAAAAACCAAACACGAGGCCACAATAATCACCTTTGGAATCGATCCAATCATACAGAAACTCATTCAAAACACTCAACAACCATATTGAAACACTTTTACTTTCCAAATCCACTAAATCAAGCAAAATGACAACTATCAATGCATAGAATCCTTTATTGAGCACCAAGGCAATGATACTAGTCGTAACGTACCAATAAACTACTCGTATTCACTCGGTAAGAATCAAGAATCAAATTACAGTTATGGAATGAAAGTTTTAACACATCAAAATCAAACTCAACGTGTGTGCAATGAATAAAAAGTCAAATCAAGCAAACACGACAAAGTAAGTTTGATTTCGTTGTATTTCGCTTTAACCTAAGCAATTATAGATTCGTTGATTCAAGTATTCACGAAAGAGTACAACATAATATATTGGAAGTGAACGACAAACACAAAAATATTAAACAACAATTGTTCTCGCATGGATAGTTATTTTTGTAGTGACAACCTCTAATCCTATGTAGTTGCGATTCTTAAGCCTTTTACACACATTTTAAACTAATTTAATCAAATTCGAGCAAAATGATCTCTAAAATCAAACTTAACAACCACAAATGGAGTATTTTCATCTAATGCTTCAATCGAAACAAAAACCAAACACGAGGCCACATAAATCACCCTTGGAATCGATCCAATTATACACAAACTCATTCAAAACACTCAATAACCATATTGAAACACTTTTTCTTTCCAATCCACTAAATCAAGCAAAATGACAACTCTCAATGCATAGAATCCTTTATTGAGCACCAAGGCAATGATACTAGTCGCAACGTACGAATAAACTACTCGTATTCACTCGGTAAGAATCAAGAATCAAATTAGAGTTGTGGAATGAAAGTAATAACACGTCAAAATCAAACTAAACATGTGTGCAATGAATAAGAAGTCAAATCAAGCAAACACGACTAAGTAAGTTTGATTTCCTTGTATTTCACTTTAAACTATGCAATTATAGATTCGTTGATTCAAGTATTCAAGAAAGAGTATAACATAATATATTGGAAATGAACTACAAACCACAAAAATATTAAACAACAATTGTTCTCGCATGGATAGTTATTTTATAGTGACAACCTCTAATCCTATGTAGTTGTGATTCTTAAGCCAACACACACTTCTAAACTAATTTAATCAAATTTGAGCAAAATGATCTCTAAAATCAAACTTAACAACCACACGAGGCCACATAAATCACCCTTGGAATCGATCCAATCATACCCAAACTCATTCAAACACTCAACAACCGTATTGAAACACTTTTACTTTTCCAATCCACTAAATCAAGCAAAATGACAACTCTCAATGCATAGAATACTTATCGAGCACAAAGGCAATGATACTAGTCGTAACGTACCAATAAACTACTCGTATTCACTCGTTAAGAATCAAGAATCAAATTAGAGTTGTGGAATGAAAGTAATAACACGTCAAAATCAACGTCAACATGTGTGCAATGAATAAGAAATCAAATCAAGCAAACACAACCAAGTAACTTTGATTTCCTTTTATTTCACTTTAAACTAAGCAATTATAGATTCGTTGATTCAACTATTCACGAAAGAGTATAACATAATATATTGGAAGTGAACTACAAACACAAAAATATTAAACAACAATTAATTCTCGCATGGATAGTTATTTTTGTAGTGACAACCTCTAATCCAATGTAGTTGCGACTCTTAAGCCTTTTACACACATTTCTAAACTAACTTAATCAAATTCGAGCAAAATGATCTCTAAAATCAAACTTAACAACCACAAATAGAGTTTTCACCAAATGCTTCAATCGAAACAAAAAACCAAACACGAGGCCACATAAATCACCCTGGAATCGATCCAATCATACACAAACTCATTCAAAACACTCAACAACCATATTGAAACACTTTTACTTTCCAAATCCCTAAATCAAGCAAAATGACAACTCTCAATGCAGAGAATCCTTTATTGAGCACCAAGGTAATGATACTAGTCGTAACGTACCAATAAACTACTCGTATTCACTCGGTAAGAATCAAGAATCAAATTAGAGTTGTCTAATGAAAGTAATAACAAGTCAAAATCAAACTCAACGTGTGTGCAATGAATAAGAAGTCAAATCAAGCAAACCCGACAAAGTAAGTTTGATTTCCTTGTATTTCACTTTAACTAAGCAATTATAGATTCGTTGATTCAAGTACTCACGAAAGAGTATAACATAATATATTGGAAATGAACTACAAACACAAAAATATTAAACAACAATTGTTCTCGTATGGATAGTTATTTTCTAGTAACAACCTCCAATCGTATGTAGTTGCGATTCTCAAGCCTTTTACACACATTTCTAAACTAGTTTAATCAAATTCAAGCAAAATGATCTCTAAAATCAAACTTAACAACGACAAATGGAGTATTTTCATCTAATACTTCAATAGAAACAAAAACTAAACACGAGGCCACATAAATAACCCTTGGAATCGATCCAATCTTACAAAAACTCATTGAAAACACTCAATAACCATATTGAAACACTTTTACTTTTCCAATCCACTAAATCAAGCAAAATGACAACTCTCAATGCATAGAATCCTTTATTGAGCACAAAGGCAATGATACTAGTCGTAACGTACCAATAAACTACTCGTATTCACTCGGTAAGAATCAAGAATCAAATTAGAGTTGTGGAATGAAAGTAATAACACGTCAAAATCAAACTCAACGTGTGTGCAATGAATAAGAAGTCAAATCAAGCAAACACGACAAAGTAAGTTTGATTTCCTTGTATTTCGCTTTAAACTAAGCAATTATAGATTCGTTGATTCAAGTATTCACGAAAGAGTATAACATAATATATTGGAAGTGAACTACAAACACAAAAAAAATATTAAACAATTGTTCTCGCATGGATAATTATTTTTGTAGTGACAACCTCTAATCCTATGTAGTTGCGATTCTTAAGTCTTTTACACACATTTTTAAACTAATTTAATCAAATTCGAGCAAAATGATCTCTAAAATCAAACTTAACAACCACAAATGGAGTATTTTCACCTAATGCTTCAATCGAAACAAAAACCAAACACGAGGCCACATAAATCACCCTTGGAATCGATCCAATCATACCCAAACTCATTCAAAACACTCAACAACCGTATTGAAACACTTTTACTTTTCCAATCCACTAAATCAAGCAAAATGACAACTCTCAATGCATAGAATACTTTATCGAGCACAAAAGCAATGATACTTGTCGTAACGTACCAATAAACTACTTGTATTCACTCATTAAGAATCAAGAATCAAATTAGAGTTGTGGAATGAAAGTAATAACACGTCAAAATCAAACTCAATGTGTGTGCAATGAATAAGAAATCAAATCAAGCAAAAACAACCAAGGAACTTTGATTTCCTTTTATTTCACTTTAAACTAAGCAATTATAGATTCGTTGATTCAACTATTCACGAAAGAGTATAACACAATATATTGGAATTGAACTACAAACACAAAAAAATTAAACAACAATTGTTCTCGCATGGATAGTTATTTTTGTAGTGACAACCTCTAATCCTATGTAGTTGGATTTTTAAGCCTTTTACACATATTTCTAAACTATTTTAATCAAATTCGAGCAAAATGATCTCTAAAATCAAACTTAACAACAACAAATGGAGTATTTTCACCTAATGCTTCAATCGAAACAAAAACCAAACACGAGGCCACATAAATGACCTTGGAATCGATTCAATCATTCACAAACTCGTTTAAAACACTCAACAACCATATTGAAACACTTCTACTTTCCAATCCACGAAATTAAGCAAAATGACAACTCTCAATGCATAGAATCCTTTATTAAGCACCAACGCAATGATACTAGTCGTAACGTACCAATAAAGTACTCGTATTCACCCGGTAAGAATCAAGAATCAAATTAGAGTTGTGGAATGAAAGTAATAACACGTCAAAATCAAACTCAACGTGTGTGCAATGAATAAGAAGTCAAATCAAGCAAACCCGACAAAGTAAGTTTGATTTCCTTGTATTTCACTTTAAACTAAGCAATTATAGATTCGTTGATTCAAGTACTCACGAAACAGTATAACATAATATATTGGAAATGAACTACAAACACAAAAATATTAAACAACAATTGTTCTCGCATGGATAGTTATTTGTAGTAACAACCTCTAATCCTATGTAGTTGCGATTCTAAGCCTTTTACACACATTTCTAAACTAGTTTAATCAAATTCGAGCACATTGATCTCTAAAATCAAACTTAACAACCACAAATGGAGTATTTTCATCTAATACTTCAATCGAAACAAAAACCAAACACGAGGCCACAATAATCACCTTTGGAATCGATCCAATCATACAGAAACTCATTCAAAACACTCAACAACCATATTGAAACACTTTTACTTTCCAAATCCACTAAATCAAGCAAAATGACAACTCTCAATGCATAGAATCCTTTATTGAGCACAAAGGCAATGATACTAGTCGTAACGTACCAATAACTACTCGTATTTCTCGGTAAGAATCAAGAATCAATTAGAGTTGTGGAATGAAAGTAATAACACGTCAAAATCAAACTCAAAGTGTGTGCAATGAATAAGAAGTCAAATCAAGCAAACACGACTAAGTAAGTTTGATTTCCTTTTATTTCACTTTAAACTAGCAATTATAGATTCGTTGATTCAATATTCACGAAAGAGTATAACATAATATATTGGAATTGAAATAAACACAAAAATATAAACAACAATTGTTCTCGCATGGATAGTTATTTTTGTAGTAACAACCTCTAATCCTATGTAGTTGCGATTCTCAAGCCTTTTACACACTTTCTAAACTATTTAATCAAATTCGAGCAAATGATCTCTAAAATCAAAATTAACAACCACAAATGGAGTATTTTCATCTAATACTTCAATCGAAACAAATACCAAACACGAGGCCACATAAATCACCCTTGGAATCGATCCAATCATACACAAACTCATTCAAAACACTCAACAATCATATTGAAACACTTTTTCTTTCCAATCCACTAAATCAAGTAAAATGACAACTCTCAATGCATAGAATCCTTTATCGAGCACAAAGGCAATGACACTAGTCGTAACGTACCAATAAACTACTCGTATTCACTCGTTAAGAATCAAGAATCAAATTAGAGTTGTGGAATGAAAGTAATAACACGTCAAAATCAAACTCAAAGTGTGAGCAATGAATAAGAAATCAAATCAAGCAAACACGACTAAGTAAGTTTGATTTCCTTTTATTTCACTTTAAACTAGAAAATTATAGATTTGTTGATTCAACTATTCACGAAAGAGTGTAACATAATATATTGGAATTGAACTACAAACACAAAAATATTAAACAACAATTGTTCTCGCATGGATAGTTATTTTTGTAGTAAAAACCTCTAATCCTATGTAGTTGCGATTCTCAAGCCTGTTACACACATTTCTAAACTAGTTTAATCAAATTCGAGCACAATGATCTCTAAAATCAAGACTAACAACCACAAATGGAGTATTTTCATCAAATATTTCAATCGAAACAAAAACCAAACACGAGGCCACATAAATCACCCTTGGAATCGATCCAATCATACACAAACTCATTCAAAACACTCAATAACCATATTGTAGCACTTTTACTTTCCAAATCCACTAAATCAAGCAAAATGACAACTCAATGCATAGAATCCTTATTGAGCACCAAGGCAATGATACTAGTCGTAACGTACCAATAAACTACTCGTATTCACTCGGTAAGAATCAAGAATCAAATTAGAGTTGTGGAATGAAAGTAATAACACGTCAAAATCAAACTCAAATGTGTGCAATGAATAAGAAATCAAATCAAGCAAACACGACCAAGTAAGTTGATTTCCTTGTATTTCACTTTAAACTAAGCAATTATAGATTCGTTGATTCAACTATTCACGAAAGAGTATAACATAATATATTGGAAGTGAACTACAAACACAAAAAATATAAAAACAATTGTTCTCGCATGGATAGTTATTTTTGTAGTGACAACCTCT
Organism: Flaveria robusta; assembly: GCA_025506415.1. Classification (NCBI taxonomy): domain Eukaryota; kingdom Viridiplantae; phylum Streptophyta; class Magnoliopsida; order Asterales; family Asteraceae; genus Flaveria; species Flaveria robusta. The sequence goes on from CM046475.1 coordinate 14,452,912, forward strand.
AATCCAATGTAGTTGCGATTCTTAAGCCTTTTACACACTTTCTAAACTAATTTAATCAAATTCGAGCAAAATGATCTCTAAAATCAAACTTAACAACCACAAATGGAGTATTTTCACTAATGCTTCAATCGAAACAAAAAACCAAACACGAGGCCACATAAATCACTCTTGGAATCGATCCAATCATACACAAACTCATTCAAAACACTCAACAACCATATTGAAACACTTTTACTTTCCAATCCACTAAATCAAGCAAAATGACAACTCTCAATGCATAGAATCCTTTATTGACCACAAAGACAATTATACTAGTCGTAACGTACCAATAAACTACTCGTATTCACTCGGTAAGAATCAAGAATCAAATTAGAGTTGTGGAATGAAAGTAATAACACGTCAAAATGAAACTCAATGTGTGTGCAGTGAATAAGAAATCAAATCAAGCAAACACGACCAAGTAACGATTACCTTTTATTTCACTTTAAACTAAGCAATTATAGATTCGTTGATTCAACTATTCACGAAAGAGTATAACATAATATATTGAAATTGAACTACAAACACATAAATATTAAACAACAATTGTTCTCGCATGGATAGTTATTTTTATAGTAACAACCTCTAATCCATGTAGTTGCGATTCTCAAGCCTTTACACACATTTCTAACTAATTTAATCAAATTCGAGCAAAATGATCTCTAAAATCAAACTTAACAACCACAAATGGAGTATTTTCACCTAATGCTTCAATCGAAACAAAAACCAAACACGAGGCCACATAAATCACCCATTGGAATCGATCCAATCATACACAAACTCATTCAAAACACTCAACAACCATATTGAAACACTTTTACTTTCCAAATCCACTAAATCAAGCAAAATGACAACTCTCAATGCATAGAATCCTTATTGAGCACCAAGGCAATGATACTAGTCGTAACGTACCAATAAACTACTCGTATTCACTCGGTAAGAATCAAGAATCAAATTAGAGTGTGGAATGAAAGTAATAACACGTCAAAATCAAACTCAAACGTGTGTGCAATGAATAAGAAATCAAATCAAGCAAACACGACAAAGTAAGTTTGATTTCCTTTATTTCACTTTAAACTAAGCAATTATAGATTCGTTGATTCAAGTATTCACGAAAGAGTATAACATAATATATTGAAATGAACTACAAACACAAAAATATTTAAACAACAATTGTTCTCGCATGGATAGTTATTTTTGTAGTAACAACCTCTAATCCTATGTAGTTGCGATTCTTAAGCCTTTTACACACATTTCTAAACTAGTTTAATCAAATTCGAGCAAAATGATCTCTAAAATCAACAATAAACACCACAATGGAGTATTTCATCTAATGCTTCAATCGAACAAAAAACCAAACAGAGGCCACATAAATCACCCTTGAAATCGATCCAATCATACACAAACTCATTTAAAACACTCAACGACCATATTGAAACACTTTTACTTTCCAAATCCACTAAATCAAGCAAAATGGCAACTTTCAATGCATAGAATCCTTTATTGAGCACCAAGGCAATGATACTAGTCGTAACGTACCAATAAACTACTCGTATTAATCGGTAAGAATCAAGAATCAAATTAGAGTTGTGGAATGAAAGTAATAACATGTCAAAATCAAACTCAACGTGTGTGTAATGAATAAGAAGTCAAATCAAGCAGACACGACAAAGTAAGTTTGATTTCCTTTTATTTCACTTTAAACTAGGCAATTATAGATTCGTTGATTCAACTATTCACGAAAGAGTATAACATAATATATTGGAATTGAACTACAAACACAAAAATATTAAACAACAATTGTTCTCGCATGGATAGTTATTTTTGTAGTAACAACCTCTAATCCTATGTAGTTGCGATCTTCAGCCTTTTACACAATTTCTAAACTAGTTTAATCAAATTCGAGCAAAATGATCTCTAAAATCAAACTTAACAACCACAAATGGAGTATTTTCACCTAATGCTTCAATCGAAACAAAAACCAAAACCGAGGCCACATAAATCACCTTGGAATCGATCCAATCATACACAAACTCATTCAAAACACTCAACAACCATATTGAAACACTTTTACTTTCAAATCCACTAAATCAAGCAAAATGACAACTCTCAATGCATAGAATCCTTTATTGAGCACCAAGGCAATGATACTAGTCGTAACGTACCAATAAACTACTCGTATTCACTCGGTAAGAATCAAGAATCAAATTAGAGTTGTGGAATGAAAGTAATAACACGTCAAATTCAAACTCAACGTGTGTGCAATGAATAAGAAATCAAATCAAGCAAACACGACCAAGTAACTTGATTTCCTTTTATTTCACTTTAAACTAAGCAATTATAGATTCGTTGATTCAACTATTCACGAAAGAGTATAACATAATATATTGGAAATGAACTACAAACACAAAAAATATTAAACAACAATTGTTCTCGCATGGATAGTTATTTTTGTAGTGACAACCTCTAATCCTATGTAGTTGCGATTCTTAAGCCTTTTACACACATTTCTAAACTAATTTAATCAAATTCGAGCAAAATGATCTCTAAAATCAAACTTAACAACCACAAATGGAGTATTTTCACCTAATGCTTCAATCGAAGCAAAAACCAAACACGAGGCACATAAATCACCCTTGGAATCGATCCAATCATACACAAACTCATTCAAAACACTCAACAACCATATTGAAACACTTTTACTTTTCAAATCCACTAAATCAAGCAAAATGACAACTCTCAATGCGTAGAATCCTTTATTGAGCACCAAGGCAATGATACTAGTCATAACGTACCAATAAACTACTCGTATTCACTCGGTAAGAATCAAGAATCAAATTAGAGTTGTGGAATGAAAGTAATAACACGTCAAAATCAAACTCAACGTGTGTGCAATGAATAAGAAGTCAAATCAAGCAAACACGACCAAGTAAGTTGATTCCTTGTATTTCACTTTAAACTAAGCAATTATAGATTCGTTGATTCAAGTATTCACGAAAGAGTATAACATAATATATTGGAAATGAACTACAAACACAAAAATATTAAACAACAATTGTTCTCGCATGGATATTTTTTGTAGTCACACCCTCTAATTCTATGTAGTTGAGATTCTTAAGCCTTTTACACACATTTCTAAACTAATTTAATCAAATTCGAGCAAAATGATCTCTAAAATCAAACTTAACAACCAAAAATGGAGTATTTTCGTCTAATGCTTCAATCGAAACAAAAACCAAACACAAGGCCACTTAAATCACCCTTGAAATCGATCAAATCATACACAAACTCATTTAAAACACTCAACGACCATATGAAACACCTTTACTTTCCAAATCCACAAAATCAAGCAAAATGGCAACTCTCAATGCATAGAATCCTTTATTGAGCACTAAGGCAAGGATACTAGTCGTATCGTACCAATAAACTACTCGTATTCACTCGGTAAGAATCAAGAATCAAATTAGAGTTGTGGAATGAAAGTAATAACACGTCAAAATCAAACCCAACGTGTGTGCAATGAATAAGAATTCAAATCAATCAAACACGACAAAGTAAGTTTGATTTCCTTGTATTTCACCTTAAACTAAGCAATTACAGATTCGTTGATTCAAGTATTCACGAAAGAGTATAACATAATTTATTGGAAACGAACTACAAACACAAAAATATTAAACAACAATTGTTCTCGCATGGATAGTTCTTTTTGTAGTGACAACCTCTAATCCATGTAGTTGCGATTCTTAAGCCTTTTACACATATTTCTAAACTAGTTTAATCAAATTCGAGCAAAATGATCTCTAAAATCAAACTTAACAACCACAAATGGAGTATTTTCACCTAATGCTTCAATCGAAACAAAACCAAACACGAGGCCACATAAATCACCCTTGGAATCGATCCAATCATACACAAACTCATTCAAAACACTCAACAACCATATTGAAACACTTTTACTTTTCAAATCCACTAAATCAAGCAAAATGACAACTCTCAATGCATAGATCCTTTATTGAGCACAAGGCAATGATACTAGTCGTAACGTACCAATAAACTACTCGTATTCACTCGGTAAGAATCAAGAATCAAATTAGAGTTGTGGAATGAAAGTAATAACACGTCAAAATCAAACTCAACGTGTGTGCAATGAATAAGAATCAAATCAAGCAAACACGACAAGTAAGTTTGATTTCCTTTTATTTCACTTTAAACTAAGCAATTATAGATTCGTTGATTCAACTTCACGAAAGAGTATAACATAATATATTTGAAATGAACTACAAACACAAAAATATTAACAACAATTGTTCTCGCATGGATAGTTATTTTTGTAGTGAAAACTCTAATTCTATGTAGTTGCGATTCTTAAGCCTTTTACACACATTTCTAAACTAATTTAATCAAATTCGAGCAAAATGATCTCTAAAATCAAACTTAACAACACAAATGGAGTATTTTCACCTAATGCTTCAATCGAAACAAAACCAAACACGAGGCCACATAAATCACCCTGGAATCGATCCAATCATACACAAACTCATTCAAAACACTCAACAACCATATTGAAACACTTTTACTTTCCAATCCACTAAATCAAGCAAAATGACAACTCTCAATGCATAGAATCCTTTATTGAGCACCAAGGCAATGATACTAGTCGTAACGTACCAATAAACTACTCGTATTAACTCGGTAAGAATCAAGTATCAAATTAGAGTTGTGGAATGAAAGTAATAACACGTCAAAATCAAACTCAACGTGTGTGCAATGAATAAAAGTCAAATCAAGCAAACACGACCAAGTAAGTTTGATTTCCTTGTATTTCACTTTAAACTAAGCAATTATAGATTCGTTGATTCAAGTATTCACGAAAAGAGTAACATAATATATTTGAAATGAACTACAAACACAAAATATTTAAACACATTGTTCTCGCATGGATAGTTATTTTGTAGTGACAACCTCTATTCTATGTTGCGATTCTTAAGCCTTTTACACACATTTCTAAACTAATTTAATCAAATTCGAGCAAAATGATCTCTAAAATCAAACTTAACAACCACAAATGGAGTATTTTCACCTAATGCTTCAATCGAAACAAAAACCAAACACGAGGCCACATAAATCACCCTTGGAATCGATCCAATCATACACAAATCATTCAAAACACTCAACAACCATATTGAAACACTTTTACTTTCCAAATCCACTAAATCAAGCAAATGACAACTCTCAATGCATAGAATCCTTTATTGAGCACCAAGGCAATGATACTAGTCGTAACGTACCAATAAACTACTCGTATTCACTCGGTAAGAATCAAGAATCAAATTAGAGTTGTGGAATGAAAGTAATAACACGTCAAAATCAAACTCAATGTGTGTGCAATGAATAAGAAATCAAATCAAGCAAACACGACCAAGTAACTTGATTTCCTTTTATTTCACTTTAAACTAAGCAATTATAGATTCGGTGATTCAAGTATTCACGAAAGAGTATAACATAATATATGGAAATGAACTACAAACAAAAAAAAATATTAAACAACAATGTTCTCGCATGGATAGTTATTTTTGTAGTAACAACCTCAATCCTATGTAGTTGCGATTTAAGCTTTTACAACATTTTCAAACTAATTTAATCAAATTCGAGCAAATGATCTCTAAAATCAAACTTAACAACCACAAATGGAGTATTTTCATCTAATGCTTCAATCGAAACAAAAACCAAACACGAGGCCACATAAATCACCCTTGGAATCGATCCATCATACACAAACTCATTCAAAACACTCAACAACCATATTGAAACACTTTTATTTTCAAATCCACTAAATCAAGCAAAATGACAACTCTCAATGCATAGAATCCTTTATTGAGCACCAAGGCAATGATACTAGTCGTAACGTACCAATAAATACTCGTATTCACTCGGTAAGAATCAAGAATCAAATTAGAGTTGTGGAATGAAGTAATAACCGTCAAAAATCAAACTCAACGTGTGTGCAATGAATAAGAAATCAAATCAAGCAAACACGACCAAGTAAGTTTGATTTCCTTTTATTTCACTTTAAACTAAGCAATTATAGATTCGTGATTCAAGTATTCACGAAAGAGTATAACATAATATATTGGAATTGAACTACAAACACAAAAAAATTAAACAACAATTGTTCTCGCATGGATAGTTATTTTTGTAGTGACAACTCTAATACTATGTAGTTGCGATTCTTAAGCCTTTACACACATTCTAAACTATTTAATCAATTCGAGCAAAATGATCTCTAAAATCAACTTAACAACCACAAATG